>OX578142.1:36412513-36972513 GCA_951213105.1 Amaurobius ferox
TAAATAAAACATACAGATTTGAAACTATATTCAATTCGTAGTTATAAAATAATTTCAGTTTGTGTCATGTTTTAACATCGTTAGCAGCCAAAGTTGCAAATCTTTCAAAATTTAAATAGCATGTTTTCCCCTAGATTTGAGGGGGATCATTCTCATATATGCGTTGCATGTTAAGATAGACAAAATTCTGCAAGCAGCAAACTTTGTCAAACGAATTTTCCTCGTAGGAGAGATTCTACGTGTTTCTTCAATCGAAATTTAATATATCAAGTTTAGGACTATATGCTGCGAGAATGGGAGGATTTGTTTTTTAACATGAGACATACAGCGTACCATGACACCGAAGATCCGTCGTAAAGGAAATCATTTGGTTTTTGCAGTAAACTGCAACTAAGGTCCAACTCGTAAATTGTCTATACTAAAAAAATGCTGCTTAAACTACAACTACTAATACTTGTTTAAAAAAATGCCTTGCTACTGAAATATTGCCAAGAATCTGGGATTCCATATAATTTTTTAGCAACATTCCACAGATTTTTCTAGTATATAATAGTCTTGTTAGGAATCCCAGTTTTCTAGAAATTGTTTAGAAACCTCATCTACATTTTACAGTGTACGTAGCTAACCAAGCGCTACAGTCTTTAAGAATTATACTAAACTTCAAATATATCCGTCGAAAATTGCAGAAATAGAGTTTTCAATAATTGATTTGGAGGAATAAGCATTTAAAATTTGAGGAACGCAGCGCTGAGCTGTGGTACTTGTGCCAGTACAACCGCTATCTCAGCCATTTCAATGCATTTTTTAAGGAAATGTAACCATATTTTTTTAAAGATCGTACTTTTCTAGAAAATGCAAAACAAAAAGATTTTGGACCTGAATGTCACTTAAGGATTTTTAGTTAAAGTTACAATAAAACAAGCATTTAGCAATACATAGAATCGCAAAATACCTCGAGATAATATTTTTCCGAATAATGATAAAATCCAATCAAAGTAGTTCCAAATCCATCCAGTGTACACCATAATTTTCAGACAACCAAATTTACACTAAATTTGTTTCAAATAATGCATTAGTAGACAGAAATTCATATAAACTTTCTTTTATACAAAAAAATTAAATAAAATAGCTCATATAAAACTTGGACAAATTTTCTGTAAATAAATCTTTTGTGAGCTGTGTTTGGGGAAAGATATAGTCAAATTTGTCTTAGTATAACTAAATAAATAATAAAACTTACTGGCAGTTAATCATTACAGCATATTACTGTAAATCCTTGAAGACATATACCTAATATATATATATATATATATATATATATATATATATATATATATATATATATATATTACAAAGTTGTGTAAAGAAAGGTATAGAATTTTATGAAATCGATAAAAATTTTTAAGGGATTAAATTTGAAGAAATACAAAATTTAAATTTTTATACAACTCCCGTACAAAAACATTTCCAATGAATAAAATGTGCCCCCATACACTAATAAGGTGATTTACAAAATTTCAGCATTTTATCATAAAAAGTCCTAGAGCTATGTTTAAACAAATTTGGTGAGGAATTAATCACAAATTAAAATGCAAATGTTTACAGCAAGAGTGCAAATAACGCAACGCAGAAATGCATCATAGACAAATAATATCTGCCTCTTATCTTTAATGGATCTTTGACATGAATGGATAACAATTTGAACAAGCTTTGTAGTCTTTGTGTAAAGTTATTATTTCTACACAGTGTAGATACTTTTATACCAATAAATAGCAACATTATTATTTATTTATGTAATCACTGTTTTCTTTCATAATTTGTGTATGATCACTGAAACGCGATCTGCCGACATAATTATTCCCCTCTGAGAACCCATGTCGATGCATCGAAAAGTGATTTAAGTCAGCATTTTTGTCTTTTCATATCTCTGGGACTTTTTATGAGAACATGCTGAATTTTGTACAGCACCTTATTAGTATACGGGGTACATTTTACTCATTGGAAATGTTTTTGTACGGAAGCCGTATAACAATTTAAAATTTGTATTTCTTAAAATTTAATTTCCTTGAAAATTTTAATCGATTTCATAGAACTCTTCAAGCCGAAGTCAATGTTTTTGGGATATCCTGTATATATAGCACTATTAAGATAAGAATATTCTATCTTGATCATCTTTTCATTACAATGTTTTTTACTTATTTATTTAAATGTATCTTATATGCATCAGTCCAATTGGTCAATATTAAGATTTATTTCTAGTTTTTAAATACAAAGAAAATTCAACATTATTATATGTTACACGCTAGTAATTTACACTCTGCATCAGCCATATTCAGCCTATCATAATTATATGCATTTATTAAATCAATTTGGCATCATATTGAGAACTTTTAACTCAATTTATTCTTCATGTCAGAATTCAAACTTCATTGAATTAATTTTATTATTTCAACAATAAATTTGCACCACTGGGAAAAAAAATGATATATATAAGTTGAACAAAATATTTACACATAAGGTATTATTTCTTACTTTATACTACAGAATAAGTTTGATGTTATTCAATGTATCATAAAGAACAAAAGTATAATATAGATATATACATCCTTACAGAAAAATAAATGTTTAAAGTATATTATCTGCTTTAGAAGAGACAAAAACTAAATTGAAAATTGAATATATTTTAATAACAAAAAAAGAACATCATTATTTTAATATTTTTTATGCATTTCATTTATTCAAAGGCATTATTTACATTTACTCATCTTTGAAATTTTACTTTGTTTCTTTTTGTACATTTGTCTCTATTGATACCTTTAATATAGAAATGAAGTCTGGTTATCAAGTAAAATCTCAGCAATGTTTCTGTCAGGTTGACTTTGTGGCTTTCACATTATATAAAGATTAATATGGAGGTTGACAAAGTGTCACATAAGTGTCACTTATACTATCTCTGTGAAGTAAATTTGTAGAGAAACATTTTGTAAATTTGTATTCAAAGTTTTTAATAAAATTAAATAGATTCTATTGATTAAATGATTAATCAAATGCGGGATCAGGACGCTGGCCAGTCCTCCCCACACGTATACAGCGGTAATCAGAACTAAGAGATGTGCGGGATTAGTCGTTAAAAGCAACATGCCTCCAGTCGGACAGTATCTGGACTCATCGAACTCGGCGCCAATCCAGACGGCTCTGCCTATATTGAGGAGTCAGTGTTAGGCGCCTTTATTGACGTCGGCACTTTATCCCCACCTTCTGCCACTCGTGCATGGAGGATGCATGGAGGATGCATACAGGATGCATGGAGGATGGCAAATGCCTTCAAATGACTGATAACGACGCCATGGGTGTGGGTGTGGCTCCTTTTCTAACAGTAAGATCCTCTCAAGCGTTGTCTATCTGGGGGATGGGGGTTCCGAGTCTTTGCCACGAAAGCATGTTCCTTCTCTGGTGCACTGTTGCCCACAGCGAGCAATTACTATATCGCTCTGACCAAGATGGCGACTGACACGTCTATTAGACAAACCATCTTACCTTAGGCCTATGATGCGCCCTTTTTCTGAACTCGACAATTCTTCATAACGTTGTCGAGTACGTCTCAAAGGAATATTTGTACATAACTTACAGTATCAAAGCAGAAATTCCAGTTCTAATTGCCCGTGAGTGAGAACACCGGTTGTTTTAAATACTGCACGATGCGCCGTTATCATGGACCTTGCATGAGCCCTATAACATCAATGGCGCTGATAGTTTGATCATTTGCCTAACTCTTAAAAGATATTTGCAAGCCGAGTTTCGCAGCTGTAGTACAAATTTTTATGCGTGCATATATTATTTTCAAAGTGTAAAATTTCAATCGAAAGTCAGCTAACTGAGTTGTTGTTGAGACCCAGACCGTCCGACCTACCAGAAAGGTGTAAGGTAACTGTTTGAACGACCGGGAAATGCCACCCAATTTAGACCGGAACCCAGTGGGGGAGGCATCCACAGGGACCGTACTCTCCTTCCCCTACCACCAACCTCTTGGAAGGACTTACGAAGCCACATGTTTAACGTGATCGTACTCCGCGTGAACACGGCGGCAGATTTTGGCAGTGGCTGAAATCTAACCCGGGCCTACTGAGTGCAATTCCAGAGCTCTAACCACTGGGCTACCGCGCCCTGTAGCTAACTGAGTGTTACTGTTTCTAAAATTCATACTAAATTTAAATATCTCTGTCAAAATTGCCAGAAATACCATGACAATCGATTTTGAAAAATTAATTTCGAAAAGGCGTATTTCAAATTTTTATAGCGTTATAGCATCATAATTGCTATTTCATCTATATATTCGTATTTCTTTAGAAAATTTGAACAATACTTTTGGGACATCATACTTTTAAAAAATGTAAAACTAAACATATTTTCCCGACCTATATGTAACTTTTCTGAGGTTGATTTTATTCGATTTTATTCATCCAAAGTTACAAATAAAACAATCGTTTTTTAATACATATAAGCATATTTATTATTTCATTTCAGTTTATATGAATATTTTCTGATCCTATTCTTGCTAAACGTACTAAAATCTATTTAGCACTAGGGTACCGCAAAAGTTACTTAACTATCAAATTCCATGACCCTTCGTTGGACAGTTTGAGTTAGAAAATGCACACATTGCAATCACCGGCCATCCGAAGAGTTGCTGAAGTCCAAGGATGAGTCGGACGGTCTGGGTCTTCAACACATTGCAATCAGAAGCACAACACAGAGCCGTCTCTCCAAAAGTAGTAGAAACTTTCTAGAGCCCCCAAATCTATCGGAAACTGGAGTTCAAAATTTCAACCCCCATTCAATACTTTACAGATGCATTACCATGTATTGTAAAGAAATCAACATTGGATAAGAATGAGATCACAAACAATTAAAATTTCTTCATTCAATTTAGGGCCCATTATAGCAATCTTAGAAATGAAAATTTATTGAAGATTACGTGTTCAGTTAACAAAAGCAACATTAAATGTCTAAGATCACTGAATTTTACTACCAAAATATCTCAAAAGTTTCATCTCTTCCTTAAGAAAGCAGACATATAAAAATTAGGTGATTGATGTTAGTCACCTAATTTTTTATGTTTGCTTTCTTTAAGGAATGGATGTTTTATTCTCACAAGCTGAATTTTTGTTTGTGATAAAACATTTCAGAATGAGCAGTAATTTAGTCGAAAGAACTATAATTTGCAAGACACAAGTGACAAATTTAAATTATTTTTTTATATTCAACAACAAACTATTAAATATAGAATGTGACTCTGCTTAAAATAATTAATGAACTAGATTACAACGTAAAATACAGCGCAAATAAAGTTAAATAAACAGACATATGTTTCGAAAAATAATTTCCAAAGAGTTTCGAAACGTACGTCTGCTTACCAAACTTTATTTGCAATTCATTTTACGTTGTAATGTAGTTCATTACAAACATCGGGACAGATATTAAACGACGTAATCAAATATTTATTTCATAATATTTGCCAAAATTGCGTTAGAAATTTCTAGAAATTAAAATCCCCGAAAATAAAACTGAACAAATATATATAGGGAAATTTCCGATATGCATTACAATAGGTTAAAATTACTTTACAAGAATATTTTGCCTCTGGGCTCATGTTATAGTTTTCCCATAATAACCAATGGAAAATAGTCCCTAACCAATTACACAAGTTTGGGTTTCAAGATTTATTTTTGCTGTTTTTCCAAGCATAGATTAAACGCGCAAAAAGGGTTGTGCTTAAAAAAGAACGCTTGAATCATTAAAAATATTTCTAGTTTTTTTTTTGTAAAATGATTGCATTGCATTTTGATATATATTAAAAATATGTTTAAAGACATTAGATTTTTTAAAAAGAACAATCTTTCCTCTATTTAGCATCCATACTTGTAATAAAACAGGGTATAAATATTAAAAGCTAAGCGAGCTAGGAATTAAAGGCAATTTTCTGTAGGTGAACATGAAATATATTTACACATCAAAACAGATTTTATTCTGCTTGTAATTATACCAATAAAGCAGAGCTTACGATACAGGTATATATTTCTCAAATGTGGAAATTTTGAAGTTTCTGCTGCATAGAAGCTAAAATCACAATAATATATATAGTTTTAAAATCTGTAAATGGAATTTTATGAAACTTCCATACAAAAAAGCATGCATGAATAGAAATCACCACATAAGGACAATTCATCAGATAAGGATCTCCTGGTTAATTCAAATTCCCACATATATATAATTAACATCATAATATTATAATTAACATCATAAATGCTTAAATTTTTCAATTACAAACAAAATATGCACAAAAGTTTTAAATTTAAACGCTTTTCTGTAGGCGAATCCATTTTAAGATTCAAAGTATTTAAAACTAAGAAAGGTGTTCCGAAATAAAAAGTATATCGAAAGTTAATAAAGCATTTTAAAGCCTAAATGCTTAACTTACTGAAGGGTACAAAAGTAATTTAAACATTTTAATTATTAAAAACTAGTGTTAGAAAATTAAGGTCCGGACTGACTAGTGGGCCGGGTTTTAATTTTTTAACACCGTTTGGCGCTGAATCGGGCTGAGCATATTTAATATTTATATTTTTAAAAATACTTTTGATTGAGTACATGAAATTAACGTGTTTATTTCAACTTTGTAAAGATAGTTAATAGAAAACATTTATCTCAAGCATAATTTCAGTTCGGGCCGCGTCAAAACTCAATGATTTTCGGGCCGGGGTATATATATATATATATATATATATATATATATATATATATATATATAAAATATTTTAATAAAAGTTTTATAGGGCTACTAACTGGAATAATCTGATTATTTCTTCAAATAAATATACTATTACAAAGGTAACTAGTGTGTGTGTGTGTGGGGGGGGGGTGATGGAATATCTAATACAAGAATCATAAGACTATGAACGTTTCTGCACTCTGGTTAATTTTTTAACTAAAAATACAATACGATTTATCAAAAGATGGTTGTGTAGTTTGTTTTAGCCATTGGAGTAGCCATTATTTCAGAAGTGGGGAGCTTGAAGATTGAATGAGTGAGATTACGGAGCAAAATTTCGTTTTGCAATATGATCTCAATAAAAAAATAATGTAATGTTTGGTTTTGCCAATGAGTGGGAGGAGAACATAGAATCCATAGTGCAGGAAGTCCTTCCGAGATCCTGGCTATGTTTATAATGTAAATTGACTACACTGTCATTTTGTCATAAAACTTTTATGATAGTATTTTTTGTTGAAGAAGTAATCAGAGTATACAACCTCACAGTTATAATCCCTATACTAAAATATGCTACATATACACCCCATTGGCTAAAGTATTACATTAATTTTGCGTAGTGACTATATTAAAAGTCTGTATTATATCCCTCATTCGATAGTCGAGCTGTTGTTTTCCTCTTCCGAGATCTCGGCTACGCTTAGCGCGTCAACTGACAACACGACTATTTTGTGATAAATGGGTTATGATAGTGATTTTAGTCGAACTAATAATCAGTTCATGGACTTATAATTCCTTTAATACATATTCTATATACTCCTCCCCCCCCCCCATTGGCAAAAGAATTACATTACTTTTCTATAGAGGTTAAACCCGCTCTATTACCACCACCCATTCGATCGTCGAGCTCCTTATGGCGTAAACTGACTACATGACCATTTTATGATAAATCGTTTATGATAGTATTTTTAGCTGAATAAATAATCAAAGTACACAAGTTCATAGACTTATAATTTCTGTATTACATGTAATGCCAGAAATATAAAATATTAAGGATTGGGAAGGAATAAGAAATGCTGGAGCAAGGAATGCGGGCGGAATGAATATCCCCATGCTAAGCACATTGGTGGTAACATACAGGTGGCCCCATGTCTTACATACCACGCCCTATGTCTACATACCACGCTAAGTCATTTGGCGGCAACCGAGACGGTGGCCCCATGTCTACGGTTCAGCCCTCATGTTTACATACCAGCACGTAGACCGTCTTGCGGGAAAGGAATAAAAATGAGAGTTGCTCGGAGTTGGTGAACAGTTGGAGTTGGCCAAGGCAGGAGTTGGAGAGAGTTGGGGTCAAGGCAGTCTGTTGGAGTTGGACCTTTATGTAGAGCAAGGCAATATAGCAGTTTGTAAATTGTGTGTGATGAGCTCGCAGATTCAGCTGGTGTTGAAATGGTGAAAAACTCAACGATTCTCCCAAGATGTGCAAGATCGTATCAGGTACATTTTAAATTAGATGAGGATTTTCTCAAAAATTGTGTTTTATAAAAAAAACTAATTAATGCGTCCCACCCAGTGTTCCAACCAAATATTACTAAGTCTGGCATTACACCTCACTAATTACTTAATTGAGTGTCTGAAGAAGAATAGTAGTATTTGTGATATTAAAAGTTATGATGTAAATTTGATGATGTGCGTTAAATAAATTGAAGACTATTCTAATTACCCTTAGATCTAACTTGTGAATTTCTATAAGATTATTATATAACATAGCATCCCGTTATGCACAAAATTAAGTGGGTTTTGCGGCCACCAAATGCAATGTACACAGCAGTAAGTTTAGAGGGTATTACATGTATGATTATTATACTAATTAATAATTAATATTTAATTAAATGCAATTTTGGACACAGTAAGACTCCAACAAGTTATTTTTTTTTTCCACATCGCCAAATCAGCGATGAAGACTCTGCCGGCAAGCATTTTAAGGGTTGCCAGAGCAACAGAGCGAGAGCCAAGAAGAGCGAGAAGATAGGGATAGTTGTGAAGGCGGAAAGCAAGGCGCATCCTGCGTCGTGAACATTTTAAAGAGTTAACCAGTGAATTAAATGTTTAAGTGTTGTTATGTTATGTGCTTTCGTCTAAATAAATGTGGTTTGTGTTAAATGCGGATGTTTAATTACAGTTGGCTTTTTGTCGAGTGTTCTATTCAAATATAATGCAATGGAAGTTGCGAGGTTAGTGTTCTAAAAAGAAATGGCGCACTAAAGAAGAACCTCGAAAGTTTACTGGCGTAGTCGGCAGGATTAGTTTATTACGGAAGTAATAATCGTTCCTGGAATGAAAAACAATTTGTATGTTTCTGGTGAATAGATGAAGATACGTCCGGTATCAAGTAATTAATGCACCAGCATTATAATACGAGTGGATACGATATTGATTTTTGAAAAATTACGTTGTTATATTAACATGACATATGATGATTACAATTTTCATTTCTATTGTACGATTAAGATACGTCCGGTATCAATTAATTAATGCACCAGCATTATAGTACGAGTGGATATGATACGTCAATTTTGAGTGTATTTGTTACAAAACAAGAAATTAGTACGTCAGTGCTATTGAATACGCCAGTGTTCACGATAAAGTGTTTTTCTGTTAATACTGTTATTTGATAATTGAATACGCCAGTGTTCATGATAAAGTGGTCTTCTGTTAATACTGTTATTTGATAATTGAATACGCCAGTGTTCATCATAAAGTGGTTTTCTGTTAATTTAATTGATAATTGAATTCACCAGTGTTCATGATAAAGTGGTTTTCTGTTAATACTGTTATTTGATAATTGAATACGCCAGTGTTCATGATAAAGTTGTTTTCTGTTAATATTGTTATTTGATAATTGAATACGCCAGTGTTCATGATAAAGTAGTTTTCTGGTAATACTGTTTCTTTTAGTAAATTTAAACAATTTAGAGATAAATCAGTTAACTTCCCTCGTGATCAGGTATGGCATTTCTTGCGAAGGGTAGAAAAGAGGATTTGATGGTTTCGGCGGAAGAATTGGGGATAATTACTAAACCTGAATTTAAAATTTTGGATTTGCGTAGAGAAATTCTTGGAAGTGAAGACTACGACGAAGAATTTACGAAAGAACTCCTCATTACTATTATTAAAGAAAGAAAAGATCAAATAGAAAAGGAGGAAAAAGAAAGAAAAGATCAAATAGAAAAGGAGGAAAAAGAAAGAAAAGATCAAATAGAAAAGGAGGAAAAAGAAAGAAAAGATCAAATAGAAAAGGAGGAAAAAGAAAGAAAAGATCAAATAGAATTTGAGTTAGAAAAACTCAGAATCGAAAGGGGTGTTACTCAAGATTCTACGTCCTTAAATTTAGGGAGTAGTGAAAGATCAAAAAGCAGTTTCGAATTGATAAAATTGATGCCAAAATTTGACTTGAAGAATGATGACATTATGTTATATCTCACACTTTTTGAGAGACAAGCTAAAAGAGCCCACCTAGACATGACGGATTGGGTGTCAAGTCTGTTGCCACTTTTGCCTTCTGAGATCATACAACTCATCACACGGGAGTCAGAGGAAAAGTTTGAAGATTATGAATACGTTAAGGGTATTCTATTAAAGAGATTCAAGATGAATCCAGAAAGTTTCCGAAAAAAGTTCGTGCAGCTACAGAAAGTTCCCGAGAAATCGTGGCGTGATTTCGTATTTGAATTAACCAAGTACTTTGAAGAGTGGATTGATGGTCTCGAAATTAGAGATTTTGATAGCCTAAAGAAATTGATGATTACTGATCAACTAAAGAAAAGGGTACCTGGGGAGGTACGAGAACATTTCTTGGATGAATGGTTAAAAATTGTAGCACCCAATATGTTGGCAGACAAGTTAGATGAATATGAAAGTATACGTGTAAACTATACGAAATCAACAGGTATAGTCCGGAAAGAGAAGGTTGAATATCACCAAAGCGAATTTAGGGAAAAGGAAAAATTTGGAGCACCACATGGAAATGTTTCAAGAAGGGGACATCAAAGTTACAAGAGCCAACCAGGTTACAATTGGAGAAATGACACTTCTAAAATCAACTATAAACCTATTTGTTTTTCATGTAGAGCTGAGGGTCATATTGGAAAATTTTGTACGTTAAGGAATAATCAGAGAAAATCACCCAACACTAATGCTCAAAGCAATCATGTTCGAACTATACAGTCTAAGGATGAAAATAACTCTCAAGTTCTGACAGCACGAATTACCGTACCGGTGTCAGTGCAGGATAATACCAAGAATAATGTGGATACCCTCCATACCATACATATAAAATGTGGAGAAACTTCACTTGTAGGCATAGTAGATTCGGGGGCCCAAATCTCAGTGATACGTGAAGATTTAGTAATGGACGTTCATAGTGAAGGAGAGGGCAGAATCAAAATTGTCTCAGCTTTTGGAGAAAGTGAGATCGCTCCTTTGAAGATGATTTCGATGAAAATTGATGACAAATTACATGGAATAGTCCCCATAATATGTGCAGTTTCTAAAAAACTAACAAGTGATATGTTAGTGTGCTCTACAGCTTATGAGTCGTTGCGGGAGAATATACATTTGCATGAATTGGATCAGAATATCATGATCGATAATGCTACCTATCTTGGCGAAAAGGAGGAGAAAGTAGGGTCTGACCAGGAAGTAATAAATGAAAATGGTCAAGAAGAAAATACGTGCAGTGACCATGGTACTGTGAATGCTACTCAGGTCGAGAGTGATGGGAAACAAGAGCAGAAGTCGAGTAAGGATAACGAAGTAAAGAGCTCGTTTATTCAATTGCAACATGAAGATGAGACGTTGAGAAAAGTCTGGGACTATGCAAGAAAGGGACAAAATGCATACGAGATAATTGACGAAGTCTTGGTCCATTCTGAATGGATTACGGGTGAGACAGTCAAACAAGTAGTTTTGCCGATCTGCAAACGCCAAGATGTTCTTAGAATGGCTCACAAGATTCCATTAGCTGGCCATTTGGGAGAACAAAAGACTAGACAGAGAATTAAATTTTCATTCTTTTGGCCTACCCTAAAACAAGATGTGGCCAAATTTTGTGAAAGCTGCAAGATTTGTCAGATGAGACGAGTTGTTACATACAGGGACAGAATTCCCATACAACCGATAGCGAGACCAGAAACGCCTTTCGAAGTTTGGAGTTTAGATTGCATTGGCCCGTTAGAACCTCCTTCTGGGCGAGGACATAAGTATATTATATGTGCGATAGATCTGTGTACAAGATGGGCTGAAGCCATTCCGGTTAAAGAAATCGGTGCAAAAACAACATGCAATGCATTGATGAAAATTTTTACTCAAAACGGGTTTCCAAAATTGATCTGCACTGATCAAGGAACAAATTTTACAGCAAAATTAACTGAAGCATTTTTAGGTATATTAGGGATATCTCCCAGATTTTCTACACCTGGACATCCCGAAAGCATGGGTGCTGTGGAGAGATGGAATAGAAATTTGAAAAATATGATGAACAAAAATATTCAGGAATATGGGCGGAATTGGGATATACACCTTCCCTACCTTCTGTTTGCATATAGAGAAGTTCCCCATAGTACAACAGGTGTATCACCGTTTCAGCTAGTATATGGACGCCTACCCCCAGGACCACTTGCTCTACTAAAAGATGTATGGATCGGTGAAAGGAAAATTCCCACCAAGGCATCCCGAAATGTGGAGGAATATCTACATGATCTAATAGAGAAATTGAAAAAAGGACATGAGATCTCAACTGAGAAATCCGAAGTAACTCAGGGAAATTTCGCTTCAGTAGTGATACCTTTAACTGATCTTACCAAGAAAAGAATTTATAATGTTTTACTGTATTGTGTTTTGATATATATATGTGTCTATTGTTTAAGTTATAACATTTCTTATTGTAACACGGTAGGAAATATTATTGTTAAACTATTAGATTTTTTTTTCTTGAAAATATTAGGTGTTTTGAAATATACTGTAATATTGTGTTGTTAAATCAGATGTAAAATGGTGTTGTTAAACAGATGTAAAATTTAATGTATCAGTATGCGCTTTTTAAGTTGTTAGGACTGTATTTTCAATGTGTATATGCCCATAGAACTCTATTTTCAACAACATTGTCTTTAAAGAGACGAATGTGCTTTTTTTTTAAGGGGGGAGTAGTAAGACTCCAACAAGTTATTTTTTTTTCCACATCGCCAAATCAGCGATGAAGACTCTGCCGGCAAGCATTTTAAGGGTTGCCAGAGCAACAGAGCGAGAGCCAAGAAGAGCGAGAAGATAGGGATAGTTGTGAAGGCGGAAAGCAAGGCGCATCCTGCGTCGTGAACATTTTAAAGAGTTAACCAGTGAATTAAATGTTTAAGTGTTGTTATGTTATGTGCTTTCGTCTAAATAAATGTGGTTTGTGTTAAATGCGGATGTTTAATTACAGTTGGCTTTTTGTCGAGTGTTCTATTCAAATATAATGCAATGGAAGTTGCGAGGTTAGTGTTCTAAAAAGAAATGGCGCACTAAAGAAGAACCTCGAAAGTTTACTGACACCATATTAAATCGACACTTGATTTTATTAATAGACACATTAAAATCGGCACATTACGTACTTTATATACAACGCCCATTGGCTAAAATATTACATCACTTTTCTATAGTGACTATATTGAAAAACGAAATCCGCTTTATTACTTCTCCCAATTCGATCGTCGAGCTCCTCCTCCTTTCAGTGATCTCAGTTACGCTTATAGCGTAAACTGATTAGACGATCATTTTGTGATAAATCATTTATGATAGTGTTTTTAATTGAAGAATTATAATTTGAGACAACTTATTCATAGTCATTTAACTACTTTTAATACATTCAGCATGCCCCCTCCCACATTGGGTAATCAATTGCATTTTTCACATAGTGGCAATTCCTCTGACTCCCCCACTCTCATTCGGTCATTAACCTCACCCTTACCTAGATCTTGGCTACGCCCATGGCGTAGACTACAGGTTACCCTTTTTACAATAAATTGTTTCTGGTAGTATTTCTTGTTAATGAAGTAGTCGGAATAAACAAATTCATAGTTCTATAATTTATTACCTTTACTATATATTCTCTATTCCCCACCCCATCCCACCCCACCCCATTGGCTAAACACGCACATTAGTTTTATACTGACCTCTTTTCCAAATTTGGTCGTCGACCATCCTTCTTTTCAAGTTCTTAGCTACGCCTGTGGCACCAAATGGCTATATAAATATAATGCACAAAAAATAAGATCCATTGCATGAATATTTTAGAATAAAATTTTTATATGGTTTAATAATGAGGAAAAAAATTTACTTCATTTTCAAAATTAACTTAATTTTTTCAGAAACTATTTTCAAAATTTACAAAATGGGTATTTAAACTTAAAAAAAAAATCCGATTTTTGTGCAAAAAATTCACGAACTTGCAAATTAACTTATTATCCCTTTATATCCAATTACTTTATTTTATTTTATTTATTTTATTCAATTTACGTGGCAACTACAGATGAAATCCAGTTACAGTAGCCACACAAATATAAAAAGAATGGAACATAAAATACAAGAATACTAAGTAGTATACATGTCAAGCGCATTCATTCAGGCTTTTTTAAAACAGGCAGGAGAAAAATTAAATATATCAATATCAGTACAGTAGGTATTATATAGATCAACAAATATTTATAGATAGAATAGCTTTTAATGAAATTGTGTTTAACAGTAGTATTGTGAAATAATTTTTTTTCTAGTATTAATAACAGGTATATGAAATTCCAGGCAAGAATGTAAATTGGGGTAATCAATAGTATTATTTAAGCCGACGCGACTCGGTGGACGAGCGGTCAAGGCGAGCGTTTCCAAAGCAATCGCTCGACCGCCACGTTGTGGGGTCGAGTCCCACGTAAGGCATGGATGTTGTATTGTAGGTGCAGTGTGTTATTGTAGGCGCAGTGTGTGTAGGCGCAGTGTGTAGGCGCAGTCCCCCCCCCCCCTCTGGTGCGCCTGGGACAACGTCCTAGGACGGCTAAATGGTTCACGTTCTGGCCGATATATGGGCGAATGATGAGAGTCAAAGTGCCTGGCCATTTGATAAAAAAAAAGCATTTTTAAAACTTTGCAATAAAACAAGAGGCAGGGCCATTTTCTTCTTTTTTAAGAGGCATTAAATTATATTTTTGTCTAAGTTCAATTGTATGCATATCATAAGGATAATAGCCAGTCAATCTGTAATCTGTAGTACGTAAAAGTTTATTTTGCACAACTTCTGTTCGTTGAGAATGCAGATTGTAAGCAGGGTCCCAGATCATTGCACAATATTCTAACATTGGTTTAACAAGGGTGTTATAAATACAAATAATAGTGTGAGACCTGGCAAAAACACGAGATCGTATTAAGGTAAAACCAAGTCTTTGGTAGGCTCTTTTAATAGTATTATCAATATGTCTCTGAAAGTTAAATGTATCAGCGAAAGTGACACCCAAATCAATAATATGAATACAACGAGATAGAGGTAAGCTATTTAACATGTATTTGTAATTGTGAATATTACGGATCCTAGCCATGCTCATAACATAGCATTTCGAAACATTTAAATGGAGTTTATTTAAAACAAACCAGTTATACAGTTCATCTAGATCTTTCTGCATCAGTTCACAATCAGTCAATGAGTTGATTTTCATATAAAGTTTCAAATCGTCTGCAAACATAAGACATGTTGCAGTTCTAAAAATCCGGGGTATTTCATTAATAAAAATTAAAAAAAGGAGTGGGCCCAGATTTGAACCCTGTGGAACACCAGAGGAACACCAGAGTCGACAAATCAACACTAAATTCGCTAGTAATTAGTTTACGGGTTAATACCCCAGATCGATGTGGTCAAATTCTTTACTAAAGTCAGTATAAATAACATACAGTTGCCTCTTGGTTTTAATAGCATCAACAATATCACTGGTAAGACAAGCTAAATTAGTTAATGTTGATCGCATTTGCATAAATCCATGCCAGCACGGAGAGATCCATTGCTTAATTTGGGAAAAGATCCTTTCATGCATAATACATTCAAAAACTTTAAAAAAAGGGGACAGAATAGTAATAGGCCTGTAGTTGGAAATATCATGCTTGTTGTTCTTTTTGTGTACAGGAATAACTTGACCGTATTGACATTGGGAAAAAACAGTTTTAATCGAGAGATTAAACAAGATAAGCAAGGGGTAAGTTAGAGAGTCAGCACAACCTTTAATAATGAAAGAGGGAACATTATCACAACTTATAGACTGGCTGGATTTTAACTTCTTTAGGGATTGGGCAACATCATTTTCAGAAATGAATTTAACATTAATTAAGTCAAAGTTATTGAGTTCACAGTAATTGGTCAGCAGCTCAAATTTGATCGGTTGGCTACTTTGGATATAAACAGATTCAAAGAAATCCGCGAAGCAGTTAGCAATATCATTATTAGTAGTATGATCAGTATTATTATAACTCATATTTAAAATCCCATGACTACCAAGTGAATCGCCTTTACAATAATTCCAGAAAGTTTTAGGGTTCTTGTTGAGTTCTAGTTCTATAATAGCAACATGATTAAGTAAAATCAGTTTTGATTCCATCCTTCACCACTTTGCGTATTCTATAAAATTCCTGTAGATCACTTATATCACCACCTCTAATAGACTTTTTACGACACTTTTTTTTTAATTTAACATTATGGATAGTGCTAGAAGAGCAACACGACTTATATTTATGCTTAGTAGGAATATATTTAGGTATACATAAGTCAAATATCCTATAGACACAATCATAAAAACACGATATAGCATCATTAACATTTGTATATGTATTTAAAAAGTTCCAGTCAGTATTATAGAAGTAGTCATATAGCATAGGATAATTGGCCTTTCTGTAATTATATTTCATATTATTATTAATTCGTTTATTTCTGCTCACCTTTTCAATCAAGATAGATCCCTCCAGAGCAGGATGGTAAATATCCTCTTTCACAAAACTGAAAGTAGAGTGTTCAATAATGGTCTGCTTATAATTGGTCAAGATGAAATCAAGAATTTTACCATATTTATTACAAATAGTGTTTATCTGATTAAGATTTAGGAACTGCATAAAGTTAGAAATGGAATACTCAACTTGAGTGTGGCCAGATAAGGTACCAGTATTGGAGTGGTTGAAATTTACAGATGGAAGATCTCCAAATATAAATATATGATCGGATGAAGTACAAAATTTTTTTTTCAACATTTTTAAAGAAACTTTCATATTTATCAAAAGTAGTATTAGGCACGAAGTAAATGACACAAATATAGAATTTGGAGGTAATTGAAGCACTGACACGGATCCATAAGCACTCATTTTCAAATGATACATCATTTAGTTAATGAAATCAAAGGATTTTTTTTTTTGACAATAAGTACACCTCTGCCTCGATAAAACCCAGTAATAACCGGATCTCTATCACACCTAAAAACATTATATTTATCGTCGAAAATTTCATAACTACAAATATCACTATTTTACCAGGTTTCAGTTAGGCAAATGATATCAAAATCATATGTTAAGGAATTGACATAAAACTCGTTAATTTTAGTTCTCGATCCACGTACATTTTGGTAATAAAATTTGATCTCCTTTTTTATATCCTTCATTAAATTGGTATGATTGCAAGGCACAGGAACAGATGTGGAGTTATATCCATTTAAGTGATTTGCGGTTGGATTGTCTGATAGTCACTTACTTTTTGTAGAACTGTTACCAGTTTTTTGATCGCATGCATCCTCAGGATTATATTCAATAGGCTTATAGTTCACTCTTTCACCAATAATTTGCGGTGGACGACCCAAGAATTCAGATACCTTGAGGCCAACTGGCCATATACTGGGATCAGAGAGTTCGTGGTAATATTCCTCATTAGCTGACAGTACAGAAGAAGCATATTGGTCTATATTTCTCGTCTTTAGTTTAACACAATCAAATCCGAATTTTAAAATGTTAAAGCTCTGAATGACATCTGTGGGCAGCCTATATGGATGGTAGAAACTTACAAGAACTCGTCTCATCCTGGGGTTTTTTATGACCCCAGGATGAGACGAGTTTCCTTTTTTTTTTTTTTTTATGGTTTATTATGAATATCCCGATCTAACGCCGTGAGGCAATCAACTAATCCTGTCTGACGGTTTTCTGATTCTACCCTTGCGTAGGCTAAGTCCGTTAATATTACCGCATTTGTACTCTTCAGACGCTTCCTCGGGGATACGATGGAACGAGTATTTTTGTTTATGAGGATACGCGTCTTTGAATATGTGGCCTGCGAACCTATGACTCAAATGTAGCCCGTGGACAACTGTATAGACTATCATAAGAAATATAGCAAAAGTAAAATATTACCTTGTTTTCTATACTAAAATGCTTGAAATGCATTTTAGGCAAAATTTGTTCACAAATTAAAAATCACAATTTTAAAATAAGTGTTACGTAAGCATTATATTTACCCATTCTAGTCAATTATTTAAATGTCAATTTTTAGTTCTCCTATATATAGTAAGTATACTGTATAGGAAAGTATTGTTACGGGGTCGAAAATTTAAATTCCAGATTTCGACTGAATAGCACGTTTCACGTATCCCTGAAATAGAATCGAACATTATCAGGTGTGTGCGTGTGTGTGCGTGCGCGCATACCTGTGTGCGTACGTGCGTGAATGCGGGTGTGTGGAAGCGATATCTTACAAACGAATGAAGCGTTTCGAATGAAATTTGCAAAATTTGGAACAGATATTACAATTGGTGAATACAGGAAACCGATTGATTTTAAATGCAATCGATTGTTCGAAGGATCCCCCAATTTTCGAATGAAATTTTTAAAATTGAAAAAAAAAATCACTAAAAAGTCCGAACCTTTAATAATGTTATGTAAATTATCATTTCCTATTTAATTATTTATTATGAAACGAATGATACAGACTTTTGAACGCTAGCATCAACCATTCTCGATGTATTGCATGTTTTTCTAACAACTTTATCAAAAATATTACATAAAAAAGCAAGTATTAACTATCGTGAAATATGTTCACTTTGTATGTTTACTTTCTTTATATAAGGTACTGTAGAGCACAACATTTAGAAGTGTGTTCCATGGAATAGTATAAGAGCAAAATATGTTCCCAAGAATTATAAACAAGCGTCTCTTATAAATTTAAGTAGAGGAATAAAGAGTAATGAAGGTGTTTGTATAATTACCAAAAACTTGCTCAATAAGGAATTGGAATATTAAAAGTGGAAAGGTGAATTGTAAATATTGTAAATATTTCACATGACTTGTAAATACCCTAGAGTGCTGAGTTGTCTTGTATTGGAAAATAATATTTGTTCGTATATAGATTGTATTTTGACTTAAAAATGCAATGTGAATGAAAAGTCAGGAATTATGAGTATCTTGTATACTTGTATTTAAGGTGTGTTATAAATGTTAAAGTATGATGGATTGTTTTATGAATATTGAAACTATGTTTGGTTTTATAATTGTTAAAACTGTTGTATGAATAAACAATTGGGTTGTACATTTGTATATATAGGATTAAAATTTGTTTTTGTGACAGTACTTATTTGAAAGTGGAGTGCTTGTTTTAATATTATTAAAGTATTGTATAGGAATATGGCATATAACATTGTATTAGGCATGTTTTGCTTAAACTGGTTTAAAAATGAATGATAAATATTGGGATTGGTGTGTAGGGAGAAGTTTAAAAACTCTTTATAAGTTCTATGATTATTAAAACTGTTGTAAGAAAAATCAGATGTGTTGTACATTTGTAAATATAGGATTAAGGTTTCATATACGAATACCTTTTGAGAGTGGAGTGCTGTTCAATATTGTTATATTATATTTCTGTGTTGGAATATGGCATGTAAAATAGAATTTGGTATATTTTATTTAAAAAAGTGGTGAATAAATTGGTTTTGGTGTGTAAAGAGGAGTGTATCCTACAGTATATTTTGTAAAGTGCTAAACTCAGCATCTTGAGTATGTAAAGATTAAAGGTTCTTTGTTTGTTTTGTCTTTATTTCTACACCAAGTTACTAGGTGTTTTATTTAAAAAACACGTTATTTTTGTTTGTTAACTAGGTTTTGTTAACTTTATTTTGATAACCTATTGTCGTTATCTTTTTGGTTGAGTTTTGTATGCAATGTTGTATCCTACTTGTGCTGTTGATATCAGTAGAGGATGGCACTTAACAGATGGCAGAGAGGTGGCTGCTCCGGGTTTTGTTTAGTGTC
Organism: Amaurobius ferox; assembly: GCA_951213105.1. Lineage (NCBI taxonomy): Eukaryota > Metazoa > Arthropoda > Arachnida > Araneae > Amaurobiidae > Amaurobius > Amaurobius ferox. Next base: position 36,432,624 of record OX578142.1, read on the forward strand.
TTTGGTTTGGCGCCCCTTGGGGATAGTTTTGGTTTGGAGGTGTGGGTCCTGTCCCGGCGGGGTGGCTTTGGCCACGGCTCGCCGGGCTGGGCGCTGTGCCGGGTGCTCGGTTACTGTCGTGACGATGGATCGTGTTGCAGCTTGTATACCTTCGGATGGGTCGAGAATCTTTACTGATTTCCTTATATACATAGTAAAATGTCTAAGGAAAGTATTGTGACGGGTTCGAAAATTCGAATTCAAGTTTTCGATGGCAGAGCACGTTTCAAGTATCCCTGAACACGAATCAGAGGTTTTTGAGGTGATGTCTCTGTGTGTATGGATACCACATTTCACGAATGAATGGAGCGCTTTGAAAGTAATTTGGTAAGATTATTGCAGTCAGTGAGTACTGATACCCTATAGATTTTAAACGTAATCAAATGTTTAGAAGACCCCAATTTCGAATGAATTTCTGTAAAAATCATTAAAAACCCAAGACTTGCAATATTCGTACTATGATTCATTTGAAAGCTACTTTCCCTACATACATACTAAATGTATATATATGGAAAGTAATTTGACGGGATCGAAAATTTAAATTTGAATTGTCGATGGAAGAGCACGTTTCAAACATCCCGAAACCCGAATCGAAAGTTTTTGGCGTGAGACCTGTGTGTATGTGTAGAAGGCCCAGGCCGCCCGACTCACCAGAGGGCATGATCAGCAAAGTGAGCGCCCGGCTGTGTGTATGTGTGCCTGTGTATATGTGTATATGTGTGCCTGTGTGTATGTGTGCATGTGTGTATGTGTGTATGTGTGTATGTGTGTCATATTTCACGAATGGTTTTTATAAATGTAATGTGGTATGATTATTGCAATCGGGGAATACTGGAACCCTATTGATTTTAAAAGTAATCGACTGCTCAGAAAATTCCAATTTTCAAATGAAGTTTTGAAAAAAATCGTTCAAAAGTCAAGACCTGCAATAATGATAAAAAAATAAATCATTTCGTGACTTTTTATTAGAAAACGAATTATCGAAACTTTAGGACGCTGACATAAACAGCTCTTTAGATATTGCACGATTTTCGAATGAATTTGGGTGGAGAAAAATCAAATCATTAAAAAATGAGGACCTTCCATACTGTTATATAAAACATCATTGCACACGCAATTTTCCATTATAAAACGAATGTCACGAAAGTTAGAACTCGGTAATGAACCGTGCTCGAGATAGTGCTCGTTTTTAAAAATAAATTAAAAAAAATTACAACATAAAATTAAAAAATGTGACAAGTATTATCACATATGTGCAATTTTTTGTACGCAATATTATGCGACAAATACGATTACCTCATTGTCGTCGGTCTAGTTTTGTTCAATTCCCGACAGAATTTACTTTTAGTAATAGCTTTCTATTTTGACGTCAAATAATTCGTCATTAGTCATTTATTTCACAGAATATTGATTAAATGTCAATTGCATTTTAATGAATAATTTGCGTGTGAGTATGAATAAACCATTGTATTTGGCTTCATAAGTTGTGAACACGCCCAATTTCTATTTACGTGGTAGTAATTCAACACAAAGCATTGTTCTGTCTACCTTGTACACTATTATTTTTCTGTATAAGAAGCAAAGTTACGGCATCAATGTAAAGAAAGTCATGTGCTGCACACAGATTTTTTGGCAAGAAATTGTTCGAAAAAATCTGACGTGGGTAACACGTGACTTTTGCTGTTTAATCCAATGAATTTACTTCTTTCACAGAGATAAAATAATATTGAATTGTACATTTGATGCTTTTCTTTGATTTCTTTTCTTTCACAGAGGTAAAATAACATTGAATTGTACATTTGATGCTTTTCTGGATGAAAATATGTAAAATTATTTCGAAGTATCCAATTAACTTATATTTCGTGCATCCTCTAGCATCTGTAATAAGTTATAGAGTTCATATATTAAAATATTTTAATACTAAATTGTGGTTCAATTGGTGTTTTTCACTACTTTAAAGTTTTTTGTTTTCAATTTTGACAATAGTTTTGTCAATTTGGCATCATTATAAAAAGGCGCCAAGGTACGGATATTTCGTTAAATTAGTGGTCAAGGTCCTCAAATTCATTCATAACCGTTACAGACAGACTGAGAGAAGAGCTTTATATATACATAAATAAATGTTTATTGGGCAATTATTGAACGTAAAAATACAAAAGTATCTTCTCTCATGAATGAAATGAACTGGAATGATATTAACTAATTTGTCATATAATATTGCATATAAAAAGTGAGCACATTTCACGATAGTTAACACTTTTATATTTTTATATAATATTTTTGACAAAATTATTTAGGAAACATGCGACATTTCGACAGTTCCCGCTAAAGCTCTAAACTTTATGCCATTTATTTTCTAAATGAACATAAGAAATGTTCATTTGCATAACATTATTGAAAGTTACGATTATTTCAAAATTTCATTCGAAAATTTGGCCAATTCAATATCACCCCAAACACGTTCAATTTGATTTCATCAATGCTTGAAATGTTATTTATATATGATTTATTTATTTATGATTATTATTTATTTATGATTATTGAAGGTCCTGGAATTTTATGATTTTTTTTTTCAAAACTTCTTTCGAAAATTGAGGGATTTTTCAAACATTGAATCGTGCTTAAAATCAATAGGGTTCAGGTATTCACTGATTGTAATATTTGTAATCGTGCCAAATTACTCTCGAAATGCTTATAGAGTATTTGTATTTTGGGAGATATCGCGTCCACAAAATCACACATATATCGCCTCAAAATGATTAGAGTTCAGGGATGTGTATGCTATGTATAGGGAAAATATAAAGGGTACATTTGACTGTACTATAACTTCCCTACGTACATGTATAATGTATAGGGAAAATATTCGAATAGTTTTTCGACGGAAGAGCACGTTTCAAGCATGAGGTAATGTCTGTGTGTGTGTGTGGGGGGGGGATTTGTGTTCTTGAGTCTAATGGATACGATATCTCATGAACGAATGGAGTGTTTCGAATGTAATTTAATACGATTATTACGATCTGTGAAAGCTGGAACTCTATTGATTTCAAACGCGATCAAATGTTAAGAAGACCCCCAAATTTTCGAATGGATTTTTGAAAAATCATCAGGAAATTAAATAATATTAAATAGATAATAATTTGTATGCAATTTTTATTTTAAAATTAATGATACAAACTTTAGAACGCTAATTTGAACCTGTGGCGATTGTGCGTGCCATCTATCAAAGATGTTTGGAGCCTGTCCCCGAATTATAAAAACAGACCAGGAGTTAGCTTTTGCTCAGTGATTATAATGTCGGTCTTGTAACCAAAGGGTCCCTGGTTCGGGGCCCGGCGACGCACAATCGCCACAATGATGACTGGACGTTTGAAACACGCAACCTTCCTCTCCAACGACTTCACCTCTCAGCACGAGATGGCAGCACCACACGAAGTCAGAAGCCTTGACACTCCCTTCTTGGTTGACCACGACTGTCCGTCACTCCGAGGCGACACGCCTCACGGCCTTCCTTTCTCATCAGCGAAGGGAGTGTGCGGCAGCAAAGACATCTGATCAAAGATGCTTGGAGCCTGTTCCCGAATTATAAGAACAGAGGAGAAGCTAGCTTTTGCTCAGTGATTATAATGTCGGTCTACAAAGCAAGAGGTCCCGAGTTCGGTTCTGGCTCAGAACCGGGGCGACGCACAATCGCCACAAACCTTTCTGTTTTTTAAATAAAAGTATTAAAAAAATTGCATATCAATAAACAATAGTAAATATTGTCAAATATGTAACACTTAGTCATTAATTTTGCGGCCTTGGCGATTAATTTAGCGAAATATCGCCAATTTGAAGACTTTTTATTGTGGTGTCAAATTGGCAAAAATATTGTCACATCCGAAAAAATGACGTTAGTTACGAAAATGACGCCAAATTAATGAATTAATAATTAAAATATTTTAATATAATGCAGAATACTGTTTAGCAGATGTTAAAAATATTTCTAATTGTAAAGTTTTATTTGCGCGAAATATAAGTTAATTGGATACTTCGAAATAGTTTTACGTTTTATCATCCAGAAAAGCGTTACGCCAATGTATTTTTCAACGTAAAAAACTATGCGCGGTGGACCTTGTCCATCATTATTTCTCATTGAAAGAAGTAAAGTACTTGCATTATGTAGGGAAAGTCATGTATGTGCTGCTCACATCAGGTTTTCTAATGAATTTTAACAAAAATATTTTAAAAATCTTTATTTCAAGTTTTCAGTACCAAAGTTTATTGATTTTCTTGTGTTAAATTGCATATAAATTAGTTTTAGCTGTAATATAAATTTGACGCAACATTTTAAAGCCATTTATTTAAGATTTCGTGGAGAAAAGTATTTATAAAAGTGGATATCTATTTTTAGCTAATTAATCTATCTGAAACTCAATTGAGATTTTGCATTTATCAATTAATCAAATCAAATGTTTCTCGATTTTTTTCAATTCTTTTCAACGACATAGCTGATTTCAGAATTTATATACTAGGTACCTAGTAAAGTCCTGAAGCACCTTAGTAACTTTGTAAGAAAATGGGCACATATTAGCTCTATTTGTAGTAAAGTGACAATGCGAGGTCGAATAAAAAGGATTGCAACGCCTTCAGCGAGGAAATCTAAAAAGTTAGGATTGATTATGGAGTATTATCTATCCGAAGCTTATAAGAATCACGTTCGTTTCGGTAGCTTTGATTATTTTAAATAGATGATTTTTAAATATGGAAATTTTTAAAATGTTCTTCTCACTAACTGTTATACAGTGTTTTGCAGGATTTAAAATGATATGTAAGTACTATTAATAAATGTGTAGATCTACTTTTACATTAAAAAATATTTCTTTACAAACTAAACCTTGCAATTTAAAAATATTGATAGGAATGTTCTTTAGTTTGGCATTTGAAGAACGTTGCAAAAGTGCTTTTTTGACTTTAGCTGCCTTCCTTCCTTCCTCCTTTCTGTTTTTTTATTATCCCCATGAGATATCATCTCTACAGACTCACTGACACACTGTGACGTCTATATAACCTTTGGTTATTATTGCCCTCAGTTACGTTATAATTACTTTCCTTATATAGTACATGAAATAATGTATAAGGAAAGTATCGTGACGGGGTCGAAAATTCGAAATCAAGTTTTCGACAGGCGAGCACGGTTCAAGCATCCCTGAACACGTGTAACTATTTGTGCGTGTGTGCGCAAGAGTAAGTATGTATATGTGCGTAAGTATGTATGTGTCTGTCTGTCAGTGAATCTCTGGAGACGATATCTCACGAACGAATGGAGCGAATAGAATGAAATTTAATACAAATATTACAGTCAGTGTATAATGGAAGCCTGTTGTTTTTAAACGCAATCGATTGTTCGAAAGACTCTTAAATTTTTTAATTAAATTTTGAAGAAATCATCAAAAAATCAAAAGTTTCAATACAACTTCAATACGTAAATAATCATTTTTTATTTAATTTTTCATTAGAAAACTATTGACACAAACTTCAAAATCTAGCACAAACCGTTCCCGAGATATTGTATTTTTATCAAAAAATCATAAAATTAAAAAATGTATTAACTAATGTGAAATATGTTCACTTTTCATATGCAATATTATGCGATAAATTTGTTAACATTATTCTCGTGGATCTAGTTTTTTAAATTTAAGAGAGAATATACTTTGGATATTAGTTTTGTATCTAGACACCTAATATTTCGCCAATAGACACTTAACTACTATAAGAAGAACCTATACGTATTGCTTGGCCTATATTGGCTAGTCTATCCGTAATGGTTGGCAAAATTCTGACGACTAATTTGGCGGAATATCGCCAACTTCGTGACTAATTTTTGAATGTTGCTAAATAGACAAAAATGTCTCCAACTTGATAAAAAGGACGACTAATTGATGAAAATTCAATGTCTTGGAAATATAAGAATCTATTATAAGAATAACTTATTTCTCAGATAGTAAAGCTTTAGCAAAAAATTTGGCGATGAATTTGGCGGGATGTCGCCAACTTGGCGACTTTTTTAAATGTTGTCAATTTGACTTAAATATCGCAAAAGTGATAAGCATATTTCCAAATTGATAAAAATCATGTTAAAGAGAGACATTGAAATTTTTAATTTCGTCATACAACGGGCATGAGAAATGCTCTTCTATCCGTTTATCTATAACGCTTGGTGATACATTTGACGAACTTCTTGAACAATGTAGAGAAAAATCGCTAACTTGGTAATATTTTGCCCCCCAGATTTACAAAAAATTTCGTCAAAATTTCAAAATGACGTCATGATGAATTAGGATATTTTAATATATGGACTATATTAGTTATTGAGGATGCTATCAATATTTATAATTATCAATTTAGAGTTGCATGAAATATAAGTTATTTGAGTACCGAAATTGTTTTACATGTCGTCATCCAGAAACGAGCCAAATTTACATTTCAACATTAAAACTCTGTCATGAATCTTATACATCATTGTTTCACTGTGAAAGAAGTAAATGTATTACATTATAAGGAAACTCATGTGCTGCCTACACCAGATTTTTTTTACTATAAAACTGCAACGAAAGTCTCAATCGGAAAGTATGTAATGAGGTTACTAGAATATTTCCAGGAAACTGGTATTCCATATAAATGTGTAGTAAAATTCCAGATTTTTGTAGTATATAGTAGTACAGCACTATCTCGCATAGTCCGACTTCAATCAATCCGGATTCACTACAGTCCGGTTTGAAAATTTCAACACGAACTAAACTTTAACTGAACAAAATAAATTCTAAATAATTAGTACACAAAAATATTTTATACATAAATGATCGGTTTTATCCCTTTATACAGTCAAGGCTCTTTTTGTGCGATTTTGAAGTCATGCGATACGATACATATTTCAATTTTTTCTGTTGTTCCCCGCTGCATATTTATGTACCTAGACGCGGCGAAAATGTAAAAGCGACATTATGTTTCGATGGTTCCCCTTTCAACATCTTAAGCACTGGTTTCACATAGCACTGGTGTCCTTAATGTGCAAGCTACTTAGCACGAGTAAGTAGTGGACGCTTGTGGACTTTAATGTTGAATTAATATTTGTCTATTAGTCTTCAATAAGCAAATCTACAGTAAAGTTCATTTGTGATGATTAAATTTTAATACCAATTTATAATAATAATGAGTGCCAAAAGAAAATGTGAAAGCTATTCTGTCACCAAGAAACGAAAGTGGCTCAATTTAGGAAAAAAGCTCGATGTAATCAAGCTTCATGAAGAGGGTGCATCATTTGCTAAAATAGGTCGTAAAAAAGGAATGGACGAGTCATCAGTTCGAAAACTCATCAGAAAGAAAGATCAATACAAATTACAAGGTATGGCTACGGCTTCTTATATATCAAAAGGTAGGGACTAAAACCAGAAGTACTCAATTGGTAAACACGACCGGCTATTATCCATATGGATCAAAGACTTAACCAAAAAAGAGTCCCACTTAATCAAATGAAAATTCAAGTCAAAGCATTAAGTATTTACAATGACTTGAAGACTATTGATGATATGGAAAACTAAGATGAGGGAACTAGTGAAAATTTTATTGCAGGTCGTAGGTGGTTTTTCTGTTTTAAGCAACATACAGGTATTCACAATGTTCGTATTGTTGGTGAATTACCCAGTGCACATAAAGCGGCTGCTTCAAGATATACAAAGGAATTAAGTGAAATCATACAAAAGTGGATACAAAGATGAACAAATATTCAACGTTGGTGAAACGAATTGATTCTGGAAAAAGTTGCCGTCACGCACCTTTATAACAGCCAATAAAAAATCGTGCCCTGGATATAAAATTTCAAAGACCGTCTCACACTGTTATTAGGTGGAAATACAGCAGGGGATTTCAAAATAAAACCAATGCTCGTGTACTGTGCCGAAAATTCTAAAGCTCTTAAAAATATATCAAAAAATAATCTTCAAAGAGAGAAAGCTAAAGAAGAAACTTATGGAGACATCGTATTGCAATTTTTAGAGAATAAAAATTAAATTACAAAAAACATGTATTTTTTTAAATTATTTCTAATAAAGACATTTGAATTTATTAATCGCGTTTCATTTAATGAAAAACCGGAAGAAAAAAAATTTCAGAACCAGTTATTTTTTGTATGTATTTAGTTCCTCAATTGGTCCGGGATATTGGTGATACAAAGTACCTGGACTGTGCGAGGTATTGCTGTACTGTACTTTACCTAGAATCTAGTAATAATAGAAAATTATTAAAAAAAACCAGTTTCCTAATAAAATTTTAGTAACCTCATCAATTTTTGACAGTATGTAACAAACCAAGTGCTACTGTCTAGAAGAATCGTGCCACATTTTAAGTATATCTGTCGAAAATTAGCAGAAATACTAGCCGAATACCCGTTGAAAATCAACGGTCTCTCAATAAGAAACCACTGAATATTGTCATTTTTTAAAAATTCGCGTTTCACATTTATTCGGCAAATCGAATATTTTAGTGTGAGGAATCCCCCAAAGAAGTAAATATTGTAAATATTAAATTGCGCACGTCTTCCATTCGAACTAACTACCAATACATCAAATTAAAGTCTATCTCATCCCGAAGCATACTATTTTATCATCTTCCTTTTCGAACGTTTTACTGTGGAGCACACCCATAAATGAGCATTTTTGAAAAACTGTTCGTCTCTGGTTTCTTATCAGATGATTGGTCCATATACCAAATATCAAGCCTGTGTCACATTTAAAGGAATAGTGTCTCAATTATTCCGAAAATCGAACATATTTGTGTTCGGCACCCCTTAAAGTTGCAAATGTTGGAAATCTGAAATTGCACACATTCTTCCTTTCAAACTATCTACCAGTACACAAAATCTTTACAGTACACAATGTCTTTATCCTATCGTGACCAGTACACAATGTCTTTACCAGTACATAATCTACCAGTACACAATGTCTTTATCTTATCGTGAAGCATGTTTTTCTATCACTTCATATTTCGAAAGTTTTTCTGTGTTGCACCCCCTTAAATGATTATTTTTGAAAAACCGTAGGGTTTTTTTTATCAAATGATTACCCCATATATTAAATTTCAAGCCTCTATCACATTGTAAAGGAGGCGTTTTTTATTTGTTCGTCAAATCGAATATTTTTGTGTGCGGCACCCCTACAATAGCAAATGTTGGAAAACTGAAATTGCACACTTTCTTCCTTTCTAACTATCTACACGTATACCAAATTTGAAATCTCTATCTCATCGAGAAGCATGCTTTTTCTATCATTTCACCTTTCGAATGTTCTTCTGTGGAGTACCACCCCCCCCCCCCCTTAAATATACATTTTTGAAAAACTCTATTCTTCTTGGGTTTTCTATTAAATGATTTGCCCATATACCAAATATCAAGCCTCTATCACGTTCTAAAAGAAGTTTTACTTTAGTCCGAAAATCGAACAATATTTGTGTGCGACATCCTCTAAAGTAGGAAATATTGGAAAACTGAAATTTTACACTTTCTTCCTTCCGAACTATCTACCCGTACACCAAATTTCAAATCTCTATCTCATCCTGAAGTATGTTTTCTTATCAATTCACTTTTCGAACGTTTTTCCTCTGGAGCACCCCCTTAAACTAACGTTTTTGATAAACTATAATAGTCTTGGATGTTTTTATCAAAGGATTATTCCATATACCAAATTTTAAGCCTCTATCAAATTTTAAAGGAGCCATTTCTCATTTATTCGGTAAATCGAACATTTTGGTGTGCGGCACCCCCTTAAGTAGAAAATATTGGAAATCTGAAATTGCACACTTTTTTCCTTTCGAACGACTTACCCATACACCAAATTTGAAGTCTATCTTATGGCAAAGCATACTTTCCTATCATTTCACTTTTCGAACGTTTTGGTGTGGAGCACAGTCTCTAGAGAACGTTTTCGAAAAATTCGATTTTTTTCGGGGGGGGGGGGGTTATCGAATGATCGAGCCGTGTACCAAATTGCAAGTCTATCTATTCGGGAAGTTCCTAAAAAACCGCGAGAGACTGACACTTGGCAATTAGTATATATAAATTACATGTTTTCAAGAACAAATTGGGAAAAGCCCAATTTTTTGAACACCTCAAAGCCACTGGTACTTGTGCCATTACTATCACTATAACAGCTCTTTCTACATATTTAAGAATTTAAGCATCGCACTTTAGAAAATATAAAAAATAAAATCGATTTTTCAGACCTAAATGTCACCTAGAGGTTGAGTTCATTTGTTTAGTCATTTTAAATAACGTATAAAACAAGCATTTAATTAAGCATATTTATTCTTTAATATACCATGCAGATATTTTGAACTTTTTTTTATCTGAATGGTAATAAATTCCAACCAGACCCAGTATACCCCAAAAGTGGCTCGACTATCAAATGCCATGAAATTTCTTCGACCAATGAGTTAAAGGAAGCATTTATTTCAAACTGATAAACAACCACACAACAGCCTCAAAAATAGATTAGTGTTCTAGCTAGAGCATCCAAAGTGTGTAAATCCAACGGAAAATAAAGTTCCAATTTTCGACATCATTTAATACTGTACCTATGCATTTCCATGTATAATAAAAAATCAGAAATGGATAGGATAAGATGAACTTAATGTGTTTAAACACATGCTAAAGAATATAAAACCTTTATAGATATTTTTAAAAATGAATTTTATTTACAAAGTATAGCTACATTATATTCTTATGATCGCTGAATTTTACTTCATTACATTGAATTTCACAAGAATATCAGAAAATTTGTCGTCCGAGTTAACTTTTGCAAGACTACATCAACTGACACATTTAAATTAATATTCTATATTTAACCATAAAGATTTCAGTATAGAAGGTAATTTAGCGCATAAACAATGAATTAGAAACTTAGAATGCATATCAAATAAAATTAAGCAAACAAACGATTAGAAGGGGAAAAAAATCCATTAAGTTCGAAAATGTACGTCTGCTTACTAAACTTTGTTCGTGCTGGATATTACGTTGAGAAATAGTTAATCACAAACATTCATTTTATAAAATTTATGTAAAATCACATTTGAGTTAGAAATCTCAAATTAAAATCGAACTCTATTCACAGAGAATAAAATTAAACACATAGGAACAAATTTCCAAATGCAATACATTGGATAAAAATTGATTCAAGCATATTGCGGTTTTCTAATTTTAACTTGTGCTATAGGTTGGATACTTTTTCCTATAAGATAAATTTACAAATTTCCCCACTATTTTTGCAAAGTTCAGCTGCTAAACTAAAAATGAATTGACTTATTAAACTTAATTAGAAATATTTTTGTAAAATTAATGCATAGCTTTTTGATAGTATTAGACATACATTTAAAGACATAAATTTTTTTAAAAGCCCAATTCTTCCTCTCTTTAGCATCTACGATTTAATAAAAACAGAGGATAAAAATTCTAAAAACTAAATTATTATTGCTGACCTTTTTGTAGGTTATCATGCAAAAACTGAAACAATCAGCTGGAAGGACAATGCCCATTCAATCTGTTTCAATATGAAACAGATTTAGAAATAGCTTTAATTCTGCTTGTAATTATACCAATGAAGTACAGCAATGCATTTCTCAAATGAAAACTTTGACATTTTTGCTATATAAGAGTTAAAATGACAATGTTTTTACAGAATTTTAAATAAAATTTCATAACAGATTCAATTCATTTTACAGGCATTTGTAAATAAAATTTCAGAAAACATGTCTCTTCCTAAAGTTTTCATCCTATATGCTTTAAAAACAGATTTAACTTGTTTCATTCAATTAAGTCCAATTTAAAAAGTATTCATTACATTCTTAAAAACTCCCATGATCTTCTTTACGAAAGATTCAAAATTTGTTTAAGGAAATATAATTAATTGCATTAGAGGGACTAGAATATAAAAATATGAGTGCGTACAGGTGAAGTAGTTCTAATTCATTTGTTAATTCTTGCTTTTTCTGCTTTGCATTCAAAACACATTCCAGAGCTTCAACCATAAATGCAATCAAATTGGGTTGTTCTGTACGAACACATCGAACGCATAAGTTAGTTATGACAGTCATTAACTCGAAAAGCTGGTGCTGTTCATATTTGACAGTCATTAACTCGAAAAGCTGGTGCTGTTCATTTTTAGGTGAAGTTTGATCGAAATCAAGTAGCATTCTAGAACACATTTGCAATCCTCTTAAGTCGGGTTTAATATCTTCAGCATATTTCCATAAGGAATCACTTAGTTTTGTAATAGATTGTCGAAACTTGACAGAAAATAATTTCATGCACTCACATATTTCTGTTATAAAAGGGAGTAACTTCTCACTTTGAGACGATCCTTCAAGACTATCCTTTCTATCTGGATGCCATTCAATACCCTCTTGACGTAAAACATGCGAAATAATTTCTTCAGAAAAATATCTAGCTTCCTGCCGGTCTTCATCGCTGACGCTCATCCCGAAAGAAAAAGCCATAATTGAGTTGAGCTCAAGCCAGATATCGAGAGTACACACAAACGGCGAACAAGAAAAGATTTTCTTAGGTTTAATTACATAAAGTTGTACTGTCAGCAGGGCATCCAATCAAAAAACGTTAAAATTTTATATCCTTTTTTTTGTCAAATTTCTGTATTACAATTACTTTATTTATCTGTGATAATTTAAAATCTTCCATTTTTAACTTCTTTCTTTCCTTCTCGGCAGAGAAGAAAGTGGAGCTTAACCAATGGTACTCTCCATCGATCCATTTTTTCCCCTATGGAGATCAACTTTAGAAAGTTGACATTAAATTAATTGTATGTGAACCAGTTCATGCAATGGGTACTGATAAGTTTTGCCACTGTCCCAGGGTTTGGGCATTTGTTGATGTCAAGTAATGTGTCTTTTGTAGAGCCATTTCTTGATTTTACAAAATCTCGAAGATGTTTCCTCTTCAGCATTTTTTTTTAAATTTCATCATGATATCGGTGACATCATTTATCTCTTTACATTTATTGCACAATTTGTCTACGCTTTTATCCCATTTACTTGCTAGTTAAGATATTGCTAGTTAAGATGGATTTTGTTCTAAGTTTATTTATGAAAACCTCTTGTTTGCTGTTTAGATTCTTCGGAAAATGTTTATTCTTTCTACAGTTGATGTATGTGAAATCTAGATTATATTTTGAATTTTTCTAGCGTATTTCCCAGGTTTCTGATTTACATTTTTTTTATTTATTTATTTATTTTGTAAGATATTTTATCTCTTCCTTTGTGCAGATTCCCCTCATGGGAATATAGATTTGATGGACTGCTTTATTTGCTAATCAGCATTTTTGTTTAAGGTGATTCTAACTTTTAATCCAGAGGTGTCGATTGTTTCTCTGATTTTTTTAATCAAATGGCCAGGCACTTGACTTATCATCATTCGCCTTTGTCAGCGGCCAGAACGTGAACCATTTAGCCGTCCTAGGACGTTGCCCCAGAGGGGGCGGAACACACTGCGCCCACAACACAAACATCCATGCCTCGACGTGGGACTCGAACCCACAACACGGCGGTCAAGCGATTGCTGTGGAAACACTTGCCTTGACCACTCGACCACCACGTCGTCCAAATTCCGTCCACGTCGGCCAAATTGTTTCTCTGATAAGATTTACTCTTCGGTCTTTCTTATTGATTTCATTCTTGATCTCTTCTAAGGCCCCTTTACTATCTGAGAGGATGATGGTTTTGATAGCTATGTATTGTATACCGCAGTAGATCGCACTGATTTCTGTAGTGTAGATGGAGCAACAGTTAGGGATTTAAATACTTCTGTTATTATTAACTTCCGTGCAAATGCCGTTAACCAACGCCGTTGTCGCCGTTGTCCGTTTTTGATCCATCTGTTGCGATCCTGTAAGCATTTCTAATTTCGATTTTGAAGTCGTTGAATTCCATTGTTAAACTTCCAAAACGCTATGGCGAAAGTAATAAGTTTTCTGTTATTATCTCTATGGTCGTATTTTCCCCACGGGGGACGGAATTTGGGTTGAATTTGTCGCAATACGTGATTTTTCTTTTCCCATGATTTCTTTGATCCCAGTCTTTGAATTCCCCATTCGAACTTTTTATACTATTTTGATTTTATTTGTCTGATATTTTTAGTGATGCATCCAGTTCTGGATTTTGCAATTTTCTGTTTCAGCCAGTAAGTAGTTCCTCATTTTGTGAATTTTTCGAGTATCATATCTTTCTAATCTGTATTCCGTTCTCATGACATCTATTACTGTTCTTCTTCTTTGTAGTCCTGTAATGATTCTGATTGCAATATTTTCTTATCATAAATGTCTTTTATGGTTTTGGATTCTTCTATTCTGATTTCTGAAGCATAGTCTGTTTGTGCTATTACCACTTGTTTTAAAATATTTTTCAAGATTTCCGCTTTCAGTCAGCAGTAGTTACTTGCAATCATTTTCATGGTATTGATTGATTTATATATTTTATATTTTATCGAGAGTTTGGTTTTCGTGGTCTTTCCCAAGGTTATGACTAATATTTTAATGTTTTCCTCCCATTTTATTTCTTCTTTGTTTATTTCTACGTCAACTTTTAAGATTTTCTTTTTTGCAGATACATCTATAATATTTGTTTTTTCAGGGGATATTTCAAGTTTATTCGTTTTACACCATTTTGTTATTTCCTCTACATTCTTTTGAATTTTTTCGTAACATTTTTTTTTCTTTATCGCTGATAATGACGGAAATGCCATCAGCATATATAAAAGTCAAATTCCGTTGCAATTTTTTTATGTCATCAGCATATATAAAAGTCATATTTCAAGCACAAATTTCGTAGTTTATTCAGGGGCACTCTCTTTAAATGCTGATCTCCTTTCTATTATCTACAATGTTACATTTACGTGAAATGTCAACGTCACAGATGTGATAACGATCGGACGATAGCTGTCAAGTAATAACTTATTTCTCCCCTGTTTGATAATTGGGAGGACGTTTGCTATTTACCATGCCGTGGGAATTTCGTTTTTTTTTTTTTTTGGGGGGGGGGGGGGGAGATAGATTTTCTTACTAATTCAAAAATAGTTTTTTGTATTTCACTGTATTTCTATTTTCACTGTATTTCTTTAAAAACATTCCGCTTGTTTCTGCGATCTTTTTGCCTTTATATAAGATTATGTTGTTGCTTTCTTAATTTCTTTTGTATTTCCATTGTTTCATGTTATTAAAAAGGTTTTGTAATAACTTTTCAAAGTGTTTATTTTCTCTAGGTTTTTTTTTTATCAAATATGTTTCTTTTGCTTTTCTCATAACTTTTCTGTATTCTGCGATTCGATGCTTGTAATCGATCCAGTTTTTATCTGTTACATTTCTTTTAGCTTTTCTATCGGTTCTCTTGACTCTTCTTCTGTATTTAGCACATTTGTTAGTCCGCCATGGGGTCTAGTGTATTTCATAGCGATTTTGTTGGTGCTTTCTTATTTCGCTTTTTTAATGGCTTATATTAATTCGTTGTTTTATGTTTCCGAGTTGCTTTCTTCCTCCTTGGTTTCTTCTTTTTTAAGTAGTTTTTTTTACTATTTGTTAGTCCGCCATGGGGTCTATTGTCTAGTCTAGTGTATTTCATAGCGATTTTGTTGGTGCTTTCTTATTTCGCTTTGTTAATGGCTTATATTAATTCGTTGTTTTATGTTTCCGAGTTGCTTTCTTCCTCCTTGGTTTCTTCTTCTTTAAGTAGTTTTTTTTTTATTTATATCCGTTCCAGTCTGTATAGATGCTTTGTGTTATTTTTTCAACTTCTACTATATGGTGATTGATTTCAATAACAATCGGGTAGTGATCACTTCCCCATCTAGAATCGAGCGTATCCCAGTCGCATTTGTCGATGAGATTTGAGCTATTGCATCTGTTAAAAGTAAGTTTTTTTTTTTCTTAATGAAACGATCTTTTCCGTTTACCCATTCTAAAAGCTTGACACCCGCTTGATTATTTTTCGAATTCCCCAGATTTTGTAATTTGGCCACCGCATAAGGTAGTTGCTTGTTTCCACATTGAGTCGATCCTGTTAATTTCTTCTTCTGTTAATGGGCCCGGTCTTTTGTAAACGTTTATAAGTTTTATTTTTTTCTTTCCAAGGTGAAATTCTTCTTGTTGTATTTCCATATTAGGTAGGTTGTTTGGGGTAGTTATGTTCTTAAAAGTAATATTTTGTTTAGTAGCTATTAAAAGTCCGCAAAATTTTTGGGTATCAATTCTATGTCTTTGGTAGATATCGTATTTTGAGATATTGCATCTTTTGATGAGCCACGTTTTTTGCAAGGTGATGATGTCCGGTTGGACGTCATCAATTAATTTGAGAAGGCACAGATGGTTCACCATGAAACCCCTGATGTTTCATTGCAGGATCCTCATTATGTATATGGTTTGAGCTTGAATCAAAGATAATGTATACTTATTAGTCAAGGGAATAGATACCGTTATACCAATCTTAGTAAAAGGAGTTTCAAAGGAGTTGCATATGGATTCAGAAAAGCGTGAAGGGGGGAGGCGTTTTTGATAATGTTCCTGGTAAGCGGGAGATTTTCCTCTGTGTGGCGGTCTCCCAAAAATAGTTTTTTTATTTTGCAGAGACAAAAGATTTCCTTTTGCCCTTCAGAGTTTCCGCAAGTAGTTCTTGGATCGTATTTTCTAAGGTTTTGATTTATATATATATATATTGGTCCTTTTCTGCCTCTTTCTTTTTCTCTCCTTGTTTTATTTCTAATTGCTCTATTCTTTTCTTCAACTGTTCATTTTCCGCATTATGGATTTCTAACTTTTTCTCTACTCTTTTTTTCTATTTCTAAGATGATATTGAAAGCGTTTAATTCCTTATTTGCTACTTCTGTAGTTTTCCTTGGGGGGGGGGGGCATTATTAGCGTATGCTTTGTTTAAGTTTGATTCTTCTGTTTGTAATTTATTTGTAGAGGGGTTTTTTCGTTTTAGTTTTTCTTGTTGAAATATGGGACTATTTCATTTAGGGCACCATGCTTCTTAGCATTCATCTCTATTATGTGTCCCTCCACATTTATTGCAGAGTTGTCACTGTTCCTGTATGCGCGTCGTACAGTTTATGAAAGCTAATTTTTTTATTTCTGCGATTTTTATTGCATCTTCTAATTTGCTTATTTTGATGTGTAACTCTCCTGTTCTGGATATATTAATCTCGTACTTTTCCAAATTTAATACCTTTAGACTATTTCTAATTTCAGTCGTTTTTATGCTGTTTATATTTCATCAGTTTCTCTCTTAATTAACTTTATTTCGTCAGTGCCATTAGCATAATCTAGTTAAATTTTTTGTCTATCGTCGAAAATTTTTGTGGTACTGGCCTCGTTAAAGTTTGGGTTTTAGTCTATAACCATAGGCTCCTCCCCATTTGGGAAGGTGAAAGTAAAAGGAACACCTACCTGGACCCACAAACAAAATAAAACCTGCCTTGCTTTTGGTAAATTCAGTCGACGCGAATATATATATACATAAATTTATATATATATATATATATATATATATATATATATAAGAAATGAAAACTTAGTGGAAATATTTTTCCCGACTTGAAAGTCACACAATCTTACTGAGCACGAACATCAACACCGAAACCACGCCACACCCCTAAGGGGAATATCCCATTTTTAACTAATTACAATGAAATATACATTTAGTTACGCGAATTTGCATTGGTATGGGTAAATCTGACTTCAAATTAGCAGATCTAAATTAATTTAAGTATAGAAAGGTGCAATGTATAGGAGAAGTATGTGTGATTGATTGTTATTACATGATTTTCCTTAGAAACTAATACTCTACTTCAGCCATTTCATTTCATATACGGTTTTATAGCATAGTGGCAACACCAGTAATCATTGAAAACCCCCTCAAATGTAGTGCATTAGCGGCCAATGACATCACCAGAAAATCGAAACTAGTCAGATTTGTCCCCCACCTTTGTAAAGGCGAGTTTTACGGCAATTTGCTGAAAACACTTTAGATGCCCAACTTATGAGGTAATATCTTGATACCACGGAGTTTATTAGTTTAACTAAATGAAAGGTATTTTCAAAGAAACGAAATTATCCGGAAAGTTAGATGAAGGTTGAAAGGTTGTCTACATCAAAAGGGCAGATTTGCGCCTCTCAATATCGTAGATAAATTTCACAAAACAATTAGCTGAGCTAACAGGATCAGAAGAGTTAAAGATATCTAGAATCTGATCAAGAGTAGTTAATGTTTAATTTTCTTTTTTTACATTTTCCTTATATACTTTCTGTGAGCTTTGCTGTATTGAGGACAGATCTGGATCAAATGTTCAAAGGTTTCTGGAACTTAGCACTGGTTACACTGGTTACTTGATACTTGGGTCCAATGGGGCATATTTTGAAGAGACGAATACGGCTCGTGATATGTTCGTTTCAGTATATACCAAATCCTGTTCAACTTATGCCTTTGGATCCGCCTGTTCCAATCCATTGCGTTTTCCCTTCTTCATTCTTATAATTGCTGAAATGTTGATGTCCAAAATCTGATTGTCCCAAGGTGGAACTGGATCAGGAAGGTAGTTAGTTCATGCTCGCACCTAAATTTTCTTCTTTTATAAATATATATTATTATGTTGTCCACGGTATACTTTGACCACTTCAGGTTGCTTCGCCTTATTATTTGCAACTATTGTTGAATTTCTTTAAAGGCTCTTTTCCCTCCAATGTGAGTTATTCTTTGTGTAAAAACTTTTCAAACTGAGAAAAATTTGAATTCTGGTATTTCTGCCTCTATCCGCATTACTTCTGTAACGGTAATCATTGGTACGCCTAATTCTACATATACTCTGATATTTTCGAGAATAGTATATTTTCCCATAATATTATTTGTTTTTTCCCATGCAGACAACGTTGGCATAGTCAATCTGCGCCAATAAAACTTTGGATACGATTGTTAGAAGGAATTCAATGTTCAGTCCCCATGTCTGGCTGACTAACATTTTTATTGTCTCAATAATGTTTCTAACCTTCATTGTTATATAATTTTGGTGTTTCTACCATTTCCTGTTTTCGGCAATTAATAGACCGAGAACTTTCATTTCCTTTACCCAGGGTATCTTTTCTGTGAAAAGGAATATGTCTGGATAGGAGATAATTCTTTTTGATGCAAGATTCACAGTTATCTTTTTCTCAACTGCCAATTCCATATCCCATTCGGATTCCCAACGTTACAGCTTTTGAATGACCTGTCTTAGTTTCTCGATGTATCTATTTTCCTTCTTGTCATTGATTAACTGTTACGGCGTCTGCATATTGGAACATTTTTCAGTTTTCTACCACCTCGTCTCCCATATCACTTGTTTATATGTTAGATAAAAATGGGACGAGCACAGCCCCTTGAAGTAAACAATAGTTTCTGTTCTGCCAGTTTCTACTCCTTGCCATTTTACTTTAATTTCCTAATCGGTGAGATAGTTTTTAATCCATCTAATCATGTATTCGTCCCAACCCTTACCTTTTAATTTTCGTAGTAATTTTATGTTTACGTTGTCGTAGGCTCCTTTTATATCCAAAGGATCTCGTGGTTCTTCACTCCTTTTTTTGGTCTTATGAGTTGCGCAATGTTAAAGAGGCAGTTGTTTGTCTTTTATTGGGCGAAATCCATAAATATGATCAAGAAAAATGTTATCGTTAGACTCCCGCCATACAAATCGTCGTAATAAAATGCCTTCCATAATCTTGGCAACTTGTGAAATAGATCGATAGCTAGTAAGTTCCCCTTCATCTTTTCCGTTTTTGTAGATTGGGTCAATAACGGTACTTTTCCAAGCTTTTGGAACATCTGATTACTTCAAAGATGGGTTTAGAATTCTTTAAATCCAATTAATCATGTCCAGTGTGCTATATTTTGGGGCTTTGGATTCTTTCCCGTCTAGATCTGGGGTTTTGTCTTTTAGGGTTTATATCGCTGCGTTCAAGTCTTTTGTTATCTCCGAGTGGCTCATTGGATGGCGTTTTTCTGCTTAATTTGATTCTCCTGTATTTTCCCTATACCAGTGTTTTAGAAATAAGTTAACTTAGATTTTGAGATCTACTGTTTCTTATCAGTCTTAGTATATCCAGTTTGTATCTTAAGGCACCCTACCAGGCTAGTTTTTGAAATTGAAGACGCAAAAAAGTCATTGGGACAATAAATTCAAAGAAATAATAAACCCCAAAAAGTATATTTTGCTTTCTTCAGGGTCAGTTCATATTTTCAAAGGTTATTTTATATTCACTCCATGTGTCGTCACCATACGTTTTTCCTAGCTTTGCAAGACGCTCTTCTGATCATGGCTGTAGGCCGAACACACTCTGTAGACCACCAGTCAGTTAGTTCTCTTTATCTCGGGCCCTTTATTTGCTTCACACCGGTTTTTTTGTACCCATGTCACGCCCTGGTTAAAATAGATAATGTCTCCAAATTTTCTGTGGTACGCAGTCTAGTCTGGTATATATTTTCAATCCTTGCCGTTTTCTATTATTTTCATGAATAGATCTTGGGAGTATCGGAAAGTGATAATTGCCGTAGATCAACTATTCTCGGCAATGAACAGATCGAATCCTGACACTTAATTTGCCATTAATATAAGTGTTGGTATCCGTATTTACACACACATCTGTACTGACACGTGTAATTTGCTTCTAATATATGTGATAGTAACCTTATTTAAAAGTACGCAATCGTATTTGTTTATCCTCTTTTGCATCCTTTTTCCTGGGAGCAACATTATCTTAGCCTCCGATTTTTACATTTAAATACCCACAAATGAAACTCCCAAGCCTTTCTCAATATTTTTAATTCCTCCAAATGAAGAGTGTTTGGTCTTCTGTAGATATTTAAAATGTTGTAGGAGTTATTCTCTACCGTGATCTTATTTTTTTTTATTTCCATGTTGCTGTCTGATGGTTCTATTATA
Organism: Amaurobius ferox; assembly: GCA_951213105.1. Taxonomy (NCBI): domain Eukaryota; kingdom Metazoa; phylum Arthropoda; class Arachnida; order Araneae; family Amaurobiidae; genus Amaurobius; species Amaurobius ferox. The sequence continues at coordinate 36,453,661 of OX578142.1, forward strand.
GGCTCGATTTTGAAACTAAGGTCCTCTTCTTTATTGTGCTAAAATTAAGCCAGGAGGTTGCTTTCTCATCAGAAAAATCGGGAAGGCATTAAGTAACCTCTTAATTTAAAGTTTGGTTTGAGCCACGTCTCCTGTACTGCAATGATTTATGGGTCGTGTTCATCAATTATATTGCAAACTATCCTTGTTGGCAGCGATCCCTCTAATGTTCCATTGGAGAATACGCATGGTAACGAAAACCGAAAGTGAGAACATAACTGACAAAAGGCTGAAGGTAGAAATCCCGTGAAATTCACAGTTATACCAGATATATATTTTAGATCAAAATTGAGTGCCGCCAGCCTGACCCTTAACTCCTAACCAAGAGAAGCAGAGATAACGGGATTATCGTCTGATTGGCGAGACAGCCGTAAACGCAGTGAAAAAATGTTTAAGTGATTTTACGGTTGACCTAGGTTTGTGTCTTACAAGTCCTTGTGCTTCACTCCTTTCCCATAGTCTTTCAGTTTCCCTTTTTAATTTTCTATTCTAATTTGATTGGCCTGTTTATTTTGTTGGTGGATTGTTTTTCTTAATTCATTCATTCTTCTTGATTTTTAATAATATTTACAAATTGCAGCTCCCCTTGTTCAGTTTTCTTCTCATTATTAATCATCCTGTTTTGAACTTGTTCCCGTACTGCCGATAATTGTTCGACTTTTGTATTGACTTCTCTTGCGGAAGTGCGTGTGTATTTATCAGTTTTTAGTCATTTCAGTCATTTTAAAATTTACATTATTGAAAACCAAAGAAAATATTTAAAATTTAAACATATGCGAGCTTCTACATAAATTACACGAGAAGTTTGCAGTTAACAATTGCATTAGCCTACATTTATTCTAAGAATTTGAACGTATTGTACATGGAACATTTTAAGTACAGAATTATTTTTTGAATCCATGAAAATATATATTTGGAATTTATAAAATTGAGATCCTGCATTTTATATTGAGTATCTATTTGATAAGGAAGATTTCTAAAAACTTGAGTTTTATCGGTGGATGGTGGGCTTAAAATTTATTTGCACTGTCACTGGCTGGAAGTGAATGGAGTGTATCGGAGATAATGTGAACAGAGACTACCTTGAATAAGAATACCACTCTCGTTTCAAATAACAGCATACACGGACTTTTTCGAGCTAATTATATGCTCGTCAGCATTCAATAGATACCTACAATGGTACAAAGATTTGCCATGTTCCACAATATTGCAAACTACTGAGGAGACTAACAAATTCAATCCTACCATGCCTGCGTCGAATATTTCAAAAACAGACTAGTTGCTTGGAAACACTTTGTCTTACACAAAAATATACAAGCTACTTTATAACATATTATGGTATACTCAATACTTTTTTTTTTCTCAACTTCAAGGTACCATAATTAACGTTTACCCATTTTTCAGATTTGTTAGACCTTTAATGCATACTTATAAAGCAAGTTTCCTCTTAAAATTGACATTGTATGGATCTATAACATGCAAAAAGGAAAAGTTTCGAAGTAGCTGGAAAATGTTTTCGTTGGCATCTTTTAATTTCCCAGGATCATAAAATATATATAGGAACTTTAGTTCGATATTTGTTCCGAGGACATTTTTAGTACTTATTAAAAAAAATCGCGAAACATTTCGGGATGATCTGCAAGATAAATTTCTTTCAAATTGTTCGCAATTCAGTTACCAACCAACAGTTAAAACCAACCATTCAGTTTAAACCAACTAAATTGCGGATTAAATAGAAGTTATAAGCCCTGTATCTGAATAATACAGGAATTAATGTTACGATTTCGTTCTATAATATTTTTGTTACTACGCTTTTATGTTGGCATGGTGCCAGCGGAAGAGAGGCTTACCCCACCCCACACCGTCAGAATATTGAAATTTAAATGCGTGATTCGCAACGTTATGATTTCGTGTTCTAGCATTTTGCATACTCTGGTTTCAGCGAGATAAAGGTTTAAATCCTAAACTATCTTCCGATGCACACTGGGACACCTTTGCGTTTTCGCGGCCAACTTTGTTAAAATGTTACTATTTGAACACAATTTCATTCTTCTATTTGTAAAAATACGATACAGTTGTCAAGAAAAATATGCTAACATTGCTTCTATAAAAATAACTCAATGTAGTTATAAATTTTACTTACAATGTATACCATATAAAACTAAACGATTAGGATATAGGGTCAAAAATATTGATTTTTTTTATGGATCTAAACGTTTTGAGCATCGCAGAATGAAACTCAATTTATTCTGGGATGCGTGCGTGTCTCTCAGTGTGACTATATGAATGATAACTTTGGAATAAACAGATTGTATCACTTTCAATTATTATTGCTTACGATTATTGCAAGTCATAACTTTAAGACGCCTATTGATTGTCAAAGAAGTGGGGCCAGAGGAAAAAGCTTGAAATTTTAGAAGCAAATTTTGTAAATCTGAAAAACATTGACAAATATTCTACGAATTATTTTTTTAGATTCGAGACTATTTTTGTAATAAGAATTATATATTTACATTATTAAATGTGTAGGCGATGAGTCTTACTTTGAAATAAATGGATAACAAATTAAAGGGGTTATTAGTAGCCTCTCAAGATATTTGAAATTTCTTTTCCGTACACACCATTGAATCTCTCGAACAAATTCAGCAAATTGGATGCAATTTGTTACTGTATTTATCCGCGAATAAATATTAGAGGCCTATTAATTTTGGGATAACTAGGCTAAGGAAAAGGCTTTCAATTTTTCGAAAATAAAAAAATTCTATAAAGCCATTTTACATATAATTTTTATATAGAAGTAAATTACCACTGGCATTAAACTTCATATAGCCTAATAGAACCTGTGCAGGAAACCAAAGTTCTTTAAGAAAACTGAAACGAGCTATGTCGCAAGATTGAAGTTGTTTTATCTTCTTGCAGGTTTGCAAAATTGTATATGTACTGGCATTAGATATTCCTTGTTGATGAGCACATAAAAGTGAAACTGGTATGTGGATCTGTAAACCTACAGCAAGAGCAAAATGCTGAAAATAACATTTCATACATTTTTGAAGAAGGCAAGCATATAGCAGTTAGGAGACAATTTTATTAAAGAATGAAATGATTTCAATAACGTTTTACCCTTTATTTTCTTAGATATAAGTTATTTTTTGTAGCAATATACTAACTGTGGAATTGGTAGCTATAAGAATGTTCCAATTGTACATATTCTTACATTACAAAGTTTACGCAGTAATATTGTCGAGCAATTTGAAAAACACTTTAGGTCTGAAATTAAAACGCTTGATCACGAAAAACTCATTTTTCAAATACTAGTTGCATGGATAAATTTTAGTAACGCTGTATACAAAAGTATTACATCTGCAAATTACATTAAAATCAGATGGGTATTAGAAGAGTTATCAACGGGAAATATGTAGCAGTTTGGCATGCACAGAAACATCGCAGTTACGCTGAAAATAGTTTTTACTCAAAATGCGTATATCCATCTTAAACTTTTTTACCGCATTCCAAATCTTTTCTGCAATATTTTTATATAGAAGTTACAGCAGCATTCGGCTTTCCCTGAATTCACCTAGTTTTCAAATATTACGCAATGCCTTAAAGTTTTATCTTACAAAATGAAAAGGAAAACCTGTTTCAAATGATATTTCAATTTGCAGTTATAAAATAATTTCAATTTTCATTGGGCGAACATGGCACAGAGTCGCAAAACTTTTAAAACTGGAACAGCACGGCTGATCCTTTATTTAGGAAACTACCTTACATGCTGAAATAAATTCTGCAAGGTAGTAATCTCAGTCTGACATATTGCTCGCAGTTAGTGGGATATATTCTATGGGTTTTGACAAATAGGAACGCGGTGATGAGTTATGGTATTTGTGCCAGTACAACCGTTATCTCAGCTATTCCTACGCATTTCTTTAAGAAATTTAAGTAAATATTTTTCTTCGTGCCTTCAGAAATTCTAAAACAAAAAATCTATTTTTCCGACCTAAGTGTCCCCGATATTGGATTTAAGAATATTTATACTTTAATTATATATTGAGTAGAATATAGCAGATTCTATTTTTTCAAATCTTTAAAAAATCTAATCTGAGACACCCCCCCCCCTTCTCTCAAGATTAGCTCCACTATCGCATTCTCCGAAATTTCGTCAGGTAAATTGAGTTGTCGCTCTAAGAATTGTGTTCTAGGGCAGACAGAGCAAGTAAATCCAACGGGAAAATAAAAGTTTCAATTTCCGAGCCCATTCAATGCTTTTCAGAGGAATTGCCTGGCATTACAAAGAAATAAAATTATGTTTAAAAGGAAAAACGCTGGTCACCGCAAAAACAGACATGTGTCAAAAGCTAGTTGCATGAATAATAGCTAAATGCATGTTTAATAACGTGATAGTAAAAGTATTACATCTGCAAATTTATTTAGAATCATTTGGGTATTAGACGATTTACAGATTTAGAATGTGTTGCAGTTGGACAGAGACATAGCAGTTAGACTAATAATATATTACTGGTATTACTCAAAGGTGAATATCCAACTCAAATTCTATTTCAGCCCCATTCTAAATATTCTTCTGCGCATTATGTATTGTATAGAAGGTAAAAATCTGATCCAGGTAGCAAACGACTTTTCATGAACTCATCCAGTTCTTTAAATATTATGCAATGCATTTATATTACTAAATAAAACAAAAAGGCTACAGATTTGAAACTATATTCAATTCGTTGTTATAATTTCAGTTTGTGTCATGTTTTAACATCGTTAACAGCCAAAGTTACAAATCTTTCAAAATTTAAATAGCATGGTTTTCCCCCTAGATTTGAGGGGGCTCATATGCGTTGCATGTTAAGATAGATAAAATTCTGCAAGCAACAAACTTTGTCGAACGAATTTTCCTCGCTGTAGGAAAGATTCTATGAGTTTCTTCAATCGAAATTTAAAAATATATCATGTTTAGGACTATATGCTGCGAGAATGGGAGGATTTGCTTTTTGACATGAAGAAACAAACATACTGCGTACCATGACACCAAAGATCCATCGTAAAGGAAATCATTTGGTTTTTTGCTATAAACTGCAACTACAGTCCAAGTCGTAAATTGTCTATACTAAAAAAATGCTACTTAAACTACCAATACTTGTTTAAAAAATGCTTTGCTACTGAAATATTGCGAAGAGTCAGATTCCATATAATTTTTTAGCAACATTCCACAGATTTTTTCTAGTTTATAGTAGTCTTGTTAGGAATCCCAGTTTTCTAGATATTGTTTAGAAACCTCATCTACATTTTACAGTGTACGTAGCTAACCAAGCGCTACAGTTTTTAAGAATCATACTAAACTTCAAATATAGCCTTCGAAAATTGCAGAAATAGAGTTTTCAATAATTGATTTGAAGGAATACGCATTTAAAATTTTAGGAACGCAGCGCCAAGCTGTAGTACTAGTGCCAGTGCAACAGCTATCTCAGCCATTTCTATGCATTTATTTAAGGAAATTTAATCATTTTTTTTTAAACATCGTACTTCTCTAGAAAATGCAAAACAAAAAGATTTTGGACCTGAATGTCACTTTTGAGGATTTTATTTAGTTAAAATTACAATAAAACAAGCATTTAGTAATGCATAGAATCGCAAAATACCTCGAGATAATATTTTTCCGAATAATGATAAAATCCAATCAAAGTAGTTCCAAATCCATCCAGTGTACACCATATTTTTCAGACCATCAAATTTCATAGGATGGATAATTGAAGGATATATACGTTTGAAATAAAACACCCACACAGCTGTCTCAAAACAGTAAATTAGTGTTTTGGAGTACTCTAAAGCATGAAAATTTTACCCTTCAACACTGCCCCTATACATTACCTTGTATTATAACGAAACCAAAATTTGAGGAAAAACTTAAATGGGTTTAAACACGTCGGGGCACATGCTAAATACTATTAAATGATTTTTAAATTTGTATATCTGTTTAACGTATATGATCAGTATATTCTTAAGATCACTGCATTTCATATAGAATTTTAGAATTATATTGGCAATTTCGTTACAAGGGAAATTTTTCAAGACCAGATAACAAATTTAAATAAGTTTTCCATATTTAACCACAATCATTTCAATACAGAACTCGACTTTGCGCACAAACAAAATGAGTTCGATAACGTAAATTGCAGAATAAATAAAAGTCGGACATAAGCAGAAATAATTTAGAAGAATAAAACCCAAATATTTTTTTTAAACTTGCGTCTGCTTTTAAACTTTATTTGTGTTGCATTTTGCATGCAAAATAGTTCAACATTTCTTTACAAAATTTATACAATATCATACTTTAATTTGAAATCAAGAAATAAAAATGGAATTCAATTAAGAGAATAAAACTGAACACATGAAAATTTTCTAAATGCACATAGATTAAAATTGCTTTTAAAATAAGTTTTCCCTCCTGTCGTCTATTGCGGTTTTCCCAGCTTAACCTATAGAACACAGTACCCTCCCCCCCCCCCCTCCACACACACACACAAGTTTAAATCTAAATTTTTCCCGCTGTTTTGCCGAGCACAGATGCTAAACAGAAAAATGGTTTAAAGAAAGATCTGTTAAAATAATTAGAAATTGTAAAGTGGATGCATTGCATTTATATATATTAAAAATACATTTAAGAAACTTTTTTAAAAAGCACTAACCTTTCTCTGTTTAGCATTTATACTTTACAAAAAACAGTGAAAATCCTGCCAAGACCTAATAGAGCTAGGAATTGGGGACTACTGTAGGCAAGTATGTGAAAACTGAAACAGTCGGCTGGAAGGGTAATGTCCGTTCTAGCAGTTTCGGTGTGACATAAATTTAGAAATGAAAAAAGCAAATTTTGCTTGTAATTACAGCAATAAAGTACGGTTCATGATACTTGACAATAGCTTTCTCAAATGCAGACATCTTTCGTTTTTGCTGTATAGGAGCTAAAATCACAGTATTTATAGGGCTAAAATTCTTGCATAAAATTTTATAAAACAAGTTCTTTCATCCTATGTACTTTGAGAACAGATTTAACTAGTTTCTTTCAATTAAGTCCAATTAAAAAATATTTATATTCATTGCATTCTTAGAAACTTCCATGATCCTCTTTAGGAAAGTTTCCAGATTACATTTTGCAACATAATATTGTTTAAGCAACGGAAGGTGGTTTAATATAACCAAAAGGTATAAATATGCGTATGTACAGGCGAAGTAATTTTAGCACTTTTCTTAAATCCATCACTTCCGCATTCAAAACAGTTTCCAAAGCTTCAACTGCACTTGCAATCAACTTGGGCTGTTCTGAACGAACACATCGAATGCACAAATCAGTTATGACAGCCATTAAAAGGAAAAGTTTGTACTGTTGACTTTCATGTGAAATTTGCTTTATAGCATGCACCAATCTAGAATTAAATTCTGTTCCTTTTGTGTCGGGTTTGAGAGTTTCAACATATCGCCATATGCCATCACTTAGTTCTACGACTGAATCTCGAAACTTGTCAGAAAAGAATAGCACTCCGTCACCTATTTCTGATTTAAAAGGAAATAAATTTCCACTTTGTAGCAGTTCAAAACGATCCTCCCTATCTGGATGCCATTCAACACCCTCCTTACTCAAAACATACATAATCATTTCTTCAGAAAAATATCTAGCATTCATCCTGAAACAGTGCGCGACAATTCAGTAGAGCTCAGGCCAAATATAAGGAATACACTCGAATTGTAAACAATACGGGATTGTTCTTGGTTCATTATATAAGATTGATCTATCAGCCCGGTATCCAATCAAAGAACGTTAAAATTTTATGTCCTTAAGATATGCTTCGTTGCCAATTTACTGAAAGTTTCCGGATTAAATATTATATTACAGAATTTTTTTCTTGTCAAATATTTGTATTACAATTGGTTTAATTGTTTATGACGATTCAAAACCTTCGATTTTCAACTGATGGCGTGGAAATATACATTTCATTATTCAAATTCACGTTGATACGGGTGAATCGAACTTCAAATTAGCAGACCTAAATTAATTTAATTATAGAAAAGTGCAATTAATAAAATGTATATTTGCGATTAAATTACAAATTGATAATTGTTATCCCATTACTTTTTCTTATAAACTAATGCTTATACGTGCATTTGCTACTTCATTTTATTCACGGTTTTACATAAACTTTTTGTGTGAAAGTGGCAACACTGGTGATCAATCAAAAACTCTGGAAATGCCGAGACCAGAATTAAGTCCCTTAAATAGGGGCAGCCATATGCCTACTGTGAGCAGTCCTGCCATAAAAAGCGGTTTCAATCGAAACCTAGAAGAAGAAGAAGTCCCTTAAGCTTTACTCCCATTTTTTTTTCTTTACTCTCATACTTTTTCGATTCTTTTACTTTGTTAAAGTGGTTTCATGTCAGCTTGCTGGAAACGCTTTAGCTATAGTGACTGGAATACCTAGAGTCGCGTTCAAGGGAAAAAATCGGGAGAATTGTTCTGGAAATGCAACAGACAGCATGCAGTCAAAACTGACCCACTCATAGCAAACAACTCTATACTTTTCTATGCAAAAAAAATACGTCATTTGAAATTAAAAATTTTAAATTAACTAACTGTTTAAAATATGTTTTGACTTCAAAAGAGCGTCAGGAGAACTATTCTTCTACAGAAACAATCCCTATTATAGTTAACACGGATATGTTAATGCAAAATATATATTTATTATATTCGTTTCTTGCACTAAAACAGACTATTTCATCGATCTGTGATGCCTTAAATTTTTATTTTTATTTTCAGTATTATTTTGTAAGACATTTCATTATTATTTGGTAAGCAAACGTCATTCTTATAATTATATAAAATATATATAAAATCATATAATTTCATCTCATAACTTAGGGAAGGATACAAAAGGAAGGTAAATTTACACAAAATTCGTTTCAAATAATACATTAGTAGACAAAAATTCATGTAAACTTTCCTTTATACAAAAAATTTAAATAAAATAGCTCAGATAAAACTTGGACAAATTTTTTGTAAATAAATCTTTTGTGAGTTGTATTTAGAGAAAGATATAGTCAAATTTATCTTAGTATAACTAAATAAATAATAAAACTTACCTGGCAGTTAATCATTATAGCATATTACTGTAAATCCTTGAAGACATATACCTAATATCAGGGGTGGCATTTCAGCATTTCATTTGGGGGCGCGAGATTTGTATGTATGAAAATCCACAATATGGAATAAATAAAATGTTTGTTACCAGGGGGGGGGGGATCACAAAATTGAATTGATGTTGAGAAAAATAATTGTTGTTAGCATGATTTTTTGTACATAATTGTGTTAACATAATTGTTGTTAACATAATTTTTCTAAATACAAATATCTATATTTATTTACCTTTTATTGACGTTTTAAACGCCGGTTCTTAGAGTCTGGAAGAAGAGAAAATTTTGTTACAATATCATCATAATCCAGTGGTATATCTTGTTGTATAGATAAAACAGCTAAATATGAAAGTCTTTCTTGTCCCATTGTACTGCAAAAATAATTTTTCAGCCTCCTGAGATACGAAAAAGACCTTTCACAACTGTCTGAGCTGATTGGCACAGTCAAAAACAATTTAACTAATAATGTTATGCCAGGAAACACATTTTTTAAATTCCGCTCTTTAAAATAATCCAGGCGACTTTTAAAATTGGAATGGTCCATGTTTTCATTTTTCACCATTGAATAAAACAGTCGCAATTCACATAACAATTTCTCTTTCTGGAAGTTATATACTTTGCATGTGGTTGAAATATTTTCTTTTCCTTTTTCGACATCTGATCCAGATAATACTGAACTAAGGGCAAATAAAACAGATATATTGTTCTCATTAAATCTTGTCTCAATTTCATTAAATACTGAATCTATAATTTCATATTGAATATTGATTCTGTGATATGATTTAACATCATCATGGGGATTTTTTTCACAGCCTCCGAATTCTCTTGGAATTTTTTTACGCCTTTTCAGTTTTGGTCCAGAATTAGAATATTTTTCGCAAAGTTCTGTCACAAAACTCCACACTTGATTGAAATATGCATCATTGCGAAAATAATTAACAGTTTCAATAGTAGCTTTAGCTAAAAATCAAGATCAGATGACTGAAGATGCATTGAGAGAGTACTGCATTGATCAAAAACACTGGGCAATACAAACAAAGTGAACAAAAATTCGAACGATATCATGCATGTTAAAAGTGCTTCAGCTCTTCCACCATTGAGAGAATCGTTTTCAGATAATTCGTCCAATATTAAAATCACCACTTCAAAATTATCAAGTAGTGTTTTATGGCCTTAACTCTGGAAGACCACCTTGTTGTGACACGTCACAACACTTTATTTTATTATTCTAAATTAACATTTTTTTTAAATCATTAAATATTTTATTTTACTTAATTTATTATTCCAAATTATTCTATTCAAAATTGCTTTTATTTTATATATCCATTAATAGACCAATTGACTCTTTTATTAACTTTAATTATAACATGCTGCTATCAGTTCATGTTTTTATTTGTACAGTGTACGCCCTTTTTAAAAATGACTGCATACGCGCACACTGTTTCAATTGGTAGGCGAGACACGGAAATTTGTTTTCTTCTGTCTCACTTTTGACCTCCCTGGTTGAACAGGAGTTTGTTTTATCTGGTATGGCAACGTCCGGTTTTAGGCGGGAGATTTTTCCTTGTGCAAAAAAAGTGCTGGCACGCTCTCTTCTCTCGAAAAATACTGCGTGTGAAGGTGATATAGGTGAGGTCTCCCCTTTGGGGGGGGGGGTGCCTCGTGCTTTTTTTTTAGCCATTTTGTTCATTGTGTGAACTTTGAGTATTGTAAAATGCAATCTACTGTAAAATGAAATCTATCTGATTAAGTACTGTAAAAAATCAACATATATTTGTTTGGTAATGCTGTTTAAGAATCAAGTATAAAATTATTGGATTTATTTCCTGTGAAAATCATATGTCAAGTGGATTTCTTGTAATTGATTACTACATCAAATATTTCAGTGATTATCATTATTAAAATTATTGAGTCAAGTTGAAGAAATTATATTTATTTCCCAGTTTGACAGCAGCATTTTGCCTCTATGGACAATTTCAGTGAAATTCATCTATTGTCTATTAATATGCAAATTTGAATTATGGAGTAATCGACATGTTGGTTATTGATTCGACATAATTATTATAACCTTCTTTCACCTGCTTTTAGTGGATTATTCTAAACGATTTGCTCTCTATAGAAACGAGTTAACAAGTCATCATGAAGATTGAAATTTCAGTCATATTTTCTTATATATGGAAAAAAAGCATATTATACAACAAAAATGCATATTGGTATTTCTTTGTGCTGTGCTACATTTTATAATTTGGACCCGAGCTCTGCTATCATATCGTTTTCTTCTTCAAAATGAGTTTGAACTTTAAGTGCAGTAGAAAAGGAACTCTTGATATGGCCACAATCATTATAAAATTCGTGACTTTGCACATATACTTGGTCAAGATTTTTATAATTGATTATAAGATATAATATTGATTATGAGAAGTTTCATACTTTGCAGGTAAGGTAATTTTAAGGCGCTCACATACAAGTATGGTTTAATATTTAATTACACAACGCAATGCTTTATATTCAAAATTCTATTCCCTACTATACGATCCCCTTCCATTAAGTAACTAACTTTTAATTAATTAATTTTCCCTTTTTAATTGTATGTGAGTGTCCGACCCAATCAGGTGTTGGGATATGATCGTTCAATTGATTATATTATTCTTTAATTAGGTCTTTTGAATGGTTGTATCACAACATCTGGTTACTCTCTATTTTTGGTGCCATGTTTTTTTTTAAATTTATATGCATAGGCAGTCATGTATTTTAATTAACCTTAAAAGTAAAAAAAAAAAAAATTGATATAATTTCTATTTAATTTAATATGAAAATTTTGTTTTAATCTAATTGAGATTTAACTAAACCTCTTAATGATACATGATATTTGGTTTGTGATATTAATAATTGATTTTTTATTCATTATTTTAAGCACCAATAATTTTTTTGTGATTAATTTTATTTATGTGATGTGTTAAGTATTGTTCATTTGTGTATTATAAAATGTTTAAATTGATATATTTTTATACCTTAACAAATCAAAATTTTTTTTTAATGTCATCCTTGATTTTTTTGTGGATAAAATCACACTGTTTTATTTATAAGAGGTTAGGATTGGTAACGAAATTTTATTTTGATAAACTTTATATCTTTAGATATTCGAAATTCAAACAGTATATATATTTTTAATTTATCTTTTGAAGCTGGACTTCAATTGTGTAAATTATTTCTAACTTAATTTGCTCAATTTTGAAGAAAATTGCTCTCTTTTTTTTTTGTTTTTTTTGTGGAGATTTGAGATCTCTCCACATTTTGGTCTGTTTGTTGAATCTATTGAGCAAGATAAACTAAAATCATTAAATTTGCTAAAAAAATTTTATTTTTCAGCAATAACAATAGAATTTTTAAAAAAAAAAATACTAAACTATTAACTATTAAATATAAAATAAAATAGGTATAAATAATTATGAAGTGTTTAAATTGTATTTATATGTTTTAATTATAATAGTAGTAAATATTTATTTTGCTACAGACATGTGATTTTTTTGTATTGGCAATAGTAGTGAATTCATTCATATTTGCTACAAAATTGCATTGTTTGTGATTTTTAACTTCAAATATAATGAGCGGCAATTCTTTTTTGGAAATTCTTATTCATGTAATTTCTATGACAAAAAATTAATGCTAGTGTTTTTTTTTGCTCTTTTTGTCTTCACTCTCAATCAGAGAGTGAGGCAATAAACAAATGCTTATTTGAGAGTATTCATAATCACAGTTATTGTTTCACATGTATGATCAGTTTATAAATCATAACTGATATTCTTTTTGCATTATTAATTACTCTAGATATGACATTTGTATTGTATTTTGTATTTAATTGTATTTATTATTATGTGTTCTTTATTTAAATTAAAAAGTAATCGAAAATTAATTAATTATTGGTTCAATTAAAAGTGTAGCAATCAATGTTAAGGTCTAAAACAAACAGTATTAAAAATATTTAAAAAAAAAAAAAAAAAGTTATCTAAAATAATTAATCTGAGTTTATTTAAAATATTAATCTAAATTAATTTAAAATAATTAATCTAAATATTGTTTACAAAAAAATTTAGGCTAAAAGCTGTTGAAATTGTTTGGTCTTTTTAAAATAAGATTAAATTCAATGTTTCAAAATATTTATTTTGTAAACTTTTATTGATTTTATTTGCAAAATTTAAAATTCTGAGTAACATTTTTGATGAGTACTGTTACAGTTGTTGCAAGTTTTTTTTTTTATTATTATATTAAAATGTTGATAAATTAGTTAAAGGTAAAATTTTCTGGCAAGGAAGAGTTTCTGCTATTTATATATGATTGAAGTATTAGAGGCCTGTATGTCAAAAAGTGACATTAAAAAAAATGATTTTTAAAAAAATATATATATGTATGAATTAATAATGGCCTAATAATCCCATGGAGCATAGACTCCTAATATTGTTGTTATTGTGTTGTTTTAGTATTGAGGTTAATAAAACTTCAAAATATTTAGTAATATGGGATAAAATTGATTGATTATTGTATTATGTGTTTGTTGTTTAAATATGGCAGAACTCGAATTAGATTATTATATGAGAAAAGGTTTTGATTATGTTTATTTTTATATTTTCCTTGCATTAATTTTAAAACTTACCACTGAAACAAATTATTTTGATAAATTAAACTTTTAGTATTGCTTTAAGCAATTGTTTTTTTTTATATTATGAAGAATTGAGCTAGGATTTGTGTAAAATAGAAAATAAGTATTTTTTTTTTATGATGAAGAACTTTAGAATTTTGATAATTAAATATAATTTAATTTATGAACTTTTTTACAGGTTATTCAAAACTTCTTATTGAAAATTTTTCTTTTATAAGCATTTTTCAGAAAATTTAGCATTAAGCTCTGAACTTCTTATATTTATTTTGGTTATTTATTGTATTTTGAAAGAAAATTTTAAAAGGTTTTCAAATTGGTAATTTAATTCAATTGTTATGTTTATTTTTGGTTGAATATTTGTGGGTATCTTCCGAATCTATCTTTTTTATTGCATTTGATGATTCAGTCATATCATCAAAATTTTTGCTAGGGCTCATTTATAGCTCCGACCCGTTCTCAATATTTCAGTATTGATATTTTCTGATTAGAAATCTTGATAGCATCTCCGTTAAGTTTTTTTTTTATCAGATAATTGATACATCTCAGCTATTTATTTCATTCTCTCTTATCAGTCTTTAATTGCAAATTCTGAATTATTGTCTTTATTCCTCATAACATAATCTTTTTGTAATTAATCACATAATCTTTATTCTCTACCTGCAGTTTTATTCGAATATGTGAATGTATGACTTTTGATTTCAAAATATTTTAAATTCATTTTTTTGTTTGAAATTCATTTTACATTGTTGAATATTTTCATTTTATGATTCAAATTTGTTAATGGTTTGTTTATTTTTCTAATGGTTTATTTTCAGGTTCCTGAGGTTAAAATTTGATTTGTACTAATTTTGTTTTTAAATTTATTATAGTTTCAGCAACATATTGCTCGGGAATGGAAGTGTTGGAATCTTGGTACAGAATTGGTTGCCAGTTTCATCTTACTTGATATATTGATGGAGGATTGAGGTAGATCTGTTTTCAACTCGCGAGGGGAGCAGTTTCATTGGTCTTTTTTGCCCTGATCAAGCAGAACAGCCTTAGAAGTGTCTCGGTTTTTCATTGATTTTATTGAGGAAGTCTGAATTTTGGTAACATTTTCTTAAAATTTCATTTTATTGAGATGTTTCATTTGTTAATATAATTCATTCATTCATGGAATTTCATTTATTGATAAAATTTCATTTTATTGATGGGATTTCATATTATTAACATAATTGTTTAATAGTTCATTTTATTTATTTAATTATTTCATTAATTGGTAATATTAATTTTATTGATATTTTTCATTTTTTTGATTTCAATTGGAATTTATTATTTTGTTTTGGTAAAACAGTTCAGTTTTGAAAATTTTTTATGAATCGAGTAATTGTTTAACTTTCTGGAAATTTAGTTAATTGATAGTAATTGTTTATTTTTCTTTTAATTAATTTATTCTTACTTGAACTTCATTGGAAGATTTTGGTTTATTTTAAACTTTGTATTGAATTTTTGAATTTCATTTTTATATTATTGAGGATTTTATTTTTGCATTTTGCATTCATTGTTTTGGTTGACTTATGGTCCGATTTTTTTTTATGGTTCAAATATTGTTAATTATTCTCAGAGACTTAGAATTTAAAATATTTTTTTTTATATTCTACTGGATTTATTAAGTTCATTTGTGTTTGTTTTACGAATTGTCCAAATTTTGGAATCTAGTTCAATGATGTTAAATTTATTGTAGTTCATAGAAGTAAAATTTTTATGGAATTCATTCATCATCTTTATTCGAATTCTTATTTGTTTTTGATTGAAATTTAGAAAAAAAAATTTTAGGATTTTTTTTTTGTGGTAGTTAATAATATTATTTATAGTGATGATTTTTTTACTTTAATGGTGGTATTTAATTCTTTTATGTGGCAAAATTCAATGGGAAATTTTTTTTTGTTTTATACACTTGCAACTGTACACAGCTCAAATTTTTTTTTATATGCACTCATATTGAAAACAAAAAAATTCTTTACATACTTATCTATATACATTATTGGTTGTACTCATTTAATTACATTTTTAATATCATACTTCTCTCAGGATAATTTTCATTATATTGTGTAGTCATTTACATGCACTTGGTAGTAATGGACTCTTAAAAATTGTTTTATCTACTGTATTCATCACAGATTGTTTACATGTAATTCACATTCATTTAAGCCTTTTATCGTTACTCTAATCTTTCAAATGTATGCAACATTGTATTTGATATTGAGAAAGAATTTTTATGTATGTTGTATCAGGCATTTGTCAGATTTTGACATTTTTTATGAAATTATTAGAATTGTTTTACTGTAAGGTAAAATTCTTTTTTTTTCTCTTTTTTTTTAGTGAGGAGTTGTAATGTTGTGACACGTCACAACACTTTATTTTATTATTCTAAATTAACATTTTTTTATAAATCATTAAATATTTTATTTTACTTAATTTATTATTCCAAATTATTCTATTCAAAATTGCTTTTATTTTATATATCCATTAATAGACCAATTGACTCTTTTATTAACTTTAATTATAACGTGCTGCTATCAGTTCATGTTTTTATTTGTACAGTGTACGCCCTTTTTAAAAATGACTGCATACGCGCACACTGTTTCAATTGGTAGGCGAGACACGGAAATTTGTTTTCTTCTGTCTCACTTTTGACCTCCCTGGTTGAACAGGAGTTTGTTTTATCTGGTATGGCAACGTCCGGTTTTAGGCGGGAGATTTTTCCTTGTGCAAAAAAAGTGCTGACAAGCTCTCTTCTCCAAAATTTTTTCAAGGTTTTATAATGTCGCAGGAGAGGAAAAACAATTTTGTTCTCATTTCCTTCTCCATTCTGATCATGTGAAATTTCTGTTGTTTGTACTTTGTCGAATTCATTCAGTCATCATTTTGTTTACTTTTTTTTGTCCAATCAGCAATTTAAATTTTATCTGCAATTAAGGTCATTTAAAAGCTCATATAGCATTGTTTCACACATGCATTTGTAGTAAAATCTTAATCAGTATTGAAATTATCAAGTTTGTTTACTAAAATTAAATTACACTTCATTCAGTTTTATAACACATTTTAGGATTTTAAACATTTTATTTTTACTTCACAGAATAAACATTTAATCATTTTTTTTTTTAATTACTGATAGAATTCATTTGCATTTATCAAATTTTGAATACATTCATTCAAAGGTTATGTAGTTCACTGAATGTAGTAATAGACAATTGTCTATATATATAATATGTAAACATGTGTAGCTCACATTGAAAATTGGCTACATTTTTGAAAATGAAAACTAATGTAAATATTGTAATTGATATTAGAATGTGATTTTTTTTATGTATTCATTATTATTAATTACTATATATTTATCTACTCAAATAGTAAAAAAAAAAAAAAAAAAATTGATGAAATTTACAAATGTAGAAATAAGTGTATGATGTTACAATGGTAAACATCATTGATACAATGATTGTAAAAAAAAATACGAATGATATTATTGCTATCAGATTATTCTAATGTTATGTATTTAATATATGGATATGAATATTTTATGTTGATTTACATGTACAATTTTTATTAATTGATACTGTTTTAAAAAAATTATTTTTTTTTTGGTGATGCAGACACAAATTTTACATTTCCAGCAAATTTATGTTAATTATATGGACATAAAGTTCAAAGATATGATAAACTTTACAAATGAACAATCAATTTACAAATGAACAATCAATGGACATACAGCTCAAGTAGTCACTGTTGAACTTTATTGAACTTTCGAATATCATTGAGTATGATTGCAGTGAATATGAAAGTGTTTTGCAGGTGAAAAATAAATTCACCAAGGAATTTACAACTTTTAATACTTTACATCAACATACATGAAATTTTAATTTTGATACATTGTTAATATTTTTTTTGATGTGCACATCATGTTTATTCAGAAATTTATATGTATATTGTATTATTATTTTGTATTTAGTTCATTTAATTTTAATTTTTTTACTCACAGTTTCATAGAATTTTAAGTTGTTTTTGTTCTCACACATTAATATTTTGATGGTACGATCACTTCAATTGCTTCAAAAGGGGGATGGAATGTTGTGATGTGTTTAAAAACTTTAAACTCATCATAACACTTTATAACTTTACAACAAAAAAAAAAAGTTATTCTTTCCCATGAGAACTTTTCTTAAATTCATGGTGGTCTGAGGTAGTGAATGTTTTTCCCACAGTGGCTTCGAAGTAGAAGGCACTAAAGCCATTAAAAAGCATTTAGCAAGATCACTCAAAAACTTAAGTGACATTTTAAGGTGTGGAAAAACAGAATTTTGAAAGCTAAACGAGACCTCTCATATTATCTACAATCTGGCATGTATTTGCAGCCATTAACACCACGATTAGGCATGAATGGATTTGCAAGTGCATTCAATTACCATCCTTGACAGATGTACAAGATCATCAATTCCTAGTTCCCTGTGAGCAGAGGTTTTTCTGGGAATTCATCGAGCACCAAGAAGAAACAACTTTTCCCCCCTTTCTACAATTTGTGGATCAAAATGACATCACTGGTCAGTAACCAATGGCTGATTGGTACGTCTCTTTCTTCCCAGAAGTCATTTTTTTTTAATTATTTTGTTCTGATGTTATTGGGTCCTAGCAACATGTGAATGTGAGCTGGGAAGCAGCTTTTCCCCCCCCCCTTCCCTGGGAAGAGGGGAGGTGTAATTTTTAGAAGTTATGAAGTTCAGTCAGGAGGTCTGTGATTTTCAAAAGGTGTAGCGACCTAGTTTATTTCGTTTCTGAAATATATGTATCAAACGTTCAGTGAATTTTTGAAGTGGCTGAGCTCTGAGGAGCTGAAGATGTGTGCATTTTAAATGAGTCGGTCTGTGGCATTGTTCACAAAAAAAATGTGTTGATAGTGCTCCTAGTTGAGGAGATAGTGTTTAAAATGATGATATCAGCAGAATTTATATTGAAGGTTCAATATAAAAAAATACAGGTTTCATACAAAATATTAATTAAAAATGAAGTACAAAATAGAGCATGATGAAGAGATCATCTGCAAATGTTCTGATGTGAATTTGCATTATTTTTTTTACTAATTTTGAAATATATATATATTTTCAACAAGTACACAATAGTACAGAAGCTGTGAGTAAAAGGAACTTATTTCTTTATTCTTTTATTGGTACTTTATTTTATGTAAAAAAAAAAAAAAATGTCAATTAATATTGATTATATACATATAATATAATCTTAATGAATATATATATTTCTTTAATAAATAATTTCTTTTTAAATATAAAAAAAAAAAAAAAAAATTGGGAATTTATTTATGTATTGTTTTATATTATTATCATTTTATTTAAGGTTCTCATGTCAATACCTGGATAATACCACTATACAAAAATATTAATTTTTTATTAATTGTTTATTTGGCCATTAAGATTTAATTGTTTTGACATGAGAATCCGACCCGTGAAAATTTGTTGCAGGGATCTTGATTTGAATGGAGTAATTAATTTAAAATATTTTCATTAAGCTCTTAAAGCAATTACTATTAATTTTCTAATTACTCTATTCAAATTGATCCATGCAGCATGTTTATCACAACACACCTCATATCACTTAGTGATTGTAGTGTTGAAGCGCCTCCAGAAAAAGTATTTGTTGATGAGCGAATCTTTTCGAAAATAACGTGTCTTTTATAGGATGTTTCTATGAAAGAATATAATAGCTGCTGAAATGCATTTCTAGCAGAAGGAATGGATAAGAATGCACTAACTATACATAAATTTAATCGGATCCTTGAAATTTTCAAGGGAAAAAGGATAACATCACCCCAATCTTCTCAAGTTGAAAAGGATTCGTTCCAGCCGGGAGAGAGAAGCTTCACTGTGAAGGTCGGCTCTTTTGAAGCTCCATAGCGTGAGAAAACGGACCAGTGGACAGGCGATATAAAAATGAGAAACCGATAGACGACGAGGAAAAATTTGAAGGCGCGACCGCATCCCCTCGCGCCCCTGCCTAATATCTATATATATATACATATATATATATACAGCGTGTCCCAAAAACATTGACCTCGACTTTTATTCCTTAAATATCGATCTTAGACATATACCGGATGATCAGAATTAAAGCACCCCTACTCTGAGCTCTCTATACATCGAACTACTCAGTGTAAAGGCTCCAAACTTGTTGAACCTACTATTCAAGACATGGGGAAAGGGATTACGTGAAAAAAAAATAGTTCCAGAAACACCGATAGGTGGCGCTGTACAACAGAAAATATGCTGAAAAGACACAAAATAATCACAAAAAAACAAACACATGCGATATGGAATTTTTCCTCTTTAATTTCTTTTGCTGATATGAAAAAAAAGAAGATAAAAAGTGAAGAAACTTAAACTGTCATTGTAACTGCAATTTCGCACTGTAAGCACAAAAATTTGCATAAACCCTTGGTTTGCAGCTACTATGTTCTGGGCATAAAAAGGGATAAAACTGGGAAATTTTCATTCTTATCAGCGATGGCTGTCACACTGCCAGAACGCGCTTTGCTTGTGAAGCTGTTTTATGAAAACAAAGGACATGCTGCAGCTGCACTTCGAGAGTTTCGTCGTCTTAAGAATTTGCGCAAAGGACCATTACTTCCACAAGCTCTCAGGAGAATGATCGCTCGATTCGAGAAAACTGGACATCTTGGAGTTCAGCCGGGTCGAAGACGCAAATCGACTCGTTCAGATGTCGTTGACGATGTTGCCACCGCTATTGTTGAACAATCAATGGATAACGTAATAGGCTGTAGTAGTACATGTGGAGTGTCACGACACTTGGGTGTTCCCTACAGCACAGTGCGGAACGTACTGAGAAACATAGTGCATTTTTTCCCGTACAAAATTAGTCGCAATCACCACTTGCTGACCATCGACAGGGAGAAGCGACTGACCTTTCTGGCTAGAGTTGAAGTGGATGCATCGTAGCCATGGCAGATTCTATGGAGCGATGAAGCGCATTTCCATCTAAGTGGAATAGTCAACACTCATAACTGTCGCATTTGGGACACGGAAAACCCTCGTACCTACCAAGAGATTCCACTTCACTCACCGAAAGTTACAGTCTGGTGTGGATTCACAGCCACATTCATTCTTGGACCTTTCTTTTTCGAAGAGGCTACTCCCAATGGCCCTGTGGCATGCACCGTGACGGCCAGGAGGTAGAAAAACATGCTCGAAAATTTTGTTGTACCCCAACTGCAACAGAACCAATGTCTTGATTCAATTACCTTTATGCAAGATGGAGCGCCTCCACACATCGGACTTTGTGTATAGCAGTTTCTTCGGCAACATTTTACTAATGGTAGAGTAATTAGTCGTGCGTTTCCGACAACCTGGCCATCTCGTTCTCCAGATCTTAATACCTGTGATTTTTGGCTGTGGGGATACTTAAAAAGTCTTGTTTTTCGAGGACGTCTGGTAACCTTGGCAGATTTGAAAGAAAGTATCACTCTGCATGTGAGAAGCATCTCAATCGACCAATTACGATCCGCAATTGAACAAGCTGTCCACAGACTGCAGATTTTACATCTTGAAGAAGGGAACCATATTGAGCAGCATTCCCTGCATCGATAAGGTCCTTGTGATATGAATGTTTGGTACGTTCGAATAAAATGTGCTACAAATGTGTATTTTGTGTCTTTTCAGCATATTTTCTGTTGTACAGCGCCACCTATCGGTGTTTCTGGAACTATTTTTTTTTCACGTAATCCCTTTCCCCATGTCTTGAATAGTAGGTTCAACAAGTTTGGAGCCTTTACACTGAGTACTTCGATGTATAGAGAGCTTAGAGTAGGTGTGTTTTAATTCTGACCACCCGGTATAATAAATTACAAAGTTGCGTAAAAAAAGGTATTGCATTTTATGAAATCGATAAAAATTTTTAAGGGATTACATTTGAAGAAATATAAAATTTAAATTTTTATACAACCCCCGTACAAAAACATTTCCAATAAGTAAAATTTGCGCCATACACTAATAAGGTGATGTACAAAATTTCAGCATTTTATCATAAAAAGTCCTAGAGATATGTTTAAACAAATTTGGTGAGGAATTAATCTCAAATTAAAATGCAAATGTTTACAGCAAGCGTGCAAATGACGGAGGGCAGAAATGCATCATATACAAATAATATCTGCCTCTTATCTTTAATGGATGTTTGGCATGGATGGAAAACATTTTGAACAAACTTTGTAATATTTGTGTAAAGTTATTATTTCTACACAATGTAGATACTTTTGTACCAATAAATAGCAAAATTACTATTTATTTATGTAATCACTGTTTTCTTTCATAATTTGTGTATGACCACTGAAACGCGATCTGCCGACATGATTTTAGCCCTCTGAGAACACATGTTGATGCATCGAAAAGTGGTTTAAGTCAGCATTTTTATCTTTTCATATCGCTGGGACTTTTTATGAGAATATGCTGAAATTTTGTACATCACCTTATTAGTGTATGGGGTACATTTTACTCAGTGGAAATATTTTTGTACGAGGGCCGTATAACAATTTAAATTTTGTATTTCTTAAAATTTAATTCCCTTGAAAATTCTAATCGATTTCATAAAACTCTGTACCTTTTTTTACGCAACTTTGTAATTTATTATACAGTGAAACCCCAATTTTACGTTTCTCAAGGGACTGGGTGAAAAAAACGTAAAATACGGGGAATACATAGAATGCAAAAATCAAATAGAAAAAAACTTAAGGTAGTAAAGATGACTCTTTCAAAAGGTATAATATGTATATTTTACGAAAAGAACATTATTATACATACCATTTTAAGATCATTTTAACACATTTAGTTACGAATCCTGGCGTTTAGGTTGAAAATAGTCCGTAATAGTGCATTACTTTTTAGTCATTGAGTTCAAAGTGAATGCAGCATCTTCTAGGATTGAAATACTTTGCAAGTTTTTTTCCTGGTCTTTATAAGAAAGAAAATAGTCTTTCACTATTTGTAAGCTCTTCAATGCAATACTGAAAGAAGGGACGGGCTGTGCTTCCGGTTGTTCTTGTTCATATTCATCGGCGGACGAAAAGTCCATAAGGTCGTCTACGGATGGAACAGTAGCTCTTTCAGCTTCGCATGTTTCTAAGTTTTCCGGGATGTAATCGCCGAAGTCATAGATAAGTGTTTCGTTGTCCTCCTCCGAGTCCACCGCAGCTGATTCTTCATCTGTTCCCGGTTCATTGGACGCTACGATTCCGCTTTCTTCAAAACAATGGGAAATGCACTGTTGTGTAACGTGTCTCCACGACGCAGAAATAAAATGCATAGCCTCTAGAACACTTCACTTTAGTTTGCAGGCGTCATTTAGGTTTCCATTTTCTAGTTCAGCTACAGCTTTCCGGACAAGTTGCTTTCTGTAATAAACCTTGAAAGATCGAATAATGCCGAGATCACAAGGCTAGAATTTGCTTGTACAATTTGCTGGAAAAAATACGACACGCACATTAGACAGCTGCAAATCCGGATGTGCAGTGCATTGATCAATGAACAAAATTATTTTACGATTTTGCAACTTCATTTGTTTGTTTAGTTTGCGCAAAAAGTCTTCGAAAAGGGCTTGGGTTATCCACGCTTTTTTGTTTGCTTCGTACTTTGTCGGAAAAGTTCAAACTTTTTTGAAGCATCGTGGTTTGCGCGACTTTCCAACAACAAGAGGCGTCAGCTTCTCACTTCCATCAGAATTACAGCACAGTAAAACCATAAGGCGCAATTTAGACATCTTCCCTCCATGGCAGGAGTCTCCTTTAGCAACGTAACTTTTATCCGGTAGGAGGTTAAAGAAAAGTCCGGTCTCGTCCGCTATAAGCCCAAAGGTATACCAATTCAGAAAGCTTCTCTCACATCACACGCCAAACGTCGTTTTATCGCCAGTTCTGGTACACTATTTTTGCAGCTCCTGCAAAAGCGGAGAGAAAGACGATTGTTTTTAATCCGCGATATTGTTCACGAAGACAGATTAGATACATTTGTATCCCATTATTTAAATCATGTTTTATGTACATTTTGGTTTTAAAGTAATACTATGAAAATACATGTATTTAAGACCTTTTTGTACTGCACGCAGATTGTTTGCAATGAGTGTAAGAAATGTTCCACCCACATATATAATTTATTATTTGAATAAAACGTTTATATGCGAGATTTTGGAGTAAATATATGTGTAGGATCCGTATGTTGTTCAATACTTATATTGTACAACAATCAGTGACGAAAATTGAAGATTATTTGAAAGAAGGGAATATTTCTCATTTTAAAAATGCAAAATTTGTGACATTTAAGGAAATTTGCTTGACATTTTCTTTTTGTGGGAGCAATAAATATTACTTTTCTGACATACCTAATATAATGCATCGTATTTCAAGGTGGACTTTTCAAAGTTTTCGGAACCCTTGGGATTCCGCGACGTGACAGTTTCATGTAAATTGTCTTAAATTTAAAAACGTGCAAAATTTTGATGCATAATTTGGACAACAGGGGATATTTCTTATTTTGGGGTTCCACCATCAAATTAAATTTCAAAAGGGTTTCGTGACAAAATGAATTTGAAAAATACTGATATAATGTATAGGGAAAGTAGTATTATGACGAGGTTGAAAACTCGAATTCTGCTTTGTGTTTTCGACGGTAGAGCTTGTTTCAAAAATCCCTGAAATCGAATCGAATGTTTTTAAAGTGATATCTGTATGTGTGTGTGCATGTATATTAATGTATGTAGTATGTGCATGTATATTAATGTATGTAGTATGTGCATGTATATTAGTGTGTGTATGTGTATTAGTGTGTGTGTCCTTGAGTCAGTGGATACGATATCTAACGAACGGATGGAACGTTTCAAACAAAAAAAAATTCGATTATTACAATCAGTGACTACTGGAAGTCTATTGATTTTATAAGCAATCGAATATTTAGAAACCAGCTCCAAACTTTCAAATGAAATTTTGAAAAACATCATAAAAATCAGAACCTTTAATATTGTTACATAAAATATCATTTTTTATTTATTTTTTTATTAGAAAATGAATAACATAAACTTTGTGATAATAGCATGAACCATTCTTGATATATTGTAAGTTTTTCAAATAAATTTAAAAAATACGTGAAATTAAAACAGTGCTAACTACCGCAATATGTTTCCATTCCATGTACAATATTGTGTGACAACGGTGTTAGCATCATTCTGGTAGGTTTTATTCACGAGACACTGCTTCACAATAGTTTTGTATTTTGACATCAAACAATTCGTCAAATGTAATTTATTAGTTTGTCTGTCTGTCTGTAATGCTTGTCGATAAATTAACAAAATATCGTCAACTTGACATTTTATTTAAAATGTTTCCAAATTGGCAAAAATGACACTAAATTAATAAAAATGATGTCAAATTGATGAATATTCAATATCTTGGAAAATGAAGTTTAATTTATTTGATAATTCCTGTCCCTTTGGGGAAATTAATACTCTTGATTTAAGATATGTTGAGTTTCGCGGTTATAATCGTTTCAAATACAATATTTGCACAAAATAAAAGTTAATTCGGTTAAGCTGTGAAGGACTCAAAGTCATTGATTGATAAAGTCTTTTTGACACTACCACCCATTTTATTCACCCTCGAGTGAGAAACAAAAATATTAAGCTCCGTTAGGTTCTGTCCCGTTGTCGATACTATAAGCATAGGCGCCCATAGCACTTTTCCAGGCGTTAAACTCAATGATATGTACAATATCGACTACCTTGATCCCCACATTTGGGACCTTGAATGTCCAGGGGAGCGGAAGTGCCTCCTTTCCCTCCCCTATGGGCGCTCATTGAAAAAACTCCCTACTTATATTAGTAACCTCAGGACAGAACGAACCTAACGGAGTTGAGTTTCGATTTCCCCAGGGGTGGAAAAATGGAGTCTTTCCAGACCCCACAAAAGTTTCCGTGAAGTCTAAAGTTTTACACAAGCCTTCGGGTTATTGTTAAAGTGAAGTGTTCCGTGAAGTCTTAAGTTTTACACAAGCCTTCGGGTAATTGTTACTCAAGTCCTCTGGATGAGTCGGACGGCCTGGGGTTTCCAAAAGCCTTCGGGTTGGTCGTGTGGTCCGGGCTTTCCACTCTTATAGCCATACGGCCGTCCAATTAGATGCTCAAGTCCTCAGGATGAGTCGGAACGGTCTGGGTCTTCAACACTTATAGCCATATGCCAACGGCCCTACCGTGCTGAAAACACCAGTTCTCGTTAGATCACCGAAGTCAAGCAGCAACGGGCGCGGTTAGTACTTGGGTGGGTGACCACCTGGGAACACCGCGTGCTGTTGGCACATTTCGGGCGCGGCAGTCCGGTGGATTGAGCGCTGGATTTGCACGCTGCCACAACTGCCGCCGTGTTCATGCGGAGTACGATCACGTTAAACATGTGGGTCCGTAAGTCCTTCCGAGAGGTTGGTGGTAGGGGAAGGAGGGTACGGTCCCAGTGGATGCCTCCCCCACTGGGTTCCTGTCTAAATTGGGTGGCACTTCCCGGCCGTCCAAACGGTTACCTTGCACCTTTCTGGTAGGTCGGACGGTCAGGGTCTCAACAACAACACTTATAGCCATCCCGACCACTCAAATAGCTGCTGTAAGCCCTCTGGGTTAGTCGAGTGGTTTGGGTCTGCAACACTTATAGCCACAGAATACTATATTAGTCTGTGCTTATAGCCATCTCTCCCGGCCACTCAAACAGCTGCTGTAAGCCCTATAGGGCTAGTCAAATGGTCTGGGTCTTCAACACTTATAACCATGGATGCCCATAGGGGCGTTCAAAGTCATAAATGTAGGTATCAAGCTAGTCAACATTGTACTTCTCATCCATGAGTTTACCCTCTGGAAAATGTTCTATGTGCGCCCATAGGGGAGCACAAGGGGGCACTTTCGCTCCCGCGGACGTTCAAGGTCAGAAATGTAGGTATTAAGTTAATAGATATTTACCTCCCATCCTTGAGTTTGGCCATCTCAGGAATAAGTTTTATGGGCGCCCTTGAATCCTACTCGTTCGAAATAAGGTCGACCTCTCCTGCAGTAGCACACTATATTTTGATCGTACTATATTTTGACACGCACACAACCACACTCTTTCTCTCTCGCTCTCTGTGTCTCCCTCCCTCCCCCCCCCCCTTTCACCCGTATTCAAATCACGTTAATTACATGATATGATCTACCTAATTCTAATTTTTTCAGAATGCAACAATATATAGAATTTCGTGGCTGTACGTACTCTCTAATTTAATATCTCTAATTTGGAATAATGTTTTAATTACATTTATTACAAAATATTCCACCTGTTTCTAATTTTATACAGAATGCATCTACATATAAATTGCCATAGTGATACGTGCATTCGCACGCCACAGATACACACACACACACGGATGGAAATATTTCCCAAAATGTTCGAAATGTGTTCATGGTGTCTTTAAGTAGAAAGCCCAGACCACACGACCAACCCGAAGGCTTATGGTTGCTGCTTGTGTGGCCGGATGGTGTCTTTAGGTGTATTTTTTCGTCTAAATGTCGTGATTATCCGTGAACTTCCACTATACAATAGCATTAGAAAATAATAAAATGATTCTTTAATTGAGTGAATACTGAATTAATTTAATTCTAATCTAAGAGATAATGCATTTAAAAAGTGTCTATATTGCTTAATTGTAAGTTATATATCGGCGATAAGACCATATTGCTTAATTGTAAGTTATATATCGGCTTCTTTAATCTAATCAATATTGAATTAATTTAATTCTAAGAGACACTCCATTTAAATCGTGTCTCTATTGCTAAATTGTAAGTCATATAATGAAAAAATAAACCAAATTGCAAGAGTCCTTTCTCTTGATGTGGCTGCTATAGTAACCTTGAGAGAGAGAGCGCTCTTTCGTGTATCACGCTGGCGATAAAACGAAGTTTGGCGTCTGATTTGAAAGAAGGCTTAGCATACTTTCTGGCCTTTCGCGTCTCGTCCGCATTGCATACGTCCTTTGGCTTGTATCCTTTGGTCAAATTTGGTAGATTTTTCTTCCATTCTTCTATTGTAGCTTCATCTACACTTGATAATTCTCCCGAAAGCGATCTATACACAAGATTATGTCTTTTTTTCATTCTGTCAATCCAGCCATTTGTCTTTCAAACCACCAAGTCTATCGGCGATTTTTACAGCTTTTTCTCTTATTATCGTGCCATTTATAGGTACATTCGCGGCACGAGCTTCTTTCAACCACTTTACTAAGATACCTTCCAGCTCGTCATACGGCGATTTTTTCAATGTTTTCCGTTTCTTGGAATTTTTTTCACCCACTTTCTCCATGTTTTTTTCAATGCATTCTTTTTTCTGTAGTATGGATTTCAGGGTTGTCACGGAAATTCCTTGCGATTGAGCGAACGCTAATTTGGTTCCGTGAAATTCATCAAATTGTTTAACAATTTCGGCTTTCTCAGCAACAGAAAAGTTTTTGCGTTTTTTGCTCGTCATTTTGGCACAAAAAGGTTAGAAATGCGACCACCGCGTGCTAAACAGCAACTGAAAGGCTTATCTGAAAACACTAGCATCTCAATCCTGCGGTCATTCCCAATGGGAAACAAAATCCGGCGCAATGCGCATGCTCACGGACTTTTCCCCTCCAGTGCTTCAATATTTCGTCAAGGGGTGATATAAAAAGTGTGCAGAAGCTGACAGTCTGACATGCTTCCCAATTACAGTTTTACGATTAAAATTATAAAAATGCGATCCAAAATGTACAGCATTGCATCCCAATGAGAATATTTACGAATATGTACAGTGTTACCTTGGATTTTAATGTTCGTTCTGAGATTTTACGATTTTTAGGCATTGGAATTTGTAAAGTAATGGTTGAATCGTAAACAGAACGATGAACTGCCCTCTATTTTTTAAATTCTAATCCGGTTTTAAATGTATGGTAAAGGAAAGTTTCATTTTAAATAATATAATATTTTATGATTTCGTAATTTATACACTTGAAAATTACATTCGTAATTTTACACACAAGTGGAAAAAAAGGTATTTTCTTATCGCTACCTATGTGAAGTTATTCATTTGCAGGTTTACTTTAATTCCTGTGTCTCAGGTGTGAATTAAGCATGAATTTTAAGAGAGGGGGGCGATTTGCATGAACATATTACTTTGCGAGTTAATAGCGTTGTGTAAACAAACCTCTTAGTGCTGTAATACATAATGATAAGCTACTGGGGGAGGATTACCTCCAGGCGCGGATATCGCCCCCTCCCCCGACATGTTTGAGTGTCGCATTTAACACTATCTATTTTTTAATATTCTGTACCTAAAACATTGATAGATAGGCAACGGCATCCCCCCCCCCCCTCCTGGAGAGGGAAAATAGAGGGCAGTTCATCGTTCTGTTTACCATTCAACCATTACATTACAAATTCAAATGCCTAAAAATCGTAAAATCTCAGAACGAACATTAAAATCCAAGGTAACACTGTACATATTCGTAAATATTCTCATTAGGATGCAATGCTGTACATTTTGGATCGCATTTTTATAATTTTAATCGTAAAACTGTAATTGGGAAGCATGTCAGACTGTCAGCTTTTCAGCTTCTGCACACTATTTATATCACCCCTTGACGAAATATTAAAGCACTGGAGGGGAAGAGTCCGTGAGCATGCGCATTGCGCCGGATTTTGCTTCCCATTGGGAATGACCGCAGGATTGAGATGCTAGTTCTGAAAACGTGGAGAAGGGTAAGGCCTGCCCCCTCCCCGATGAAAGAAAAGGAGCCACCCCATCTGATTGGTTAACTGGAGTGTTCTTCCCCGGGAAGGGAGCAGTCCGCGACAGCGGGTGTTCAACAAAGGAAGGGGGGGGGGGGAACCAAACCATGATCAATGAGAAGAAACCAGTTTCAGAAGACAGGAGTCTGTGGAATGCGTTTCTGTTTTCATGATTAACTTTCAACAACGCGGATTAGCTTTAAAAAAGCACAAAAGGAAAAAATAGTAGTATTGCTTTTTTTTTGCAAATTTTTTTGTAAATTATTGCAAATTTTAATTTTTTTTTTACTTTCCAGTCCAGGCAAAAAACGTAAAATGCGGGAAAGACCATAAATAACAAACTTACAATCCAGGTTAAATTAACATGTATTGGTATACGGAAAAACTGGGACCTGATGAAAAAAACGTAAAATGGGGGGAAAACGTAGATTCGGGGGACGCAAAATCGGGGTTTCACTGTATATGCCTAAGATCAAGCCGAGGTCAATGTTTTTGGAACATCCTGTATATATAGCACTATTAAGATAAGAATATTCTATTTTGATCATCTTTTCATTACAATGTTTTTTTATTTATTTATTTAAATGTATCTTATATGCATCAGTCCAATTGGTCAATATCAAGATTTATTTCTAGTTTTTAAATACAAAGAAAATTCATCATTGTTATATGTTACTTTATAGTAATTTACACGCTGCATCAGTCGTATTCATCCTATCATAACTATATGCATTTATTAAATCAATTTTGTATCAATCAATTTGGCATCATATTGAGAACTTTTAACTCAATTTATTCTTCATGTCAGAATTCAAACTTCATTGAATTAATTTTATTATTTCAACAATAAATTTGCACCACTGGGGAAAAATTGATATGTATAAATTGAACAAAATATTTACAGATAAGGTATTATTTCTTACTTTATATTACAGAATAAGTTTAATGTTATTCAATGTATCATAAAGAACAAAGGTATAATATAGATATATACATCCTTACAGAAAAATAAATGTTTAAAGTATATTATCTGCTTTAGAGGAGACAAAAACTAAATTTAAAATTGAAAATATTTTAATAACAAAAAAGTGACATCATTATTTTAATATTTTATATGCATTTCATTTATCCAAATGCATTATTTACATTTACTCATTTTTGAAAATGTTACTTTGTTTCTCTTTGTACATTTGTCTCTATTGATACCTTTAATATAGAAATGAAGTCTGATTATCAAGTAAAATCTGAACAATGTTTCTGTCTATTCGACTTTGTGGCTTTCACATCCTATAAAACTTAATATGGAGTTTGACAAACTGTCACATAAGTCACTTTTACTATCTCTGTGAAGTAAATTTATAGAGAAACGATTTGTAAATTTGTATTCTAAGTTTTTAATAAAATTAAATAGATTCATTGATTAAATGATTAATCAAATGCGGGATAAGAACGCTAGCCAGTCCTCCCAACACATATGCAGTGGTCATCAGAACTGAGAGAGGTGCGGGATTAGTCGTTAAAGGCAACATGCCTCCAGTCGAACAGTATTTAGACTCATCGAACTCGGCGCCAATCCAGATGACTCTGTCTTTATTGAAGGGTCAGTTTTAGATGCCTTTATTGACATCGACACTTTATCCCCACCTTCTGCCAGTCGTTTGGTCGAGGAATGTTGTAGCCGTGCAGGAGTTCCTAGCCCTGGGGCTTTAACCTCCGATCTGTGGATTTGGTATGTAATCATTATCATCATTTGAGCAATAGGATCTGAGCATAATTGACGTTGGACAGCATTGTCCATGCCTTCCTTAGTGGAAGGGAGAGAAAATTTAAGTGCAGCAGTGCTGCCATCTATGAGAGGTGGGAGAATGAGAAATTGACAAGGTGTGAGATGTGATAAAATATCTAAGTATAGGCGCACAATAAGCAGATCTGGAAGAAAGTGAATTTACAACGCTTAAGGCGGGTCAAATAGAACTGCGCGGGGTCTCTTCCGATTGGCCCGTGGGTCGTAGTCAGTGAGGTTGAAAAGGGATTCATTTTTAATGCTGTGAATATTATTGAAAAATTTGGAAGACTGCTTTTTAATAATTTGTTTAATCGTTTTTATTTTGAAATCTTTCCTTATAATGTCGTTGCGGAGATAACGGGGGGCTTTACGAATAATTCTTAAAACTCTGTTTTGTTCGATTTGTATTTTTTGAATGTTGGTCTTGCATGCATAGCCCCAGATGGGACATGCGTACAAGAGGATAGGTTGGATGATGCTTTTGTACAGTAAAATTTTATTATTTAGATCAAGGTGTTCCGAAAAGAGGAGATGGTTGAGTGTGCCGATGAGTTTTCTTGATTTTTTGACCACATAGTTCAAGTGCGTACTCCAAGTAAGTCGGCTATCCAAATGGACGCCGAGGTACTTGGCAGTACGTGTGAAGGGAACAGGCTGATTATTGATCATTAAAGGGGGGGGGGGGAATACGAGTGCCAGAAAGGAAAACAGCTTGGGATTTCGCGGTGTTAATTCTAATTTTCCAGTTTTTGTAGTAGTCTTCTAAAGAGTTGATATGGGTTTGCAGCTGAGCGTGAAGGAAATTTGTATTTTTATGTTTGGAAATTATGCACGTGTCATCTGCGTAAAGACAAATGGTGGTGTTGGGGGAGCGGGGGATGTCGTTAATGTATAAGTTAAAGAGTAAGGGGCCAAGGATGGAGCCTTGTGGTACTCCGGCTTGAATATTTTTGATGTCAGAAAGGGTGTTTAACGTGCGGACTTGAAATTTTCTATTTTTGAGGTATGAATGGATGATTTGGATATAGGGGGGGGGGATTTTATATTGAATTAGTTTATAAATGATCCCAGGGATCCACGTCTTGTCAAACGCTTTCTCTATGTCCAGTAGCAGAGCTCCTACCGATGTTTTATTATTGAGACCATCCGCGGTAAATTCGACCAGACGAAGCAGTTGGTGGGTAGTGGAGTGCTGCGGCCGGAAACCATGTTGCTCGGGGATTATGGTATCGTGGTTGTTGATGAAATTGCAAAGGCGGTTTTGAATTACTTTTTCAGCGATTTTACTAAGAGAGGGGAGGAGGGAGATGGGGCGATACGAAACAGGGTTGGTCGGGTCCGAACCGGGTTTGAGGATGGGGATAACAATGGCGGTTTTCCAACAGGCGGGGAAGTGGCGATGCGACAGAATGGAATTAATCAGAAGGACAATATAAAAAATGATGTTAAGAGGGAGGGATTTAAGGGCCTTGTTAGATATCTTGTCAATACCGGGGGCTTTTTTGTTACGGAGTTTGTGGATGATAGCGATGATTTCGTCGACGGAAGTGGGTGGGACAGGCTGGGGGGGGGGGGAGGAGAGAAAGCTGTTAACAGTTTGGATAACATCTTCGTGAAAGGTATTGTTAGGGATATCAATCGCGAATTGCTTCTCATAGCAATTCGCGATTGCATTTGCTTTGTCCCTTTCTGAATAGGCAGGACCGGCGGGCGACTGGAGGGGGGGGAGCTGTGCATACGGTTTCTTAACTCTTTTGATCTCTTTCCAAAGAGTGCGATCCGTGGGAGAAAGGGACTCGATATATGCTTTCCAATTGTTCTGGGAGTGTTTATAGATATTATTTCTGAGTTTTCTATTAATGGCGTTAAGCTGGATTTTCATACGAGGGTCTCTAGTGGCTTGCCAGAGCCGGCGGACAAAGTTACGGTGGGTAATTTGGTTTTGAATGTTAACAGGGAGAGAGTTAAAGCGGGGGGGGGGGGGCGGTAGGAGGAAGCTTTGGAGAGGGATCTTTGGATTTCTTCTGTGATATTAAGGGCGGATGCATCGATGTCAGTAGTACAGTTAATTTTAGGGATGAGGTGGGTGGTGTTCCGAAGGTTGGCTTTAAAATTTTCCCAATTAATTACAGAGGGGAGACTAGAGATAGGGAGGAGGGAGTTTAGCTGTAAGGTGAGGAGGATGGGAAGGTGGTCAGAATTTAGGTCGTTTATAGTTTCCAGGGAATAGGGTAGATGAATATTTTTGAGAAGCCCAAGGTCGATGGTGGAGGGGTAAGGAGAATGGGAGTAATGGGTCGGGGCAGAGGGCACAGTCAGGTGAATACCACTGGAGTTGATGAAGTTTTGCAGAGCAATTCCGTACCTGTTCCGATGTCGGCAGTTCCAGTTAGGGCTATGGGCATTGAAGTCCCCGAGCAAAATCGTTCTATGGTTAACACTACAGATGCTGCTAAGATCAGGGGTGATATCAGTTCTTTGGCTAGGTTTAATATAAATGGAGCCTATAGTAATGGGAGGATAGTTAGGGAGGGTAAGCTGAATCATTTTGTTCTCGATAACAGTGGTGTTGATGGGGTTAAGTTCGTAGTGCGGTAAGTTATTTTTAATGTACACAGAGACACCACCAGAGGTGGACTGGGAGGAAGAATGGGAGCGAAGGGCGGAGTATTTATAATAATTTGCAATTTTGAGGGGGGGGGGGCGAGGACCAGGTCTAATTTCTTGGATTAAGATGATGTCTATTTGATGTTTGTGCGCAAAGTGACGAAGCTCGGTGATCTTGCCGCGGAGGCCATTGGCGTTCCAAGACAAGATCCGAAGGGAATCGAAGTTTTTACTCCCCATGATGGGGGGGGGGGGGGGCTGTGCTAAACACCTCTCCGAGGGCAGTTATTAAGTTCAGTAACTTGTCCAAGGGGTTGATCGGTTTGTTAATGGTATCTACAATCTGATTGATGAAGGTTTTGATTTTAGAAAAATTAATATTGAGATCTGTGAACATTTTGTTAATTTCCTGTACAAGTTTGACAAAGTCTGAAATTTGTGGCATTGAAGAAGCGGGTGATTCCTGGGACTCGACGCTTTGGGGGGGGGGCAGGAGTGATGTATGAATGTACTGAGATTTGCTGTTGAGTCTGCTTGCGTGCGTTGGCTATGAGTTGGGTTCGGGGGATGAGCGCGGGGGGGGGGGGGGAGTTGAGTTATCTCTATTTTTAACAGGTTCCTTATCCGTGGTGATTTCGGCAAACGTTCTTTTGTCAGTATGGTTAATGGGTTTGGGATTTTGGTTTAGGGTTGGGTTGGATTGATTTAGAGTGGCATCATTTTTGTTAGGCTCGACGGTGGGGAGGCGGGGAAAGTTTGAGGGCTGATAAGCATTTTGATTGTAACGGGGGGGGGGGAGCAGGTTGGGTCTCAGTATTTAGGTTGAGGTATTTGTTTTGGGGGTTTGCAGGGCAGAGTCTAAAGTTTGCTGGGTGAGGTCCTTTGCAGTTGGCGCACTGTGCCGGGGTGTCACGCGATTTAACGCACTCCCTAGTCAAATGTCCTAAGCCACATTTCAGGCATCTGGCAGGAAGCCGACAGCACTCACTTGAATGTCCAAAGCGCTGACAGCGGTAGCACATCTTTATGCTTCGAGATTCGAAGCTGGTGACTCTAATTGTCATATCTAATAGCGTAGTCCTATCTCTGATCGTTTCCCAATTATTGGTTGGGTTCAAGTATGTGAGAAAGATGGGGAGGGGGGCCTGATTTTTGAGGTCACGGAGCTGCGTAATTCGGTGGACACTGTAACCTAATATTTGTAACTCTGCTCTAATTTCGTCGATTGATGAATTTGTGGGGAGACCTTTTAGAAGAATTTTGATGGGGCGCTCAGCCTTGATATTGATTGAATGGAATTCGAGGTTGCTGTCTGATAAAAATCGTTGAACTATCCTGTAGTCTTCGAGATTGAGGGGAAGGATTTTGATTAGCTCGCCAGCCAACTGCGCTTTGACGTTGGTAGAAGTTTTGGTGTTAAGGAGTTTAATTAATTCCCTCCAGTTGTTGGGGCAGTTCACAAAAAAGGGCTCAGGCTTATATGAATTGATTAAAGGGGTTTCCTCGGCGTTGTTTAAGTTAATGTTTAAATTAGAGCCGCTTTCGGCAGTGGAGATATTTTCCGGGGGGGGGGGGGCGAGGTGTCCATGTCGGGCAAGTCGAAGGGATTCCGTGCAGTTTCGATAACATTTGTATGGTTGCTCTGAATTGTGGCCATACGACAGAATTTTTTGGGTTGTCTGAATTCTTCCAAATCTACTTGTGCTTCATTAACATTATTTACTATCAGGTAATTTTTATTATTATTATCATTGAGATTTGAATTAGTATTTGGCTTATTGTTTACATTGGAGTAAGCATTGACATTAAGGTTGCTGTTATCAATACAGTTAGCATTAACATTAAGGTTATTATTGTCATTTCTGTTACTGCAATCTTTGCTACTATTATTATTAAGAGTTGGATTAGTCTCACAATTAGAGTTAAATAAGTTATCATTGGTGTTACTAACAGTATTACAGTTTTCTCTATAATCTTTAACCTTGCGCTGAGTTAGGCTCGAGCGCTCAATAAACTGGTCAATTTCATATTTAAAGGGGGTATTTTCGTCAAATGATCCTGAGAGCTCAAAATGAGAGGATAAAGAGTTACACATACCCAGGTATTCGTCCATGGAGAGCTGAGAGAGGCCGTCGGAGATCTTGTGGTACTCATGAAGGAGGAAGTCACCAATCTGTCTGTAGTTCGTCATCAGGGCAAGGTCACCATGCTCAGAGGTAGATGGAAGTGGCAAAGTTCGAAATTTGTCAATTAAGATATTAATATCAGGTGGTATCGCCAAACCAGTGGTATGAACAGAGGCGGTGGACGCCATGTCCGGCAGGAGTGTAGTCCAAAGCAGTCAAGAAGAGTGAACACGCGGTGAGAAACGGTGCCACGCTGTAGAAGAACGGTCCACGTGGGAGAGTGCTCGTATGCAGGAGGGAGAGAAAATCCAACCGTGCAGCAGGAGGTCACGTACTGCCAGTCGTTTCCGAATAGTACCCCTTCATATAGGATGCATGGAGGATGGCAAATGCCTTCGAATGACTGATAACGACGCCATTGGTGTGGATGTGGTGCCTCCTTTTCTAACAGTACGATCCTCTCAAGCTGTTGTCTGTCTTGGGGGGGGGGGGAGGTTCTGAGTCTCTGCAACGAATGCATGCACCTTCTCTGGTGCACTGTTGCCAACAACGAGCAATTACTATATCGCTCTGACCAAGGTGGCGACTAATACGTCTATTAGACAAACCTATTAGAAAAAAATCTATTAGACAAATCTATTAGAAAAACTATCTTACCTTAGGCCTATGATGCGACCTTTTTCTAAACTCGACAATTCTTCATAACGTTGTCGAGTACGTCTCAAAGGAATATTTGTACATAACTTACAGTATCAAAGCAGAAAATTCAGTTCTAATTGCCCGTAAATGAGAACACCGGTTGTTTTAAATGCTGCACGATGCGCCGTTCTCATGGCCATTGCACGAGCCTTATAACATCAATGGTGCTGATAGTTTGATCATTTGCCTAATTCTTAAAACGATATTTGCAGAAGAAATCATGTCAAAATTGCCAGAAATACCGTGACAATCGATTTTGAAAAATTAATTTCGAAAAGGCGCATTTCAAATTTTTATAGCGTTATAGCATCATAATTGCTATTTCATCCACATCTCCGTATTTCCTTTAGAAAATTTGAACAATACTTTTGGGACATCATACTTTTAAAAAATGTAAAACTAAACAGATTTTCCCGACCTATATGTACCTTTTCTGAGGTTGATTTTATTCGATTTTATTCATCTAAACTCTAAATTTACGAATAAAATAATCGTTTTTAATACATTTAAGCATATTTATTATTTCATTTCAGTTTATATGAATATTTTCTGATCCTATTCTTGCTAGACGTACTAAAATCTATTTAGCACTAGGCTACCGCAAAAGTTACTTAACTATCAAATTCCATGACCCTTCGCTGGACAGTTTGAGTTAGAAAATGCACACATTGCAATCAGAAGCACATTCACAGATCCCGTCTCCTCAAAAGTAGTAGTTTAGCGTTCTAGAGAGCTCAAATCTATCGGAAACTGGAGTTCAAAATTTTAACCCCCATTCAATACTTTCCAGATGCATTACCTTGTATTGTAAAGAAATCAACAATGGATAAGGATGAGATGACAAACTATTAAAATTTCTTCATTCAATTTGGGGCTCATGCTAGCAATGTTAGAATTGAAAATTTATTTAAGAATACGTGTTCAATTAACAAAGTATAGCAACATTAAATTCCTAAGATCACTGAATTTTACTACCTAAATATCTCAAAAGTTTCATCTCTTCGTTAAGAAAGTAGGTATATGAAAATTAAGGGATTGATGTCAGCCACCTACTTTTTTTATGTCCGCTTCCTTTAAGGAACGGAAGTTTTTTTATTCTCACAAGCAGAATTTTTGTTTGTGATAAAACATTTCAGAATAGTCACTAATTTAGTCGAAAGAACTATAATTTGCAAGACACAAGTGACAAATTTAAATTATATTTTTATATTCAACCACAAACTATTAAATATAGAATGTGACTCTGCTTAAAATAATTAATGAACTAGATTACAACGTAAAATACAGCGCAAATAAAGTTAAATAAACAGACATATATTTCGAAAAATAATTTCCAAAGATTTTCGAAACGTACGTCTGCTTACCTAACTTTATTTGCAATTCATTTTACGTTTTAATGTAGTTCATTACAAACATCGGGACAGATATTAAACGGCGTCATCAAATATTTGTTTCATAATATTTGTCAACATTGCGTTAGAAATTTCTAGAAATTAAAATCAAATTAAAATCCTCGAAAATAAAACTGAACAAATATATATAGGGAAATTTCAGAAATGCATTACAATAGGTTAAAATTACTTTACAAGAATATTTTGCCTCTAGGCTCATGTTACAGTTTTCCCATAATAACCAATGGAAAATAGTCCTTAACCAATTACACAAATTTGGGTTTCAAGATTTATTTTTGCTGTTTTTGCCAAGGATAGATTAAAAGCGCAAAAAGGGTTGTGCTTAAAAAAAAATCGCTTGAATCATTAAAAATATTTCTAGTTTCTTTGTAAAATGACTGTATTGCATTTTGATATATATTAGAAATAAGTTTAAAGATATTAGATTTTTTAAAAAGAACAATCCTTCCTCTATTTAGCATCCATACTTGTAATAAAACAGGGCATAAATATTAAAAGCTAAGCCAGCTAGGAATTAAAGACAATTTTCTGTAGGTGAACATGATGTAAAAACTGAAATAGTCGGCTAGTAGGATAAAGTCCTTTTAAGCTGTTTAAATATGAAATATATTTACACATCAAAGCAGATTTTATTCTGCTTGTAATTATACCAATAAAGCAGAGCTTACGATACAACTATAAATTTCTCAAATGCGGACATTTTGAAGTTTTTGCTGCATAGGAACTAAAATTGCAATAGTATATATAGTTTTAAAACCCGTAAATGGAATTTCATAAAAGTTCCATACAAAAAAGCATACATGAATAGAATCACCACATAAGGACGATTCATCAGATAAGGATCTCCTGGTTAATTCAAATTCCCAC
Source organism: Amaurobius ferox (assembly GCA_951213105.1). Taxonomy (NCBI): domain Eukaryota; kingdom Metazoa; phylum Arthropoda; class Arachnida; order Araneae; family Amaurobiidae; genus Amaurobius; species Amaurobius ferox. Next base: position 36,492,898 of record OX578142.1, read on the forward strand.
ATATATATATAATTAACATCATAATATTATAATTAACATCATAATATTATAATTAACATCATAATATTATAATTAACATCATAAATGCTTAAATGTTTCAAGTACAAACAAAATACGCACAAAAGTTTTAAATTTAAACGCTTTACTGTAGGCGAATCCATTTTAAGATCAAAAGTATTTAAAAGTAACAAAGGTGTTCAGAAATAAAAAGTATATCGAAAGTTAATAAAGCATTTTAAAACGTAAATGCTTAACTTACTGAAGGGTACAAAAGTCATTTAAACATTTCAATTATTGAAAACTAGTGTTAGAAAATTAAGGGCCGGCCCGACTAGTGGGTCGGGATTTAATTTTCTAACACTGTTTCGCGCTGAGCCGGGCTGAGCGTATTTAATTTTTGTACTTTTAAAAATACTTTTGATTGAGTACATGAAATCCACGTGTTTATTTCAACTTTGTAAAGATGGTTAAAAGAAAACATTTATCTCAAGCATAATTTCAGTTCGGGCCGTGCCAAGACTCATGACTTTCGGGTCGGGGTCGGGTTCTACATTTGTAAATTTCTTAGGGATAGGGCTGGGTTTAAGCACTGATATTATAGGGTCTGGCAGGGTACAAATCTGAATTTCGATCCCGGCCCTTTACTTTACCCAACCTAAATGAGAGTTTTGTTGATTGTGGGAGTGCATTTATGCATTTAAGCTCTGTCCTTCACAGACTGAGAGTAAATAGAGTATATTAGAGGTATGGTGGGCCAAGACAAGAATCACGCTCCCATTGCAGATAGCAGCATCTTTAGACTGGTTTCACTCTTATTATTCGCACATCAGAACAGAATAAGCTATATCTGAGGTCAAGAATACTGTAAAAACAGCCAAATTCCGTTCTAACACTCAACCGGCGACGATAATTTTAACTCCGACACTAACTGTGGTAGGGGCGCGGTAGCCCATTGGTTAGCGCGCTGGAGTTGCACTCGGTAGGCCCGGGTTCGATTCCAGCCACTGCCAAAAAAACTGCCGCCGTGTTCATGCGGAGTACGATCACGTTAAACATGTGGGTCCGAAAGTCCTTCCGAGAGGTTGGTGGTAGGGGAAGGAGGGTACGGTCCCTGTGGATGCCTCCCCCACTGGGTTCCGGTCTAAATTGGGTGGCACTTCCCGACCGTCCAAACAGTTACCTTACACCTTTCTGGTAGGTCGGACGGTCTGGGTTTCAACATCAACAACTAACTGTGGTAGGTCCGGCCGTCCAAATAGGTGCTCTTAGTCCCCTGGACGAGTCGGACGGTCTGGGTCTTCTACTAACTGTGGTAGAATTTAATTTGTCTATATCCACAGGCATACAAAATTTATTTTATAAAACATATTGCGATATATTTATTGTTCTTTGAGTCTTTTAATGTCAAGCTCCTGTAATCATAGTTTATCTATTCTTAATTATAGTTACGCCCTTACTGTCCTAGCTCATAATGTAGTTTCATCAAATGACATCAATACTGTACGTAATTCAAATATTGATGCAAATACCAAGTAACATAAAATCTCCCTGAAAAGAATTTCGTTGGTATCTTCTAATTTCTCAGGATCTCAAAATCTGACATATGTGGACTTAGGATCAATTTTTCTTTCAAAGGAGGTCCATTAAACAAAAACATCTGATGTGAATAGCACATGACTTTCCCTACAGATTCTGTTGGCGTGCGTAGCATTTATGATTTGTACTTCACAGACTGGAAGTAAATAGAGTAAGTACATCAGATGTATGATGGATCAATTTCGCCTTATTTCTTTCATAACTCACTGAGTTTAATTGCCCAAATTAACAAGAATAATTATTTCAAATTACATGTTTGTAGTTTCGATTCAATTTTCTTTTTCATTTGGCGACAGGAAGTATATACAAAGGCAACTGTTCAAAAATGCGAAAAAACTGAGGTATCTAGAGACCGGTTAATCCTAGAGTTATACATTTTTAACCACAAAAAGAATATGACCAACTCTATAAGACGAGCATTTTATTGTACATTTAAGCATATGTAGTTTTATTTTAGATTTTGACAATTTTTAGGGTCATTCCGCAAAAAGGAGAATTTTCATTTTTTCTAAATCGTATCGAAATCTAATCAACACCAGGGTGTCCCACTTGTTATTTATTTACCAAATTTTACTCAATTTGGTCTATTCAATTTTGAACTAGAGTGAATATACGCATTGCACAGACAGACATACAGACACCATGCTAAGAATGGATTTTTTTTTTGTCTGTGTTCTAGAATGATCTAAACATGTATATCCATCAAAAACTTCAGTTTCGATTCCAATACTTTCTCTATACATTACCATATATTGTAAGAAAAGTACAAGATAGTTCGATTTTTCTTTCAGATTAGTTCCATTGAGCAAAAAATGGTACACAAAAAAAAAAAAAAAGATCACTGGAACATTTCGGGAACAAATAATGAACGAGAGCTAAAATAACTAAATTGTGGATTGAACAGAACACAAGATACAAGCAAATGTATAATATCCCTATATCAGAATGATACGATAATTACGTTAGGATTAAGGGGCACGATAGCCCAGTGGTTAGCGCGCGGGAATTGCACTCGGGCGACCAGGGTTCGATTCCCGCCACTGCCGTTTGTTCACGCGGAGTACGATCATGTTAAACATGTGGGTTCGTAAGTCCTTCCGAGATATTGGTAGTAGAGGAAGGAGGGTTTGGTCCCTCTGGATGCCTCCCCCACTGGATCTAAATTGGGTGGTACTTTCGGCCTTCCAAACAGATACATTATACCTTTCTGATAGGTTGAACAGTCTGGGTCGAAGAAAGTTAGGATTTTGTTGCATAATTGTCTGGGTACTTTTCTAGTGCAGACTTGTTTAAAATATCTTGCAGGCGTGGTGTCTTCAAGGAGGAGGCTTAGCTCTCCCCCCCCCCCCCCCCAATAAGGATATGTCTGCTCTTTCGTTTGGAAACATTTGCATAATTCATACATTTTGTCATACATTTTATTTCAATTTTTGCCAATATTTTATTTTTTCTCATTGTGTTAAAATACTTAATATGATGCCGTCGTTGGGGAACATTTCCGAACATTACTTCTATAGAAATGTCTTGTAACTGTCAATTTTTACTTTCCCTACAGTATATAGTATATGTAAAGCTAAAGCAATTAGAGAAAGGGTCAAATATTTGACCTCATATTTTGATTAATCTATACGCATTAGGCATTCATGAATAAAAATCAACCAATATTTCAGCGATGACCGTGTGTGTGCTTGTTCGCGAGACTATAGAATTAATAATTATCCAGCAAATTGTGAGAATCACTTTGTTTGGTAAGATTATTGCAATCCATATCTTTACGAGGCTTATTGATTGTCAGAGAGGAAGAAAAGAAAGCCCTGAATTTTTTGAAAAACTTTCGTAAATCAAAATAATGTTATAGAAAGAAATATATCCCATGAATTATTATAAAAATAGTCATTTTATATATTGTTTAAGAAAAAATAAGGTACAACTTTATTCACTATTTTTAAATGTGTAACCTCTTTAGAAGTACTAGTTATAACTTAAAATAAATGGACATTTTTTAAAACTTACCACTCGCCGCTTTCAAATTTCTAGAAATATACTTTTACGCACACAGAGATATAGCCTACCGAATAAATTCCGTGAATTTGGATGCATTTGTAACGCTTATTTCAATGAATACGTGTTAGAGGCTTATTGATTTTAAGGTGACTCAGCCGAGGAGAATACTTTTAATTCTTCGAACATTGCAAAATAAAAATAATTCTATAACTTTACACAGAAATAGCCATTTTGTATGTTATTTATTTGAAAGCGAATGATCATGGACATTATTTAACTTCATATAGCCCCATACAAGCTGGGCATGAAATCTGGACTTCTTTAGGAAAATTGAACTCAACTGCGTATTAATACTTAATGTACCGGCTGCGGTTTCATTGCCTAGATGGAAAAGACAGGCTGACTTGAGTGCAAATTCTCACCTAATATCGGATCGGTGCTGCTATCGTTCGAAATATTGCAACGATAACCCCGAATAATATTTTGTGTACCCTATAATATCACTGTAGTCTCCGATTGCTGCTATCATTGCTTAAAGAACAATTGGAACACTGACCAAGAATCTAAACATTTCTTTGCTTTCTTAGGCAATGTTCAGAATTGACGACAGAGGCGATCGAAACGTCACAAAAATGGATCATTTCGCGGAATTCAATTGGCTAATGCTGACTTAACTGTTCGACCGTGCTTGATTTCTGAACATAGCCATTATCAGAATGCATTTTGTCTGGGTTTAGGATCAAGAAAACTAAAATTTATTTAAATCCACAGTGACACGCGTCCAACACTCGCGTCATCTTGAATCCACTAATGAAACTGAACATCTACGCTTTAGAAATTGAGTCAAAAGCAGTACTTGCAAAAGCCTATTAATCGGCTCGCGGTTGATAAGAGTTGACACCAAAAAACCTATTTTTAATCTTGCTGTAGATAGTATTAAGACTGAATTTGTCGGTCTTCATGGAGGGGGGGGGGGGGGTTACAAAATTAAGGATTAAATCTTTAAAGTTTATTAAGATTAGTTGCATATTAGACCGATTATTATCGTCGAGAAACGTGGAGCAATTTAAAATGCTCAAACAGCAGCCATGCTAAAAAATTATTCGTATTACTCAAAACGTGTATATGGATCTTAAATTTAGATTCCACTTTTAACTCCATTCCAAATCTTACCACATGCATTATAAGGAAGTTATATCTGAGGAATGTATGTGAGGAAGGTGTCTAGGTCTAAGGAAGGTTATCTGATCAGAGCAGCAAACGGCCTTCCATGAATTCATTCAGGGTTTTCTTTTTTTTTTTTTTTTTTTTTTTTTTAATACTTCTCGATTTATTAAAGGTTTATCTGACAAAATAAATAATGATACCAATTTGAAACTATATTCAATTTGTAGTTTGAAAATTATTTCAGATTTCATTTGGGGTCTATGATTATTTTAAAAAACTTTCTCAAGAACTGAAATTTCTCCAGTAAACCTGGAATGTTGTAAAATATGAGCATAGATTGGGTAACATTGGCAAAAGATTCTGTAAACAATTCATTTAAAAGTACCCACAAAGAAATGTAAATGAGATTTAGTTGAAAAACACAGAATCCATCAAAGCAGCAATATATGTCAGACGTATTTTCCTCGCGGTTAGGGGGATATATTCTACGGGTTTTAAACGAAATTGCAAATATTGAAATTTTAACACTACACTACCGTCCGTAATTATTTGGCCATCCTCAATTTGCTTGTTAGAGCAAATACCTTATTTCATTGAAACATGTTTTAATTCTAACAAGATGGTAGATTAACTATATTACAGCTGTTGTAATCAAGATTATTAGCATCTGAAACTCATTTCTATCTTCTAAGAATTTTATGCTGCATAAAACACTTATGAAGAGGTCGATTTCGCTGCTTCTTATCCGATATATTTTCGGAGGATCTTCTTGAACTATAATTTCAGATATATCTGTCGAAAATTTGACGAGATATTGAGACGACAGGTTTTTAAAAGTTGATTGCTAGAAAACTAGTTCTAAAATTGTAGGAACGCAGTTCTGAGCTTTGGTACTTGTACCAATATAATCGCCATCTCAGCCATTTCAACGAATTTCTTTGAGAAATTTTAACCATATGTTTTAAACATAGCACTTTCAAAAAATCTTTCAGAATAATTTTTATCGATCTAAATGATATGAGGTTGATTTTTATTAGTTTAGCCATCCAAAGTTACGTATAAAAGAAATGTTTTTAAATTATTCATTTAAGCATATTTATTCTTTAATTTCAGTTTTTGGAAAATTCGAATTCAATATTCACACAACGTACTAAAATCTAACCATCATCAGTGTAACACAAATACCACTTAACGATCACATTCCATGAAATTTTGTTGGATAGCGAGAATTCAATATGCATACATTGGAATCAGGCAGAAACCCATACAGACAAAATAGTGCTCTGAAGTACCCAAAGTTTGTAAATCAATCTGAAACTAGTGTTCCAATTTTAGTCCCCATTCAATACTTACCCTATACATCGCCATGTATTATAAATAAGGAATAATGTATAATAAAGGAATAAATGAATAAGGGTGAGATGACAAACTATTAAAATTTGTTTATCTGGGAAACATGCCAACACAGTTAAAACTCATTGAAGAACACTCATTTAATTTACAGAATATAGCAACATTGCACCAATAAAATCACTAATTTTGTTTCATTAATTTTTTTCTGTCAAATGAGCTAACTTTTGCAAGAATACAAAGTTACAGATTTATTTAATTTTACTATATTTAACAACAAGTATTGGCGTATAGAACGCGACTTGCCCAAAATAAATTACCTAGAAAACATAAAATGCAGCGTAAAAAAGCCATGTGTGCAGACGTGTATTTCGAAGAAAATATCCAAAGGTTTTCGAAACGTACGTCTGCTTGACTAACTTCATTAACATTAGACCCGATATTATGTCATGTTATTGAATATTTATCTAATTACATAATTTAAATAATTAAAAATTGTATCAAAGTCACAAAATTGGAACACATGAAAGAATGCCTCTAAATGAGTTTTACAATAGATTAAAATTGCATTAAGAGTATATTCTCTCTCCAGCCGCATGTTTCACTTTTCCCATACTAACCCATAGAAGATATTCCTTACCTATAGTTAATTTAGCTTTTACAATTCTTCCCCCCCCCCCCTCTGTTTTTGCCCGACATACATGAAAATATTTTTTGCAAAATAAATGCCTGAATTTTCGATATATTTGAATACTTATTTTTACCTGCATTTTAAAAAGTACAAATCAGTCCTCCGATTAGAATCTATATTTCGCAAAAAGAAAAACTCCGTAAAATCCCAAAATTTAAACAAGTAAAGGATTATGGGCTATTTTTAAATTAACATGAGAAACTGAAACAGGCGACTGGAAAATATCCTCGTAATCTGCAAGAAAAGGTATCTACACATGAAAACAGCTTTAATTCTGCTTGTAATTATACCAATAAAGCAGAAGCTACATGACAATAAATTCACCATATACAGACATCTTTACGTTTTTACTGTAAAGGAGCTAAAATAGCAACAGTATTTTCTAATGTTAAAAATTCGCAAATAAAATTCATAAAATAAGTTTCTTCAACTTATGTGCTTTGAAAACACAAAGAACTAGTTTCATTCAACTAGTCCAACGTAAAAAATATTCATTATATTGTTAAAATCTGCCACTAATCTTTACCTATTCAACAACAGTCTATGCAATATATTGGAAAATCCTCCTAGTTGTCTATTATTCAAGACTGTTGCCATAGCTTCAACCGCACGTTCAATCAAATTGGGTTGGCCCTCACGAATACATAGACTGCACAAGTTAGCTACCACAGCCATAAAAATAAAATAATTACAGTACACATCTTCATGCAAATTTGTAGTAGACAAGAGTATCAATCTCTCACGAAATTCACTCTCTCTTGTACCGGAACTTTGGTTATTAACATATTTCCATATGTCATCACATAGTCCTTCAACAGTCTGTCGATACGTGTTACGCATTGATATCACTCTGTCACCTATTGGACGATCCGACCTAACTGGATGCCATTCAATGCCTTCTCCCCTTAAAATATACGAAATCATATCTTCAGCAAAATATGTAGCCTGCAGACGGTACAAATCTTTGTTAGCCATCTCAAAAAGTATTCGAAAATTGAGATTACCCAAGATATCAGAAATACATTCCAACAGCGACCAAGATGAACTTTTATACCAATTTTATTCTGATTGCCAGTTTACGAGCAAAATCGAAATGATGCCACACCATCAATTCATATCTTAGGATATGTTTAGAATTGCGGTAATTCTGATAAAAGTGCCTCGTTGGTCGTATTTATTCAAAATTGAAACATTCAGTTTAAACAAGTTACTAAGACTCCAGCCAGTGATTTTAACAACTTCATGCTGTCTAATTGGATTGGTACTTTTCAGCATTTTTGAAGAATTTAATTCATCTACAATATATGCACTCATGCCCAAAAATTAATCAACAAACGGAAAAATTTGCATATTCGGCAAAAAAAACATGTAGCCATAAAATTTCACATGACAGGCGCACCATGCCGAAATTAGCCGCCGTAAACATTTTACACACCAACACTTTTTACGAGGAAACGTATTAGGTATAAAAGCGACCTGCTACGCGCAGAGATAGTGTCTCTACGTTATGGGCTCCAGGAGAAAAATCGAAATAGCCAAATTTTGAAAAAGGAGTGACGCCATGCGATGAGAAGTAATAGGGCGTCTCGAAGGAGGCCAGCAACAGTCGGACGTAGTCTGAATCCTAAATTTCAATCGTTCCATCATTTGCCACCTGTGGAACCAGTATCAAAGGAAGCCAGCTTAAACTGGCTTAAACCAGCTTAAACAAGAGTCAGCTTGAACTGGGCTAGAGATAATCTAGACTCCACAACAATATAATACTGTTCTCTTCACGGATGAGTCACGGTTTGGTTACAGAGTAATTCTCGACGATTATTGATCCGGAAAACACCTGGAACTTCATATCATTCCAGTGACATCCGCGAAATACACGTATACAGAGACGGTGGTTTGATGGTTTGAGCAGGGATTGCTGTCAACGCCCGCGATGGTCTCCACATCTTCCCTCGCGGAACTGTAACAGCAATGTGGTATAGAGATGATATCCTTGCTCAGTATGTTCACCCATTTTTTGCGGCCATGGATCTTGATGCTATTTTAACACTAGAATGGAGGATATTTTAAACTAGCTTCTTCTATGATACACTTTTGAATGTGCTTCAACATGGATTCTGAAAATAATAAACGCCACGATGAAGCCTCGTTTCCTCCAACATTTCTCTTTGCATACGGAGTTGGGCCAGCTTATATTTTTCACGAGGTTTTGAGAACCAAATCTCCCGGAAATAGCAATATTTCCGCTAAGTACCATCTTTATCAAGAAGATTTGCTGAAGTAGAGGTATTGCGTTGAAGGCAAGTTGAATTGGATGTATCGTTACCGTCAGAGTCTGTTTGCTCCTCTGAGGAGCTAACGCTGTGCTCTGCAATTTCAGTTCCATCGGAAACTACAATATCTGCATCACTATCATCGCCGTTATCACTGGAATTCTCGATATGTTGCTTCAAAAGTGTTAGACACTCATCTGTAGTCAGTCGTTTCACACGAGGCATCGCGCTAAAATTTTATGCAATAATTTACATCCAGGGCGGACACAGTCGTTGTTCGTTCTTGAAACACGCTGGATAATGCTAAAAAGCTGATGCAATCATTCTTACGACTTACAGTAGCACAACGCCGTAGTCGGATTGCATCATTGTGTGAAATCTCTCTAGCTGTCATTTTGACCGCTGCCGTCATTCTAGGAAGATCGTTGCTTTGTTCTCTTATTATAAAACCTAGAATAATTTTCTTCTGTGTTTTCAACAACTTTAAGAAAATAAGAAAAGTCATGAAATTTCAATGGGCTGGGATTATCCGTTTTGGAGGAATCGTTTTTCAAAGTAGTTATACAGTCAAAATGACCGCTTCCGTCGTTCTAGTGTTAATGGACAATAACGAGCAAGTTCACAGGGCTCACATTATCGGCCAATACTTAGAATCGAAAACACTGCTTAGTATAGAATGGCAATCGAGATCACCCTATGTGAATCTCATCGAACATATATGGAACATGCTTGGGAGACAGGATTATACGAACTCACCACGGCAGACGTGGGGACTTGTGCCAGTATTAAGGTGAGCCGTGTGCAAGTTTTATTCTCTCCCATCCGGCAAAGCCACAGCCAGGGCAACGTACTTGGCAGCATCATTCACTGGGCAAGGTCCGAAGAATTACCCGCCAAGCCCGACCCCAGTCGCCGGTCAGATCTAGGCTCAGGTCATGAATAGACGCAGTCCATACGATCACAGCCACCTGGAAGAGTCCGAAGCCTAACTGCCTCGCCGAGGCTCGACAGCCGGTTCCCCGGATTTATCCCCCCAGGTTGGGGGATCAGAGCTACAAAGCTAAAATTCGTTCACCACTCAGAGAGTGGGCCGCCCCGGGAGGGAACATGATTGGAAAACATGTAAGTTCTCTCCATGACCCTCCTCGAAACCTTTACGAGCTGAGAACATGTCTGCTCCGTGAATGAGCAGAGATACCCCAAACCGCCAAAGATGATCTTATTCTTGGCATTAATCGACGCTGTTGGAAATGTGTGTCAGCAGAAATCATCACATTTCATATTGACAGACCTCTACGAATGACCAAAGTCCTGTCCAAAGTCCTGTGTGTATATTTATCCTTATTATTATCATATTTATTGATAAATTTTGTTTGCATTTCCCCCACGCTAGTGTCTTTTCCTATACCCCATGATCTGTGAAAGTTTCAATGCATTCGAATACATACTTTTCTTTTTATCCGTTTTTTTCCACTTTATTGATTAATTTTTGGACATGAGTGTATGTACTTCTAGAAAAATAAACATTCATAAAGCTAACCATCTATACCAAATTGCAACCTAAAATTGAAGTGAGGCCAAAGTTAAGAGTACCAAGAAAATTTAGCACAGAAGTTTATAACAGTTGAACTGCAATGCCCTGTATAATGTGTTAATTAAAGATAAGTCTGGAATCTTATACTAAAAAATGTATGGGTATCAATTAGTGACCAACTTAGTTATATAAACATTATGATTCACATTTTAAATGCTTAAATCTTTAACATGAATTGCAAACACTGTATACACAAACGTTCAAATTTTAAACTATTTAATACTGATCACACATTTTAAGATTAAATATTCACTATGTCCAAAAGTTAAGCAACAAAGTGAAAAAAACGGATAAAAAGAAAAGTATTCATTCGAATTCATTGAAACTTTCACTTATCATGGTGTATAATAAACTAGCATGGGAAAAATGAAAAGAAAATTATTAATAAATAATTAAATAATAGAGATAAACCAAAACATAGGATGATTTGGGGCGAGAAAAAGAGTTCATTGGTGGGGGTCTGCACATACGGAATGTAATGACCTCTGCTTGAAACACATGCCCGACCGCGTTAATTCATGTCAAAAATAAAATCAGCTATGGCGGTTTAGGGTATATGATCCCATTCACGGAGCAAACATATTCTTAGCTCGTAAAGATTCCGGGGAGAGTCGTGGAGATAAGTTAAATGCCTCCTAAGCGTTCCCCATACATGCTCAATGGGATTAAAGTCGAGTGATCTCGGTGGCCTTTCTATATGAAGCAGTGTTTTCGATTCTGTACTAGCCGACAATGCGAGCCCCGTGAACTCGCGCGTTATCTTCCATAAAAATAGCATCCGGACCCATGACCGAAAGAATGGGAGAACATAATGATCAAGTATATCATCTCTATTTCGCACTCTATACCGCGAGGGAAGATGTGGAGATCAGTGCAGGTATCGACACTAATCTCTGCCCAAACCTTCAAACCACCGTCCCTGTATCTAGGAGGATAGAACATATTGGAAGACTGTATGTCATCTTTCTAGCTCAGTATGCGTGTATTTCTCGGATGTTTCTGTCATGATAGCGAATTCTCCAGAACAATAACCGTTGGGAATCACTCTACACATAAAACCATGACTCATCCAGGGCCGTCAGCGAGGCCGTCAGTGGGACGAAAACTACTGGTCGTCTTGCATACAGCTGACCTACATGTAGCCGTTTGTAAACAGTTTGACCATCAAACTGTTGTCAAACTTTGCATCGTCAAACTTTGCGTCCTCAAACTTTGTGTCGTCAAACTTTGACGGCACTGCAAGATCTTAAGCAAGCTGATATACAGTGATTGACCCGTGGCGTCGTGCTTGCAGACACAGAAAACGGCCATCCTGAGCGATTGTAACCTTGGACGCCCACTTACTGGTCTTCGTGGCACTGTTTCTTCACTTTGATATCGGTTCCACAGGTGGCAAATGACATAAAGATTGGCATTTAGGGTTCGGTCTAGTTCCGACTCCCACTGACCCCTTCGGAACGCCCTATTACGTCCCATCGTTTGATGTCACTCAGAAGATGTCGTCTACTCATTTTTCAAAATTTGGCTATTTCGAATTTCCTTCTGGAATCTGAAACGAGGAGATACAGTCTCTGCACAAAACAGGCCGTTTTTATACCTAATACGTTTCCTTGTTCAAAATGTTGGTATGCAAAATGTTTTCTGCGGGCTAATATCCACGTGCGTGCACCTGGCATGTATACAGATTTGTGACTAAACTTTGTTTCTTTCGCCGAATATGTTAATTTTTCCACCTGTTACTTAACTTTTGAACATGAATGTATTTAAAATAAAGGTGTTTCTAAATATAAAGTATGTCGAAAGTTAATAAAGCATTTTAAAAGTTAAATGCTTAAATTATTGAAAGGCAAACAAAGTCATTTTAAAATTTACATTTTTAAAAACGTAAAAAAATGTTTGAAGTTTAAACTAACCAAAAGTAACCTTTCTAAAAAAATGCACGAGAAGTTAGGCTGTAAATGTTGCATTACGTCTGCATTTAGTCTATGAATTTCAACATGATGCATTTGGTAAATTTGAAATGCTGAATTATTTTATGAATCCATGAAAGTATATATTTTTAGTTTATAAATTTGAAACATCCCACCCATTATGAGTCATATTAATATCTTGTTGATAAGAGCGATGCAACGTAAATAAGCAAGATCCCCCTAAATATTAATTATTCAATACTTTCGCCAAAGCATCAACTGTAGTTTTAATCAAATTGTCATATCCCGTATTAGCACATCGAAAATATATATTAGCTATGACAGCCATAAAAATGCAAATATTGCGGAGTCCAAATGTTTTATTCATAGTATCAATGGTAGCACGTGTCAAAATAAAATAAAATTCGTTTTCTCTATAGGTCGGCTCAAGAGCCATAACATTCTGCCACATGTCATCACTTTGGCTGATGCTATGGCTCGATCTTGAAACATGTGAGAAAATAATATCACTCCGTTTCCCATTTTTGGGTCAAATTGAAATAAGAGCCCCCTTTGTATCAGTTCACAACGACCTTCCCTGTTCGGATGCCACTCGCATTTCTCTATACGAAAGCATTTCTTTAGCAAAATATTTAGCTCTCTGCCTGTTCAAATGGTTCATGTTCATCTCGAAACCATAGTTGATAGTTGGAATAAGGCCAGATATCAGAAAAATACACGAGCAGTGAACAAGATTAACATTTGTCTCAAATTATATGCGGTTACCAGTTAAAAAACAAAATCTAAATGATGCCACACCATGAATTTAAACCTGCCTATGGTGAGACCTGTCGGAGGCCCTCCTCCGGCAGTTATTTAATGCCTCTTACCCCCTCAACCAGACCTATTGCCTCACAGATTCTTAGTAAGCCTGTAAATGACCAACCCAATTCTACTGTTAATTCTGATAACATTAAATCTATGCCTAGTAGCTCCAAAAAGCACCCACGTGGTGTTGATGACGAAGGTTTTCAGCAGCCGCCGAAAAGGCACACTGCTAGCAGGCAATCTGCCATGCTCTTGAACAACCCCCCCCCCCCTCAAAATGTAAATAATTCGGAGCCTGATATTGCAGCTCCTGATAGTGAAAATGTAAATGCTGATTCAGACGCTCCTAAAAAGGAACGCCGCCCCCCCCCCCCTTCTTCATAGCCGTGACCACTAACTGGTCACAACTGTTAGAGGATTTAAATAAAATAGCTAAAAACCTCACCAGCAAACTAACCAATGCTGGTGATTTTCTTAAAGTTCATAGCAATACTCGGGAAGAGTATATAAAAATTCAAAGATTTCTCATCGAAAAGAAGGTGGAGTTTAAATCATATCTCCTGGACGACCAGAAGCCTTTAAAAATTGTAATCCGTGGCCTTCCGATCTGCACGGATGTAAATGACATTTCTAGCGAGTTGGAGTGCTTGGGGTTCAGGCCCATCAGCGTCACGCAGTTGGCAAGGGGCCCCAAGTCCAACCGCATTAATATGCCTCTTTACTACGTGCAGATCGCAAAAAACCCCACTAATGAAAAAATTTATTCTTTGACTAATTTATTCAACATGATGATAAAAATAGAGAAATATAGAGGTCCCAGGCAGGTCGTCCAGTGCTTCCGGTGCCAATCTTATTTTCATACCAGCAATGGATGTCACCTCCCCCCCAACTGCGTAAAGTGCGCGCAGCCCCATCTCACTAAAGACTGCACTAAACCTTACGAAGCCCCCTGTAAATGTTATAACTGTGGAGGAGAGCACCCTGCCTCCTACCGTAATTGCCCCCGTTTTCCAAAATTTAAACCCTCCCCCCCCCCCCCCGTCAAACTCCACCTTCACTGGAAAGCTTGCCAACCCGCTTCGCTCATATGCGAACGCTATAGCAGGACGCAGCGAGGCGCCCAAAAAGGCTACTCAAGCCACACCAAAATTACCAGCACCCCAAGGAGCTCACACTAATGTTGCTGATACAGATGATTTTTTAAATTACCTCTTCAGATTCGAAGAGAGATATGGAATGGAAACTACTAGCAGGGCATTTAAGAATGCCCTACCCGCCCTTCGGTCTGCTCCTACCGAGATAGATAAAGTCAACATAATTTACGAGAGCGTTTTTGCTCTCGTCTGCCAAGCTTAGCTCCCCCCCCCCTCGGCCATGGTTTCTCGCGCAAGGAACTTGAAGGATCTTACCATTGGCATCTGGAATGCCAATGGACTTAGAGGTAAAATCAATGAAGCTAGGGACTTTTGTATAGCATATAACTTAGACTTGTTTTTGGTCCAAGAGACCCACTTCAGTCCAGGGAAATCTTGCAAGATTGCTAACTATGACTTATACAATGACGACAGACCTCTAGTTAGCAATCACCCCGCTGGTGGCACAGCAATTTATGTTCGTCGCGGCTTGCCGCATTCCCGCCTCCCCCCCCAGGAGGGTGGGAGAGGCCACCATCGTTCAACTCGCCTTACCGAACAACCCGGTGATCACCATTGTGTCTAAGTACCTTCCTCCGACTGGTCCAGTTGACTCCGTCATCTCTGACCTGCAGTCTCTCTTCAAGATCTCGCCCCATGCAATAGTCGCTGGTGACTTCAATGCCAAGCACCCTGCCTGGAGCTGCCCTCATGCGAACTCTCGAGGCCACCGGCTTAAACGCTGGGCCGACGAGAGGAACCTTGAAATTGTAGCTCCAGGAGATCCTACCCATATGGATAACGTTCTTGACTTTGCGGTCACCAGCAATATGCCTTATACCTATTGCATGGAGGCATTCAACGAACTTCCTTCGGATCATCTCCCTGTCATTTACACTCTGGAGCTTGATAGTTATAGCATCTGGAACACTGCCAAGCTGAGCACCAATTGGAAAAAGTTCAAGGAACTCCTCGCCGAGGAGCTCCCCCCCCCCCCCCGTTGCCAGTACAGTGGGCCAACTGGATGCAGAGGTGGGTAATCTCGAGTCAATGATACGAAATGCCTACTCTGCATCCTCTAGGCCCAAGAGCAACAAAGTTGCCCATCATCGACTGCCACAGGACATCAGGGAGATGACCAGAGAACGCAACCATCTGCGCAGAGACTGGCAGGCCAGCAGAGACCCAGCCATCAAGCGTGAACTGAACATCGTTCGGTCAGAGGTCAGAGCTAAGATCAAAGTTCACTGCAATGCACGATGGAACACATATGTTGAGTCCCTAACGACTAAAGACAACACCATTTGGAGGGCAACCTCACGTTTTCGTAGGCACAAAACACACATTCCGACCCTTGAAGGTCCC
The DNA here is from genome assembly GCA_951213105.1 of Amaurobius ferox. Lineage (NCBI taxonomy): Eukaryota > Metazoa > Arthropoda > Arachnida > Araneae > Amaurobiidae > Amaurobius > Amaurobius ferox. Next base: position 36,508,806 of record OX578142.1, read on the forward strand.
AACTTCAGGGCGACTACTCACACACAGAAGGCTGAGCTGCTCGCAGACAGTCTTAGAAGCCAGTTTGAACCACAGCACGACGTAATCGATCCTAGGACGGTTGCGTACGTGGATGCCAAGGTTGGACAGTTCATCACAACACCTGTACCTTATACTCTGACTGATGTCACTTGGGAAGAGCTGCAGCCCCGTATTCAAAAACTCAAGAAGAACAAGGCTCCTGGGAAGGATCTCATCACCTCCACGATGTTGAAGAGCCTGCCTTCTTTACTATATAATTATATAGTGAAGCTCTTCAACCTCCTCCTTCGTCATAATTATTTCCCTGGGGCTTGGAATGTAGCCATTGTTGCACCCCTCCCCAAGCCAGGTCTTGACCATTCGCTTGCGGTCAACTACCGTCCGATTTCTTTACTCTCTGGTCTTTCGAAGCTTTTCGAGTTTGTTCTTTTGCGTCGCATGGACGAGTTCTGCGACCTGAGGAACATTGTTATTCCTGAACAATATGGGTTCAGGAAGAAACATTCCACACAGCACCAGTTGCTGCGGGTCGTAGAGCTCGTCCATGAGGCGCGTAGCAAACGCGAAAGCTCGTCCATTGTTTTTCTCGATCTCCAGAAGGCGTTTGATAAGGTGTGGATAAATGGGTTACTATTTAAACTTATCAAACGCTCCTTCCCTCCAAATCTTATTCACATTTTTCATTCATATCTCACAGGTCGAAGTTTTGCCGTCCGTGTTTCCGACATCATATCCTCTCCCAGGAATGTTCTTAGCGGGGTCCCGCAAGGTTCTCTTGTTGGCCCCAAACTGTTCAACGATCTTCCACGCTCCCCCGGTGTCGCCCTTGGCCTCTATGCCTATGACACCGCCCTGATCACTCATCACAAACAAACACAAGTCGTGCACAGCATTCTTCAAAGCTATCTGGACAAGCTGACACAATGGTTGCTCAAGTGGCGAATTAAAGTAAACGTCGGTAAGTGTGCTGCTGTCACCTCCCCCCCCCGGCAAACCCATCCCACTAATTTGATCTTAAATAATCAGCCCATTCCCTGGCAAGATAGTTACAAGTACCTAGGTGTGTACTTTGATTCTAAATTGACGTGGAAACTTCACATTTCTGAAATTAGTAAGAAAGTGAAGTCTTCACTTGCCCAGCTTCGCCCCCTTTTGGCTAGGAATAGCCGCCTGTCCATTCAGAATAAGTTATTGCTATACAAGTCCTATATTCGTCCCATCATGACGTACGGTGTCCCAATTTGGGGTACTGCGGCTGAGACGCACCTTAAGAAGCTTCAAGTCATCCAAAATAACGCACTGCGTATGTTTGCTAATCTGCCGAACTACGTCCAACTAGAAGTCTTGCACAAAGATCTCAGAATTAGGCCTTTTTTGGAATATGTCAAAAAACTTTCTCTAAATTTTCATCGAGGTCTGAGAAGCGTTAATAATCCTACGTTGGACAATGTCCCGCACTATCGGCCAGGTCGGCCGGGCACGCGAAAGCGCCCCCGGTCGTTACCTGCTCGATCGGTGAGAGACATTTTCTTCCGCCCTAAAAAGCGGTTCCGTCCATCATAGTTTTATCTGCTCTCCTTTTTAGTTGCAGACTCTAGCAGCTGTACTTCTCCCTTGCTTTTGGGATTGCGCGATTTGTTGGCAAGCCTTTCCTCTTTTCTGCTACTAGGCACATCTCAAGCTCAAGGCCCTGCGCCCTCCGGGGCGCACCCAGTCTATCCCCCTCTTTTCCTACTCTGTTGGGAGCCCGCTTGGGCCCCAACATTCAGTCTTCTGAAGACTTGGGGAAGGGGTAGGACCTAGGTCCCCCCCCAAGCAATCTCTTAGTTCTCAGCTACCTTTTAGTTGATTAAATGACACCTTACTACTTCCTTCTTCTTTCCTTTTTTCCTTTTCCTCTGGAGTTTAAAGGGAGGAAGCATTTCCTCTCCTGGGTACTCCACTAACCCCGTCCTTGAGACCTTGAGACCATGAATTTAAATTTTTGGGATGTGTTCAGAAGAACCGTAATTCTGGTAAAAGTGCAGTATTTACTATAAAAGAATACGTTCAATACAAGCATGTACTGATTTTCTAGCCATTGATTTTAGAACTTTATTTCTCATCAGTTTTAATGGATTTACTTCTTCTACAATAAAATGCACTTCTTATTTCGTAAAAAAATAACCATTCGCAACTCGATATCGAAAATATAATCTAACAGCTAACAAGATTAGCCTTTCTCCCAATTTAAATTCGATTGCCAGTTTAAAAACAAAATCCAAATAATGCCACATCACCGATCAAAATTTATAGTGTGTATTTAGAGGCCGTATTCAGAATTGACGACCGAGGCGATCGGGCGATTGAAACGTCACAAAATGGATCATTTCCGGGAATTTAATTGACTAATGCTGACTCAACTATCCTACTGGGGCGACCGAGTTGATTTTTGAACAGCCAGATTTGCCGTAATTCAGATGAAAATGCCTCAATAGCAAAGACGGAGATGTGCAGGGGAAAGAATGAGAAGTAGTTCCCCCCTTCCCAACAATGCTTTGTAAAAATTATTGAAAACATTTAGCATCCCTATTTTAAGTCACAATTTTACTGAATATTAAAATTTTTAATGAGTGCTAGCCATGAGATTTCGCCCCGATGTCGCCCAGCGGATAACGTGGCTAAAGCGGCCATAGCTTTCATTATCGCCTGCAGAACACTTTCGTTTACATTATTCTCTATAGTTTACACAAGAGGTGAACTTTTTTATGTTTGAAGACCATATCGAAGTAAAATGCCTTCCAATAAGGCCGCATACAAGAATTTTCATTATATGTACTGCAAAATTTGTACTACATCAGCAAAACTTGGCATACAAATATCGTTTTATGAGTTATGCAAAGTGTCAGCACCAATGATGTTATAGGGCTCATGCAACGCCCGTGAGAACGACGTATCATGCAGCATTTAACATTACTGGTGTTCTCACTCACGAGCAATTGGAATTGGATTTTCTGTTTTGATACTGCAAGTCGTGTACAAAGATACCTTTGAAACGTACTCGACGGGGCTAAGAACTATTGTCGGATATAGAGAGAGGTCCAATCATAGGCCTAAGGGTAACTGGTTGGTCCAACAAATGTATCAGTCGCCATCTTGGTTGGAGCAATACTGTAGTTTCTCGGTGTTGGCAATAGTAGATCAGGGAAGGCACATGTAACCATCGCAGAGGCTCAGGACGCCGCAGATAGACAACTTCTCAAGAGAATCGTGCAGTCAGAAAAGAAGCCACGTCCACACCAATGCATTTGCTATCTGCCTATCAGCCATTCGAAGGTGTATGCCATTCACCATGCATACTGTATAAAGCTATACTATTCGGAGACTGACGGAAGGTGAGTTTAAGTGTCGACGTCCATTAAGGCGCCTGCACTGACCCATCAACATAGGCAGAGCCGTCTGGATCAGTGCCGAACTCTGTCAACCTGGACTATGTCCGATTGGAGGCACGTTGTTTTAGCGACGAATCCCTTTTTCTTCTCTCAGTGCTGATGGCTGCCGCATTCATGTGTAGAGATGGACTGACCTCCCTTCCTTCCTTCGACCCAGACCGTCCGACCTACCAAAAGTGTAAGGTAACTGTTTGGACGGCCGGGAAGTGCCACCGAATTTAAACCAGAGCCCAGTGGGTGAGACATCCACAGGGACCGTACCCTTCTTCCCCTACCAACAACCCCTCGGAAGGACTTACGGTCCCACATATTTAACGTGATCGTACTCCGCGTGAACACGTCGACAATTTGGTCAGAGGCGGGAATCAAACTCGGGTCGCCCGAGTGCAAGCCACTGAGCTATCGAACCCCAGAGATGGACTGGCCAGCGATTCAATCCCGCAATTGTTGTCGAGCGGTCACACGGTCATCACACATGGTGTGATATTCTGGGGAGCAATCTCGTGGGACAGCCGATCGCGCCTTTCCTTTCAATCTCACCTTTCAGCTTGCTTGTTGTCCTTTATCTTCGTGCGCGTTTATTCTTACTATGGCTTCGCAAGTCTCATCCCTTTTTTTTTTTTTTTTTTTTTGAAAATAAATATGAAATATTTTTGTTGCTCTCTATTATTCTCTTAAACGATATCTATTTCATTTCTCTCTGAATTATATTTCGAAAGGTTTTTTTTTTTCTAAGTTTATATATTAATCTTTGACCTTAGTATATATATTGTTAGAAACAGTTGTTTAAATTTCTGTGTAAACTGTCTATAAGATATTATTTGAACTCTGAGCTGGATTCCTTATTTTAAAACTCATTTAAAGTGTTTATTAAAGAAATCTGACTTTAAGTATCTTATAATCATGTATTAGAACTTTACTTCTTCAAGTTTCTAGTTATGTCTGATTAATTAATCTTTTTTAACTTCTTTTTACTATTACTGAACTTTCCTTTTGTTGATATAAAATTTATTATAATTAATTAAGGTAACAAAATTAAGGTGGTACAAAGAAAACACAATGAAAAATGTCCAAATTGCAGCCACCCATAAATTACAATAAACTGAAACGTCACAGATAACTGTGTAGAGGTTTGACAAGCATGGATAGTCGAATGCCAACGGCCCTACCGTGCTGATAACACTGGTTCTCGTTAGATCACCGAAGTCAAGCAGCATCTGGCGCGGTTAGTACTTGGGTGGGTGACCACCTGGGAACACCGCGTGCTGTTGGCACATTTCGGGCGCGGTAGCCCGGTGATTTGCGTGCTGGATTTGCACGCTGCCACAACTGCCGCCGTGTTCATGCGGTGTACGATCACGTTAAACACGTGGATCCTTAAGTCCTTCCGAAAGGTTGGTGGTAGGGGAAAAAGGGTACGGTCCCTGTGGATGCCTCCCCCACTGGGTTCCGGTCTAAATTGGGTGGCACTTCCCGGCCATCCAAACAGTTACCTTACACCTTTCTGGTAGGTCGGACGGTCTGGGTCTCAACAACAACAACTCTTAGAGTCGAGAACGAGTCGCCAAGAGTAACTTAAAATTTGTAACAGGGTCAAAATTACAAATGGAATCACGATAGATGTAAATAAACAGGGATTCATAAAGAAACAGAGATTCATTACATCTAAAAAAGACAAAGAAAAATTGAACTCATGCTCAACGGTAAAATTAATCGAGGGGTACAAATCCTTAACTTTATCCAAAAGATTAAGGAGATCATTTAAATCATTATTCCAAATAATGAGCACATCGTCAACATAGCGACACCAAAGAATAGGTTTAAGCGTTAAAAAAGGCAATATCTCGTTCTCGAGCTCCTGTAAAACTGCTTCAGCAAAAATGCCAGATAAAGGGCAACCCATAGGGACACCGGAAGTTTGCAAGTAAATAGAGTCGTAAAAGCCAAAATACACTGGCGGAAAATAAAATCCCAACACCAAGAAGGAGTTGTGCTAGATAAACGAAATTTGGGAGGCGCGTTTTTGAACATATGAAAGATGACGCCTATTCAAATTCACGCTAGACAAATAAGAGTGGCGCCACTATGATCCTTCAAATCACGTTTGCTTTAAATACGCGATATAAACTTCGTGAGCATTATTTATCGTCCGGATTGGACGTTGTGGTCTAGGTTTGAGTCAAGAATGCCTTTCAGGAGACGAATAAGGCAGTATCAGCAGCTTAGTGAGTTTGAACGAGGCCGTATAATAGGGCTACGAGAAGGTGGATTTTCCTTCCGCAATATTTCAGAAAGACTTGGCAGGGATGTATCCACTGTGCATGATTGTTAGCAGCAGTGGTCATGGGAAGATACTGTCTCAAGAAGACCGGGGTCCGGCCGCACACGGGCTACTACTGAGAGGGAAGACCGCCGTATTCGCCGCATGGCTGTGGCGGGTCGTAATGCATCTGCAGCAGCAATTAGAGATTCTGTTGGCCCCAGAGTGACACAGCGAACTCTAAGAAATCGATTACTTGAGGGACAGCTCCGAGCCAGACGGCCTGTAGCGTTCATACCACTAACTCAGAATCACTGCCATCTGCGACGTCAGTGGTATCAAGCTAGAGCTCATTGGAAGGCAGAGTGGAGATCTGTTGTATTCTCAGATGAGAGCCGCTTCTGACTTTGTGCCAGTGATGGTCGTATGTTGGTAAGAAGGAGGCCAGGTGAGCACTTGGAACCAAACTGTCTGCAGGGTAGACACTCTGGGCCTACACCAGGAGTTATGGTCTGGGGAGTCATTTCCTATGACAGAAGGAGCACTCTTGTTGTTATCCCAAGCACATTGGCAGCAAATTTGTACATCAGACTGGTGATTGAACCGGTTGTGTTGCCATTCATGAGCAGTATTCAAGAGGGTGTTTTCCAACAGTATAACGCTCGTCCTCATACTTCTGCTGTCCCCCAACGTGCTCTACAGAGTGTCGACATGTTGCCTTGGCCTGAGAGATCACCAGATCTTTCTCCCATCGAGCACGTATGGGACATTATTGGAAGCGTCATCCACAACCAGCATTAACCGTTGCTGATTTGGCTGACCAAGTGCAACAGCCATGGAACTCCATCCCACAAAATGACATACGGCACCTGTACGACACAATGCATGCACGTTTGCATGCTTGCATTTAAAATCGTGGCGACTACAGCGGTTATTTATGTACCACTATTTCACATTTGAAATGGCTCTTCTCGCGCATACTTTAACCTATGACCTTGAAACTTTAATCAAATAAGTATGTTACCTACACAATTGCTTTGCCTAAATTTTATTCCTCTAAACTAATTTCTTCTTGGTGTTGGGATTTTATTTTCCGTCAGTGTAATTAGTCTCCGCGACAATGTTCAATGCAGAAGTTAATAGTATTCCTGTATTCCTGTTAATAAAGCTATTAATATTATAGCCAAAGAACTTTAAAATCAAAATTATAAAATTCCCTCTATCGATGCAATAACTTATACACAGTTATCTCTGACGTTTCAGTTTGTTGTATTTTATGCTTGGCTGCAATTTGGACATTTTTCATTGTCTTTTCTTTGTATTTGTATTTAATACTTGTGTAAATTTTAAATCTCCCGTTTATAACACTTATTATTATAATTTTGTAATTGATTAATCTTCAATAACCTGTTTGTATTATCATTATTCTGTAGTTGATTTATGCAAATTTGTCTGCCGATCTGGTCTACATATGAGCTTGTTTCCACGGTAATTTTTCATATAGCCACTCATGAAGGGTATAGTGATACCCGAAAGCGCTCTGGCCTTTTAACATTTGTACGTCTTATACGATGGTTTTATTTGATTAAATGACCTTTTTATCTATGATATGTGTCTTTTATTTTATTCTTTTAAATTTATTATGTATCTAATAAAAGGTTAATATCTTTATTGTGTTTATTTGATAAAAAAATTAAATCATTTCATTAAATTTTAAACCTGTTAGATTATGTCACAATTTTTTGCAATATAGTTCATTTCAATATTATTTTCCTTTTTCTAATTCTTAACTATCTTAATGTCACTAATATCTTTAATGATGCCATTGATATTTTTATAATACTTATTGTATAATCATTTTAAATTAGATTATAATGCACTGTGTTGCAAAAAAAATATATGCACCCAAAAGAAATAGAAATTGAGCTACAGTCGCAAAACTCTAAATATATGTATCGTTTGAAGAGATATATAAATGATAAAAATTTGGGAGCATAAATCGTTTTATTATGAAATAATGGCAATAAGACGATGACATTTTAGTAAGCGGTAAATCCTCCCCCTAACAGCTTTACAAGCCGATATTCGGTGCGGCATAGAGTCAATTAAGTTGCTGAAATAGAGTCAATTAAGGTACTGCCACAGATATTGGAACTGGTCAGCTAATTCAGTGGTATTCTGTGAAGACTGTAATAGACGTCCCAAGATGTCCCAGACGTGTTCTATTGGTGATATGTCTGATGGCCTGGGTGGCCATAGGAGGGTATTAAATCCTCAAAGACATAATGGACGCCTCAGGCGGACTGCCTACCAGACCTAGACCTTAGACTAGGCATTGTACTTGTCCGCTACGTAGTGGTCACCCATCTACCATCCAGCGAGAACTCCAGCCTTTGTTTTGTGCTGTCTATTCTCTTTGGGACTGCAATGCCATTTACAATTATTTCCGTTATTTTTTAACAAAATTGCTGCTTGCTTCTTCTTGAATGTTGTTCGTCTAGCAATGTTTTCGACATGCCCTCGCAGGCTTCTGGTGAAACCTCTGCTCTATTGGGCCTCCCATGTTTGTGAGCCCTATGAACTTTAATTGTTAAATGGTGCTGTGTTGGTTTTATGGTGTGCATTGTCCCTTTCAGGTATCATTGATTTACATATTTTCCATTGTATCGTTGGCTTTTTTTAAGCCCGTCTAGGTCCAGATAGCTCTGTTTGCTGTTTCTGGCGCTCTAACATGAAATGTTGCAATTAATGAGCATTATGTTGCGTAGTGTTATGGATCACCGACGTCCCCACAGACACAGATGTTTGTGGTGGACTTCCCTGTTTGGTGTAGGATAGTCGAGAAAGGGATGTGTCCTGTGAAGAATAACGTTAACTCTCTGCATGTAGGTTGTTCTCTACTGTGATCTTTGGCATGTATGCATGTGTTTTTCGGCATTTTCCTGACGCCATCCAGTTTTCTTGCCACTTCGTTATATATATTTTTTGCTGTAAAAGGCAAACTCGACTTCCACAGTTGGATGTTTTATGATGTAGTTCTGTATATTTTTTGCTGTGCGCCGGAACTTAGGTCAGCTATGCAGTTTAGCCCAGTCTTTTGATTATTTCTTGGACCTCCTTCACTTGCTCAAACTTAGTTTAGTTTTGTTTTGTTTGAGAGCCTTCAGGTTGGATAGGCTATTGGTGGCAATAATCGCCGGTGGGGAATCTTGTTATGTTAACTCTGTTTAAACTTCTGTGATTGCAAACATTTCTGCCTGGAAGACAGTGTTTTTATTCTGTAGTCTGTATGTTTATGTATGTGTCAATGTGTTGTTCGTGTAAATACAGAGGCCACTTTTGTGCCTGCTCTGTCCTTGAGCCATCTGTGTAGACCATGGTCCTCGTTTTCCGTGCCTTTATTTATTTTGCTTATATTCTCCATTACTGGTTGGATAGTCCATCTTGGTATAAGTTTTACGTGTTCTTCTGGATTTAGTCAAACGCTTCGTTCCTCGCAGATTTTTCTCAACCTAAAGACTCTTGTCTTAAATTCAGTCTATTGCTAATGTAAAATGAATTGGCATAAGGACGGACAGGACTTGGAGCGCCTCTGTGGACGTTTCTCGGTAAGCTCCTGTCATAAGTAGTAGTTATCTTTATACTTATGTTAGCTTTTTAATATGGCAGCCCTTGAGCTCTATGGCTCACACTCCTCCCGTGTAACGGAGGATCCTCTCTGCCACTATCCTATACCATACCTTCAGCAATTCAAGCCTAATCCCCCCCCCACATTCTTGGACCATGCCCTACTAACTGCTTGTGCATACTTAGCATTTTGTCACTCAGGGTTTGGATGTGTGGCAGCCAGAGCGGTACCTGATCCAGTATTACTCCAAGGCATCTTATTGTTGTTTTTGACTGAATTGGAAGTCGGGCAGTATGGGATCGACGATCGTTGTTTTATTGGTAAATGGAACCTGGGCAGGTTGACAGCATAAGCAGAATAAAAAGTTGAAGAATATCGTCGACGTACTAGCAGGCTGCCAGATTGCCTTGCAGCACAACTAGAGTCAGAACACAGGCCAATCTTCCCCCCACACACGTATGCGGCGCTCATTAGCACTGAGAGAGAAAAGGGATTCTTTGCTTAAAACAACATGCCTCCAATTGGACATTGTCTGGTTAACAGAGGTCAGCTCCAATCCAGGTGACTCTAATTATGTTAAGGAATCAGTGGTAGGCACCTTAATGGACGTTGACACATAATCCCACTTTTTGCCAGTCGTCTTCGAATAGTATCCCTTGATACAGTATGCATGGAGAATGGCAAATGCCTTCTAATGACTGATAGCGATGCCATTAGCGTAGCCGTGGCTTCTCTCACGACTACACAATCCTTAGAGCAATTGTCTCTATGCGGCGGATGAGTCTCAGCGATGGTTACATGTGTCTTCTTTGATCTACTGTTGCAAACATCGAACAACTACCATATCTCTCCGACCAAGACTGATACGTCTGTTGGACCAACCAGCTTCCCTTTGACCTATGATACGAAATTTCTCTAAATCCCACTATTGTTCGTTGAGAATCTTTGTATACAACTTGCAGTATCGAAGAAAAAATTTCAATTCCACTTGCCCGTGAGTAAAAACACCAGTCTTATGAGGAGATACAACACCTGGTGCCCTGCTATGATGATTGTCTCAACAATGACAAAAATTATTTCAAAAAGTAGTGTAAAATGTGTGCATCAAATAGCAATATAAATAGTTTGTAGATATTCTTGTTTTTTCTTAATAGACGATCAGAACTTACTTTCTGGATATCCCTTGTATGCAAGTTTCACTGTATATTGCAATCACTTTCTGTGATTAATATTCATGAAATGAAGCTTCTTCCGGTTTCATTTATTTTTAGGGGGGGGGGGGGATAATCAAAAATCATGGACTTTTTGTATGTAATGAAAATGCAAAGATGTTTTATTATACAAGAATCAATTGTATGGTGGTTCATTTTTAACTACAAAATAGGAAAAGTTATATTGAAAACTAGTCTTATTATTAGTACACGTCACTATCAATCACATTTATATTAAATATGAACTCAAGTTCATTATCTGTACAATATACTATATACCTTTTAAATAGTTTTACACTACCTGACCAATATATTATGCACAGTTAAGACCACCGCGGCGCATATGAAAGGGAGAGATTCTGCCTCTCCTCGCCCACTGGTGCATATTCGCTACACGATGTGAAAAACCTACTGATGACAATGCGCAACATAGAATTGGGGTGTTTCATTATCCTTTTTAAATAACACTAGATGGCGGTAAAACAGTTTTCGCAAAGTTAATTACTTGAATCATTGACCTTCATAATTTAGTTTCGTACTTTTTTTTTATGGGAATGCTAATGTGTTTATTTATACAAGTTATATAACTTGTATAAACAAAGGGGGAAGTCGCTGTGATTGTTCTGATTTAAATGACATGTCGACTGAAAATTTTAAAGAGATAATTTCTCTCATGTCAGTTATTCTTTGTTTATTTTAACGAAGAGGGTCTTGTGTGGCACATTTAAAAGGGGATTAGGGCTGGGATTTCTTATTGCTGGTGGTTTTTAGCAGTGCGTATTAGCTAGTAAAAATTTAGTCACAGGAACTGTAATAATCATGGCAAAAAGAGTGAAATATCTTTATGGAAGTGAGATTTTACAATTAATGAATATATCTCATAGTGATATAACTGAAGAAAGTGAAATAGTTGGTATGTGTTTTAATATGGGAATTTATTTGAAAGACACCTGTATGTGTGATGATATTGATATTTTTGATACAGATAATTAGAGTTCAAATGTCAAAAATCTGCCATTTCAGTTTTCAGGACTCTGAACTTCATAAAAACAGTTCGTAGCCTCTTTTAAAGGAAATTATTTTTTCTGTATTTCAGTGATGTAATCAACAAAATAAACAAGTTTTCAAAGCTCATGTTTGAAAAATAATGGTGAAATCGTGTCCCTCAAATGTAATAACACTCATTTACTTTTGCAATAATGGTAGATGTATTTTAATGCAAAGTGTTTAAATATGGTATTTTCGCCTCATCAGGCTTATCATTAAAAATGTCTGAGCCTAGAGTAGCAGACGATTCTCGTTACGAGCTATCTTATGGATATGCTACTTCCTTCACTCGCTGGTCGTGAATGGGTTAATAATATAAATGTTGACAGGCCAGCAGAAGCTCTTGATCACATGATTTCAAACTCTTATAAATACAGGGTGGTGCTGTTAGAAGTTAAATAACAAGCTTTTAACAGTGGTAAAGTGACAGATTTCACAGTGTAGTTGTTGTCTAAACATAATTTTGTCCACTTGATAATATTTAATATTTCGATTCAGTGGAAAAGATTGGTGAGGATTGGTGTCTTTTATAAATTGTTATACAATGCTCTTTTAAATACATATGTGTTAGATGTTTATATGACAGTTTATTCTATTTGCAAAATTATTTACAGTTTCTCTTTTTCAGTATGGATAAAAATGAACCAAAATGACTCAGTTTAAACCATATTATGAAATGGCTGTGATATGGAAGGGGCAATCATGAGAATCATATAGCACATAAGGAAGGCAGACTCCCAATCTTGCTGACTCCTAGCCTTAAATGAAAAATTATTCTGTATAATTCTTATGTGTAAATAAAAAAAATGTTGTGTATAATTAATTTATGTTTCTAAATAAAGTTTCATCTTGGGGAAATAAATGCATATTATTAAGGGTTGCATTCCACACATTTACGATTGATTGGGAGGAATTGACGCCTGTCTAGGAGTTGCCTAGGAGTTAACTCCCATGCAAAATATTAAAATACACTTTTAATGAGATTCATAACCTGGCTGAAAAAAGATTTTTGTGATAAGCAAATAGGTTTAAAAATTTTATTTACTTTTATTCTAGAATAAATTTTACCATTTTTTTTTCATTATATTGATAATTAGAATTAGAATTAGTAAGAATTAATAATTAGAAAGATAAGGATAAAAGGGATTAAATATTGTTTTTAGTTGATATTATTTTTACAATAATATTTTAATTCCACTCTAATTTTTGAAAGGGTATTGAAAAAAACAGGAAAAACTGATTTTTGGATATTTATCAACAGAGTAAAATTCGTTAGAAATTTACATATATATGTACTACTATTTAAATACTATATGTAATAATTTGGTTCTAACTCTTAGCAAAATATTGCAACTAATACTTAAAATCAACCAATCTGACTTGGAAAAGAAAACATGAAATATTTGGAAGGAATTGATGTAAAAAAAGTATAATAAAAAAAAATTCATTCCAGAATTATAATTGCAGAATATTTCGATTAATATATTAACTAAGATTCTGCAAGAATTCTCAATTAAAAATTTCTCATTCTAAAATTATAATTGCAGAATTTTTTAATTAATATAATAACTGTATAATTCTGCAGCAATTCTCAATTATAAAATATTGAGAAACATTTTGAAAGTGAATAAAGAAATACATTCTAGAATTATAATTGCAAAATATTTTTTATTAATATATTAACCAAAGATTCTGCAAGAATTCTAAATTATAAAATATAAAGAATCATTTTAAAAGGATTGAATAATAAAAAATATTCTAGAATTATAATTATAGCAGAATTTCTTTATTAATATTGTAACTGAAAGATTATGTTATAAAATATTGAATATTTTGAAAGGATTAAATAAAAAATTTGGAGAAAAGTTAACATTCCATAATTATAATTGTAGAATTTTTCGGTTAATATACTAAGTGAAAAATTCTGCAAAAATTAGATTATAAACATTTATATATAAAAGTTTATAAAATCAATAACTCTACATAACACAAAGCTTTAGATAAATTTGAAAAGGCCGATTTAAATTTCCATTAATTTTGGAAAAAAAAGATTCCATTAAAAATTTTTCAAAAACTGCCGGCATGCCGATTACGGTCCAATTAGGGAAGGATATCATTAAGGACGGTAAAGCACCGGCAGCGTGAAGGGAGGGTGTCGCTTATGAGGTAGCTTCAGTTATGCTGATGCCAGCCCGTCACGTAACGAGATCGTGAAAGCAAAGCGGACACCACCTTGACTAAACCGATTCTTGTTGCCGATGCGGGGCCGGAGGCTCAGATTTCGGCAAGTGATAGTCATCCATCGCCGGCCCAACATGTCTCTGTTTGTTGCGTGGTGTATTAGTTAGTAATTTTGATGACACTTTTATGCTTTTACTTATTGACTAACGTGAGCAAGCGTTTCGTAAGGATGATATCTTTTCAGGTGGTCGAAATTCTGTCAGAAGATTTTCGTGTGATAATTCTATTGGAATTGCTTGTTGATTGCTTGACATGTTTGGCAAGCACAAAATTAGAAACATTATGATTATTAAAAATTGTTGATTACTGCTGTCTAAGCAAAATTTTAGGATTCCAAATTTTAAAGTGGTACAGCAAATTTTTTTGCTATATATTTTTTTCCATGACTCTGGCATATTCTTTTCATTAATTATAGCAAATTCATATGCATAAAAACATCCATCCCACCCAAAGGTATTCAGTTTGACGATCAGTCATCGCGATAGCAAGATCGCACGCCTTGCACACAGCCAGGCCCAGTGAACGCGGCACTGCCTCCAACCGGAACGACCGCGCCACCAAGTCAGGCACCCCCCCCCCCCATCTCCCAACGAAAATACCTCCCAGGTCGCCGGAGGAAAGGGCAAAAGCCAAAACACAAAACAAAAGCCAGCAGGCAACAGCATCACTACACCTCCATCTACCAGACTCATCACCTCACAAGACTCAGCAACTTGCCAAGTAAACACATACACAACAAACACTTAGAGACAGAATCTCAAACAAAGACTGCCCTAAATCACACCTAATCGCACTACAAGTACCAACAATGTAACAGTGCTAAATATATAAGTACTTAATATATCAAATCACAACGCAATTGCAAACACACTATAAGGAGAGCTCAACACTTTAGCTGTCACAACCATAAAATATTAAATTAAAATATCAATCTTAACATAATATACCGATATTACTCAGGACACCAATTAAATTACATGCATTTCAATTTAACACAACAATGGCTAAAATCAATTGTAAAATCTAATCCAGCAAAATCTAGGACACCAACGATTGTTATGTCAACACCAACAAACATAACATGACTAGCTCAACACTTCAGCTGTTATAACTATGAAATAATGATTAAAACATCAATCATAACAAAATGTACAAATAGTACTCAGGACACCAATAATAGTAGATACAAACATTTCAATTTAACACTTTATACAAAACAATGGTTAAAATCATTTATAAAATCAACACCAACAATAGTTAGCTCAACACTAACCAACATCATAAAATCAGCTCAACACTTCAGCTATTACAACTATGTATAACATAATGGATAAAATATTATATTAATCTTAACATATTGTATTATAATTACTCAGGACACCATCAAAACATTACTAATACTTCGATTCAATTCATTATACAATACAATGGGGAAAATCAATAGTAAAATCAAGTACTGTAGTACTTATATAACAATTAATTGTTCAAACAACACTTGTTTTCAACATTCAATAACATATTCAAATAGCAAAGTCAAACATATTTACAATAATTCCTGTTCCAACAAATTGGCCAGTATACGGCTAATACCCATTCTTGCTTTACACAGCTTTAGGAGTTGAAGGACGTCCACTTGTAGGTAATTCCGTGGAAAGTATGTCAATCTAACATCTTTCCAAAACTCGCACTTGTATATTCAATGATGCATTGCTCCCTCGTCCTCTCCACAAAAACAAATTATATCTTTATGGAAAAATCTATGTTAATACGTTTTCCGTACTCCGTGCCCAGTGAGCACCTGGTTGACATAGAAGTCCCCGTAACATGAGTTCGTATTTACTTTTGGTTGAAAACCAATCAGGACTCTCCCATGAGAACTCTGATTCCATCTTTCCTACCACTCTTTAACAATATCCTTCTTAATCAAGGTTTTCAATTGTATTTTGCTCAGTGGAAAAATATATGTAATTTCATCTTCCAAGGTTGACTCTTTGGCTAGAGCATCAACCGCTTCGTTCCAATCATGCCCCGCATGGGCCTTTATCCAATGGAGATATATATACAGGGTGTCCCAAGAAGATTGAAACGCGCTTTAACTCTTTACCTGTTAGAGATAAGTGGACAATGTAAATTGCAAAAATGTTAAAAGTAAGGTAGGAAATAAGACTACTTTAATGAAATAGTCCTCTTATTAATTTTCAAAAAGTTACACTTTTTAAATTTTTATACGACCCCCTTAGACAAATTTGGTCAATCAGAAAATTTTTATTTTTAATGCAACAAGATCGTTAAAAAAACCGCATATCTGTACTTTTAAAATCAACTGAATTATGATAAAAGAAAAAATCTGACTTATGCCACTTTTCCGTACCGTGTGAAAGGCTGTTTCATCAGTGAAAATAGGAATCATAAACAAATTGACGATGAAAATTGTTTAGATCGAAAATATTTTAATATGTGTCAAATTTTTTTAACACAAATGCATCTAAATGAAGCATTACACAGATAGAGATCATATAAAGCAGTGGTACTCACTACGTGGTTAGGTATACTATGTATTAGTTTTATCTTTTTAGTGATATGTCACAAATTTACATTTCTAATTTGATATATGGTCCCCATTCACAATTTTCAATTTTCAATTAAATATAACTCACTCAATTTTAAAGATACAGATATGCGGTTTCTTTTAATGATCTTGTTGCATTAAAAATAAAAAATTCCTGATTGACCAAATTTGTCTAAGGGGGTTGTATAAAAATTTAAAAAGTGTAACTTTTTAAAAATTAATGGGAAGACTATTTCTTTAACGTTGTCTTATTTCCTACCTTACTTTCGGCATTTTTGCAATTTACATTGCCCACTTAACTCCAACAGGTAAAGAATTAAAGCGCATTTCAATCTTTTTGGGACACCCTGCATACGCCCGTCATATTCGTGGACAGCTTTCCTGATTTTTCTATTTCAAGATTGGTACGATAAGCACTAAGAGCTTGTAACGCCGACATCGAGTCACTGTAGATGTGAACCTCACCATAACCACTTCTGATAATATGAGAGACAGTACGGTAAATTGCATGAAGTTCTGCACTATATACTGTACATTCGTCATTCAATCGAAATTTTTGACTATGAATCAAAACGTCGCAATCGTCCATTATCTTGAACCTTCGATCCATCCGTATAAAGGGATGGTACAGACCTGTTCTGGCTCAAACGGTCCCATTTGAGTCTTTGATCAATCCATGAAGCTGTTATATCCATGGTGTATTCCTCTATATTAGATACAGGTATGACTGTATTGCAAAGCGCACAATCTTGTCTCCTATGAATTGCTTCAAAAACTTTAATCTCGTTTTTAAGCTTAATATCCAGAGGTGTGCATCGCGAAAGGTCTTGAATACTTTCTGTAGCCGTTGCTTATAACATTTGGTTATTGTTGCCATTTGTTGCCATTCGTTGTATGGTGTGCAACTGGGTTTTCATACGTATATAGTCCTTAAACCAAATTGGGGCTCCGTAACCAATTAGTTTTTCGGTAACTCCTAAGCAGATCTGCTTTTCCCCGTGTGACTCTACAAATTATTGAGAGCCCATGATGAAATAGCAAATTCATAAGCTATTTTTCTTATAATTTTAAATATAAGTCCCTGATGTATTTTAGCAGCATTTACAATGCAATTTTTCAAAGTTTCTTCTTCCTTTGATAATGCCTGCCTGTTTGCATAATTTGACACAAAGCTAATGAATGATATGCTCTCACTTTTCACTAACTGCCAATATTGAGTAATTGTACTTTCAAGCATTATATTTTAAAAGTGTTGTTCTTGAAGTATCTGTATCTTTGCAAATTGAACGAATGGATTGATTATCATCAATAACAACACTTTTTTAGCCTGCTTTATGACTTCATTGGGCAAAGTTCCTTTACCAGTTTTCTGTAGTTGTAGCATCCCTAAAAAATCGCGTTTTACCTTACGATATTTGCAGAGTAGTTAGGGTTTAATTTTGTGTACAATTGAATTTTTGCATTTGTACTTGGTCTGTTTGAATTTAGATCATTTGCTAATTATTTCATTTTATTGAAAACATGGATCTTGGTTTTGATCCTAGTTTTTGAAGGGGAATCAGACAATTTGTCTAAGATCGATTTTACTGTGATGGCGCTTTATTTCAGAAACAATAAATATTTTGTGACGGTTGAAACTCGAGGTGTAAACTTGATACCCTTTTCTTGAAGGTTTATTATTATTATTATTATTATTATTATTATTATTATTATGTGAATAACATCTGCGTTTGGGGTATCTGTGGTGGAAATCGGAGCATTACGAAAAGTGCAAACACTTCGGACGCCAATTTCTTAGAACCTGATAGATAAATATGTACATATTTTTTTCTTGTTTTGTTGGTCCAGATTATGAATATATAAAATAATTTTAATACTTTTAGAAAACAGGAACTTTTTAAAAACACTGAAAGCATTTGTTCGAGCGAGTGATTTTTTAATTTTCTTACTTTCTCTCAAACTTCAAAAGATAGATATAAATAGTAAGCGACAAAAATATGTATTAGCAAATTTAGTTTCTATATCTAATTTTTAAAAAAAAAAGCTAATTTATTGAACCTTACTGACTTAGTTTTCGAGTAATCGTAATTTTCGAGTGCTAGCTATGAACAATAAGCAAGAATTTGTAGCTCTTTTAAAGTCTTGCAAGTGTATATAATTGGGTTTTGGATCGAGTGGTTATAATTTCGATAACCTGGATTTTCCAATATCTGGAAAAGCTGCAATTTTTAAAATATCACGATTGTTGCAGCTCAGTGTCTTTACTTACTCCTTAGTGAAATATGGGTGCACAAGCCCGAGATATTTTATTTTGTTTAAAAAAATTAGACGGTTAAATAAACCTTGGAGATTCTAAAGATGTTTAATGATTGGTGAGGTTTGAACATAATATATGGAAAAATGCATAATCAAGTACGTAATTATGTGCTGTCAGACAAGTTTATAAATTAACTTGAATGTAAAATCTCATCAGATATATTGTTAAGTTTAATATATATACCGCAAAGCAATTTATTACAAAAATTGCATATTTTGAGAAAATTGCATATCTAGAGTCGGAGTATCCAGATGAAATCGGGACGAAAACTAAAAGTGCTAGCTAGCTATAAACAGTTAGCAAGTAATTTGTAGCACTTTGAAAGTCTGTAAACGAAACAAATGAGACTGAAAAAAAATCGAGCAAATTGAATCTCACTGAAATTTTATTTTACAAAATATTATCTATATATACTCAAAAACCATTTCAGCTCCATCGAACCGGACGACCCACCGCTATTTTTTTTTATTTTTTTTCTGTAATATGTTCCGTAATTTTTTTAGTGCAAATAGCCTTTTATAGTTACGTTTGTTTTTCAGTAAATTTAATCCGGAAGTTTAGATTGAAAGGTGTATTTTTCTGGGAATTAAAAATAATATTTATGTATTTATGTTTATATGTATATATATTTTTATGCATATATTTTTTATTATATTTATATGATTTGTAAGGATTCTAAATATAATATTTAAGAATTTATTTTTAAATTAAAAGCAATTTTAAATTGTTTCTTATAATATTATATTTTAAAACCTATAATAAACTGTAAATCACTTATAATTCTGAATAGGTAAACCAATTTTAAATTATTTTCCACTTAATTTCTATTCCTTTTGTGGAATGTTTCAAATTTGTGATTTATTTTTTTAGATAAAATCTATTTTATAACTTTTCAAAAGTACATGTACTTAATGAAAATACTAAATTGCAACTGCTCACTGCAGTATACTGGTAAAAAAATCTTACATGAACGGAATTTTTTATATTTTCTAAATTAACTGCGAACATCACACACAACCGGGTACAAAGTCAATAATCCACTTTGAATCTGACTTTAAATTCATCCGTAATAGCAAAACTAAAAATAAAGTGCCGAACCAGTAGTGAACACCCTTAAGGATTTTGAAAGTTTATTAAATCATAAAGAAATACCTTCTCATGAAATGGCTTTGAAAAATGGATTATACAGTCACTGATTTATTATCGTAACATACATAACGAACACTCTTTAATGATAGTGGTGAATTTTGTTTACAATCTGGCTTCCTGCGCTTCACACTATTTTTTAAGATAAACATCATTTTTTGGCACAGATATAAATATTTTATTTGATGATGTAAAACTAGTAGTCGGGCACATAGGAGTGATGCAACTATTCGGTAGTTTGGGACTGAAGAAACAATTATAATTATCGAAACTTTCTGAATGTAACCCAACTTATTCAAGCGTCAACTCTCGAAGACGCGAGCCGCGGAACGAGCCTTTTGACGTCACATTCTGTGCGCGACAAAATAGGTCGGTTTGCCGCGACTGTCAGAAAGGCGAACTTTGATATGTTTATACTATTGTCCGTTTTGCAACATTTCGAATCAAATAAAAAGATTAAAAAAAAGGCCGGAATTGTCCATTATTAAATGAAGAAAAGGAAATCTGTATATCTGATTTTTTTTTCTTCTTTTCTTTCACCAGCTATGAAGTATCTACAACTGTTAAAGGTCTTAATAATGAGTTGAAAGCGTGATTTTTTTTATATAGTACACCAAGTCTGCGCTGTCATATATGTGTTGAAGACCCAGGCCGCCTGACTCGTCCGAAGACTTGAGCAGCAATTTGGGCGGCCAGGCTGTCATATGTGTTGTTGTTGAGACCCAGACCGTCCGACCTATCAGAAAGGTGTAAGGTAACCGTTTGGACGGCCGGGAAGTGCCACCCAATTTAGACCAGAACCCAGTGGGGGGCATCCACAGGGACCGTACCCTCCTTCCCCTGCCACCAACCTCTCGGAAGGACTTATGGACCCACATGTTTAATGTGATTGTACTCCGCATGAACACGGCGGCAGTTGTGGCAGCGTGCAAATCCAGCGCGCAAACCACCGGGCTGGTTATCATGTGTGTGAAAGCCCCAGGCCGTCCGGCTCGTCCAGAGGACTTAGAGCAACGAATTGGAGGTTATCATGTGTGTGTCAAAATATGAAGCATTTGGAAAAGAGATAAAGAAAATGAAAGACTGGGGGCCACTGTGCACCTAGGTTCATTGTGAACCGGTGTACCCTAGATCCAATTATTTTATTCTCAACGAGACAAATTTGTTGCTTTATGAGTGTAACTTAAAGAATTCAAAATTTTCCAGTGATTCTTTCAGTATTTCCTTTATATTTCATATTCAATCGTAAGAGAAGATTTCCAAAAATAATCAATTTGGGTTATTAAATCACTTTTTGGAAATTTTTTAATTTTTTTTATCCAAAACCACCATCTCATAATCTTTCATTTTGGTGTCTTTTGTACTGTACACAAATTAGCATTTTCTCATATGGTTGTTTAACTATAACAATTTAGACTATCGAATTTTTGATAAGTTAAATGTTATAAATTTTTCTTACCCCCTCCTCCCCCCCCCCCCCCCCACACTCCTGCATTCACGTTATCAAAATTCAACTGATATTCTGAACTTAACCGTAGACTCTCATAACATTAATTTCTCCATACTGTTACGTTTCATTAACGAGTAATTGCTAGGAAGAAAATTTGCAACAGCAGGTCTTGCACTACTACTTCTGGAACTCGAGACAAAAGCTCACTCGGAGCAGAGCTATTCATGATCATGCAAGAATCATAAATCACTATCATCTCCTTAAAAGGGCAGTATCGGTATAACAGAGCAATAAATGCAACCCCGAGAGCTGAAAAAAGTCACGTATATTAATTCGACCATACTGAATCCAAATCTGAAATTCGTTTCTCAAATTTACTCTTGGATCTGGAGAAATAGCCTCTAAAACTTTGGATCTATTTTCTCTATTTTTGTGTTTATAATCTCAGGACGAAGGCGATGCCTCGACATGATGCAATGGCATGGCCATGATACTTTAATGCCTGAAGAAATAAAAGGAAAACTGTATTCAGCTCATGGAGTTAGAGATGAGACCACTTCCATGATTCAGCTGAATAGGAAAGTTGAAAATTAATATTGAGCGGCCATCACAATTTTAGAATATGAATATTTTAACCATGGAGTTAAAGAGACTTGCTTATTGCTTTATCTTCAAATTCATGTTTTAAACAACGCAATTAATGCAAACTTTGTTTATAGACAGATTGTTTGGATCTGAATTGTATGAGCCGTAAAGTTTTAATGGGTTAGTTGCTATTCTTATATGGTATGACCAGAAATTGAAAAATTGAGTTAAAAGATTGAGATATTACAGTCTGTCCCAAAAATATAGATAAAGCCACAAAATTGCATTTACGAAAGCAACAGAGCACCCACAACTATGAAAGACATTACGTTTTATAACATTCACAATTTTATTCGATTATACTGCAAAAAATTACACAAAATTCACAAGTACAATATTTATTTGGATAAAACTAAAATTCGGGTGTCACTAAAGTATAGAGATTATAATTCATACCCATTCAAAATATGTTTTTGTGAATATTGTCTGATATTTGAAATAGCTGTTTTCATATTAGTGTCCAACAGAAACATTTTTATTTAATATCATCTGTTTTTGATATATTTTAATATGAATTGTCAGCTTTTCAATTTCAGAAATCAGGACGCTCCAGTCCAGTGATTAGCGCGTGGGAATTGCACTCGGTCGGCCCGGGTTCGATTCCCGCCACTGCCAAAACTGCCGTCGTGTTCACACGGAGTACGATCACGTTAAACATGTGGACCCATAAATCCTTCCGAGAGGTTGGTGATAGGCGAAAGAGAGCACGGTCCCTGTGGATGCCTCCCACTCTGGGTTCCGCTTTAAATTGGGTGGCAATTCCCGGCCGTCCAAACAGATACCTTATACCTTTCTGATAAGTCGGAAGGTCTGGGTCGAAGAAGAAGAATTTTAGAAATCAGATCTATGCCAGATTTTTACGTATGTTGTTGAAATGACAAGAACTTTCAAAAGATGAATTTATAAAAATTAGGTGTTTAAAAGAAAGTGAAAAGATTGCTAAGGACAGACAATTCAAAAATATTGAGCAGATCCATAAGCAATAAGAATACCGTCTAA
The DNA here is from genome assembly GCA_951213105.1 of Amaurobius ferox. NCBI lineage: Eukaryota > Metazoa > Arthropoda > Arachnida > Araneae > Amaurobiidae > Amaurobius > Amaurobius ferox. Next base: position 36,531,771 of record OX578142.1, read on the forward strand.
TAAGAATAAGCAATAAGAATACCGTCTAATAAAAATAAGCAATAAGAATACCGTCTAATAAGAATAAGCAATAAGAACACCGTCTAAAGAATACCGACCATAGAAAAATAAAGACTTCTGGAAGTATCGTCTGAAAATATCGCGAAAGCCGTATTTGAAACAAAGTCATAAAACAGATCGACTGCAATGGGCCAGAAGTCATGTGTATTTTAGTGAAAAGTGACTTTCGGTTATCTAGTGATGAAAAGAAGTGGAACTTCTCTGATCCCGATGGATATTCACATTATTGGCACCTTAAGAAATGAATCGACAAAAATCTTCAGTAGGCAGCAAGATGGAGGGTCACTGATGGGCTGGGATGGTTTTAGATTTAATGAACAAATTTTTCTGGCATTTCTAAGTAGAAAAATGAAGTCTGTGGGCTATCAAGAAATCCCTGATGAAATTTAATCCCATTTCTTGACTTTTGGGGGACTCAGATTGAGTTTTTCAACAGGATAGAGCATCGACTCATAGCTCGAACTCAACAAAAGTGTGGCTACAGTAAAACAGTATCAATGTTTTGGGCTGGTCAGCACTTAGACCCGATTTAAACTCCATAAAAAATTTGTAAAGAATTCTAAGTAGCAAATTTTACGAAAATGGAAGACTGTATTTCTCTGTCAATGGATTGATAGTTGTCATATAGAAAACATAGTATGAGACGTTTCCTGATTTCATGCAAAATATAATTTATTCCATGGAAAAGAGTATATATGGCGTCATATTAAATAGGAGAATACGATTAAATATTAATTTAGATTATTGACTAATTTTTATAAACATATATAATAACATTATTTATTCATTCTCCATACTTTTGGAACATTCCGATTTCAATTTTATCCAATTAAATATTGCACTGTGAATTTTGTGTTATTTTTGCAGCATAATTAAATAAAATTGTGAATGTTATAAAGCACATTGCCTTTCATAGTCGCAGTTACTCTGTTGCTTTTGCAAATGCAATTTTGTGCCGTTCTTTATACTTTTGAGACAGCCTGTAAACTTGAAAATTAATTGCGTTATGTTAGGGGTTGGTATAGTATGTATGTTTTGGTTTGAAATATTAATATTGAATGGAAGGGGTGTATGGCACGCATCTGTCTGTGGAAAATAGGGAAGGATGGGCGGGTCGGCGAGAATGATGTCCGACGGTTCCTGTTTTTCATGCATGGCCGTAGTGTGCTTGGATGGGCATAGCTCATGAAGCGCGCGGATATTGCTGGTATTAACAGCCTTGTATTTAGCAAAGTGTAATGTCATTTATTTAACTAATCAGTGAAATAAAAATTTCAGATTTTCCATAAGATTCATAAAATTTCGTCGGATTACTTATTGATTTATTGCCAATTTAAATGACAGAAATTTTCCTTAACTGGCAATGGAATGGGTTTTTTTATCATTTATTATTTATAACTACTGAGCCTGTCTCGTTCGGAGCTCAGTTCGCAGCCCCACTTTCGAGTTTAATATTTTTTTCTACCCAGATCGTCTGACCTATCCGAAGGTCGTAGGATAACTGTTGACCGACACTGTGCCATCTAATTTATACCGGAACCTAATGAGAGTGGCAACCACACGGACCAAATCATTCCTCACCTAACCCATCACTGCTCGGACCTACAGTTTTAACGTGCCCATACTCCGTGTAGACAGGGAGAAAGTTTCGGGTATGGGCATTGAATACATGGGTCAACGATCCGAACACCTTAACCACTGGGCTATATCGGCCCAAGAGTTTGATATTTTGAATCGTATTAAAAGTATTAAAGAATATTAAAAAATAGTATTAAAGACTTATTTTGCCTTGTAACCTGAACATTCAATATGCAGCCCATACTAAATTTTACACAACTCATTGACTAATTAATCTGTCAATTATATTTACAGATTGATGCATCCTAGACAGTTCAAGTATTTGACACCATCATTATTGTCATTTCTGGCTGAAGGCATAATGACTCTCATCAGACATGATAGCTGAAGACTCATGAAGAAATAAAGATTTTCAGAGACGTATTTTGTTTTGTAACCTAAATATTGAATGCGCAACCATATTAATTTTACACTACTCTTTAACCAATGACTCTGGCATCTCTATTTGCAGATTGGTGCATCCTAGATAGATCAAGTGCCGACGCGGTGGTCGAGCGGTCAAGGCAAGCGTTTCCTCGTTCGGCTGCCGGGTTGTGGGTTCGAGTCCCACCTTTAGACATGGATGTTGTGTCGTTGGGCGCAGTGTGTTCCATCCCCACTGGTGCGTCGGGATAACGTCATGTGACGGCTAAATGGTTCACGATTCTAGCCGATGTATAGGCGAATGATGAAGTATAAAGTGCCTGGCCATTTGTAAAAAAGTAAAAAATAAATAAAAAAGATAGATCAAGTATTTGACACCACCGTTATCAGTGTTTCTTTCAGGTCTCTTTGGCCGGGGGGGCGAATGGAATTTCAAGGGGGAAACTTTTCTATTTGCTCTATATAAATATATCTAAATGCTGTGTCACATAAATAGAAACTAGATTAACATAAAATGTCTTCGGGGGGAGGAATACTCGTCTCCAGGGGAATCGTACCCCCCCCCCCCCAGATGTATGCCTAAAAGAAACACTGACTTTATTGTTATTTTTGGCTGAAGACATAATGACTCTCATGACACATGAGACATGAAAACTCATGAGAAGATGAAGACTCTCGGCCCAAGAGTTTGATATTTTGAGTTAAGTAGTATTAAGGACATATTTGCTCTGTAACCTAAACATTCAATGTGCAACCCATATTAGCTTTTATGTACACTACTCATTAACCAATAAATTTGTCAACTCTATTTGCAGATTGGTGCATCCTAGAAAGTTGGAGTATTTGAAGCCACCATTATTGTCATTTTTGGCAGAAGACATAAAAATTATGAATTAGACTGCTTTTAACAATCCAACTCATAAAATCAAACTATTATTAATCTAACTATAATTAGACTGCATCAATTAAATCTGTTCGCCCGGCTAAAAATAAGGAATCAATCAGTAAAGCTTTAAACTATATTTTAATATTCACAACTAAATTAACTAATACTGTTCTACAACACATGAACATTCTACTTACAAATATCTTTACACTTCTATACACTGAACAGACATGATACGTGTTAACTGGTTAAAATCAGAGTTAACAAGAAAGATCAATCATGCTTAAAGCATTGATTATGAAACACTTTCCAACTTCAATGCAATTTTATTTAAACATGTCTAAAATGCAATACATTCCTCGGTAATATTTTAAAACTTATCACAATACTACATTAATTTATTATATTTGAAACCTTAAACCTTCATCGAAAAAAATTAACTTCATTCAAATGACGGCATTAAAGTATAAATTGCCTGGTTTAAACATCTCTTAAATGTTATACATTCCTCGGTAATAATTTTAGAATTATCATAATACTACGATAATTTATTATATTTGAAATTTCGAAATCCATTCAAATGACGTCATAAAAAATAACACGCCTGGCTCTCTCTATAAAAGCAACATTTCATTCATAAATAATTCCCCCATTCATGTCATTCATCACAATACTATAACAATTTATTTTATTTAAAAATTAAGACCATTGAGCTGCAAGTAAGTAAACTCAATGCGTAAAACTTCATCGAAAAATATCGTCCTTCTCTTTCTAAAATCAATGAATTCATATCAGCTAAGCAGACTCCATGGACTAAATGATTTTGTGTTAAAGAATTACAGCGATTCTAATACAACTCATTCTACATATTTTGCTGTTTACATTTTACATAGGTGAAAAATAGGCTTAATAGTAGAAATAATCAAATTTGGAAGAGCATTTAAACTGAAATATATTGTCATTCCGTTGTTTCAGTATGTAGATGCACAGAATTTAGGCAAAAATAAAGTAATTTTAGGACGGATACAACACTCAATATGAATTAAAAAGAACTTTAAAAATCACGATTTTGACACAAGATGGATGCCATATATCATTTTGAAGTGGGTCATGTGATCGTTTCATATCATGGACACGTGATCGCTTAATATAAGAGGTGTTATTATTATTTTAATTTTTATTTAAAAAACAACTGAATATATTTCGCTGAATTTTTTTTTTTATATATTTTATGGAACAATTTGAATATTGCCTAAAATTTTCGAAGCAATTTGTGAATTTTAAATCCGCTTAAAAAATGCTTGAAAAATTAGGTCCCATAGGGCTCAATGTATTCCATTTTTTCAACCCGGGTTCAATCCAAAACTAATTGGGTGATATTATTCATTTATATTCCCATAGGTCCTATAGACCGTCTGAACAACATACTAAAATTTCATTTTGATTAAGTCATTTTTACGGCAGTTATCGTGCTAACGGACAGACAGACAGACAGACAGACAGACAGACAGAATGAACAAAGTCATAAACACTTTTCAACTTTGTTGTAAAGTGTTAAAAAGGCATTGTTAAACCTTCCATAGACATTGCATTATGCAGACTATATTTTTTCCCGTAAATTTATTTGAAAAGAATGATATCATGTCGCTTAGCAACAGGTTTAAGTTCAACGTGTTCATGCGGCAGACGATTTTTATTAAATATTTTCCAATTTAAATAATAAAGAAATGTACATGAAATAAATTTTATAGAAATTGCATTTTTGACTATATTATATCAATTAAGGCCTTCAGGTTTTAAGATTACTTTGGGATTATTGATATTTTTAATTTATTATGTCATGTGTTTTACTTTGGCAAAAACGGTTGAAACTCATATATTGTAATATAGGTAATTTTCTATTAGTACAGGGGTATATCTTCTAAAATATAAGTAGCACTGTTATACATACCTTCCCATACAATTTTAGTGCTTTCATTTGACTTATATTGGAATCAATTACGGCCCCCAAGTGTAAAGATAATTTAATATTTTCACTTTATCAAGTCATTTGGTAAGGATTTTTGAAATTCATATATTGTTGTACGTGTAATTTTCTAGTTTTTGTATAGCGAGAACAGAGATTTTCTAATTTACGAGAATATAAGTAAGAGGGGTGTACTTTCCCATACTATTTTAGCACTTTCATTTTGACATATATTGGCATGAATTACGGCCTTTGGGTTTAAAGATTAGGAGGATTATTGAGAGATATTTTCAATTTATTAGTTATCAGTTATATTTTGGCAAATATATTTCTCCTACTAATACACAGATATATATACTTCTAATATTCGAGGGTATAAGCAGTTCGAGAGTATAAGCAGTGTTGTGTATCTTCCCATACAATTTTAGCACTTTTATTTTGACATATATTGATTTAATTTCATATTTTTGTAAATTTGTTTACAAGCGGAACCAGGATATTTTATTCGTCAGATCTTCCTGGGAAGATAATTTTATATAACAAGAACAGAAATTCTTAAATTTCCTTTTAAGAGCATTAATTTGAATATTGTAATAGAATACTTTGAATAATAATGGCATTTATAATATTATAGAAATTTGCACAAGATTGTGAATTTTAAATTTTTTATACTATATACTTTATACGAAGAACGGATACGCTACTAATAGCTTAATATGTTTCATATGACCAATCAAATATCAATGTTTGTAACCATTCCTCTTGGAATATCCGAGATTTAACTTCCTTTAGGTTCTTAACTTCCCTTTAATAGCATTAATTTAAATATTTTAACATAATGTTTTGAATTACAGTGTCATTTACAGAATACTATAGAAATTTGGTACATAGGTTTCTGATGAATGACGTAATAATGTGTTATGCTTCTTGCGACCAATCATTGATCAATATTCATAACCATTCTTTCTGGAATATTAGAGATTTAAATCTTATTATACAGGCTGAATTACAACTCAACCACGTATTTAAGATTTTTTTATTTGTGTATTTAAATAATGGCTTCTTATTTTAAATAATAAAGTACCACTTATTATTTATAATATTAGTAATATTGCATTATTACATTTTCATTTAATATTGTGAAATTAATTGTGTGATACGTTAAATTGTGTGATACGTTGTGAATTGACTGCTGTGTGATAAGTTAGAATTATAAACAATAGTGTGATTTATAAATATATAATCAAGTGCTTGGCTGTTTTAATATTTATATGATTACTTAACTGATTAAATATGAAAATATAGACAAGCCCATTCCAACAACACAGTAAGTAAATGATATTTTTATAGTATAGTTGGTAATGAAAGATTAATTTATACTAAATTGGTTCATTTTTACATAAATTTCTGGTTCTAATGAATAATGTATGTCTATAATTATGAGAGTTGTGAGTTCTGTTCTATCCTTTTAAATAGGCAAAAACAATTTAATAAATAACTTTTCCGTAAATTAAGTAAAAATTGGTAAAATTCAAAAGTTTTTCAGAATTTTTTTTTCAGAGTTTTTCAGACCAGCTACTTAACAAGTAGGATTGTATTGTTCATGTTTATAATAGTATAATTTAAAGCATTTTTGGGGGAGCCATTTTTAGTGTTCTTAATGTATTTTTATTTTGTGTGTATGTATGTGTTTTTGTAAACAACATGCTCAAATTATTTAAGAAAGTGATTTTTTTAGTTTCAATTAGCATCGTTAGCTTGATTTTTAACGTGATTACTATGTGACTGTTAGTTTTGACCATCATTTTATCTTTTATAAATTTTTAAAAGCAGCATTTGACAGTTTGTTTGAAATCAACTCCATAATTTATTGAACCAATTTTGATGTTTTCTAGGCCAGTATATATTTTTATTGATTGAAACTAAATTCAGGATATTGGTTTTGCTTGTTTTTTCAAGTACACTTTGAATTAATTTGATTTTTTTATCATGTAACTTTTATTATTGATTTTCTAATTCTTCTGGGTGAGGACACTCTAAACCTTACTCTGTATCTTAATTCGACGTTATTTTATTACCGACACAAGAATTCATGGGAATGTAACTCCACAAATAAAATTTGTGAGAAATCTAGCGTTTTAACCACAATTAATATTACTACCGGATTTCAGGCTCTCTCGTCCAATGAGCAATCGGCTTTGACGGCCCCTTGCTATTTCTTTTCCAGAATTGATTTTGCCACTTTTGTTTATTACAGGGAGATGGGCATATTTTTGTCATTAATTTAACATATTATGCTTATTTCTAGCTCAAAAATTGAATGAGTTATGAGTAATATTGGAATTTCACGATTTTCAGTACGGAATCTCAGAATAGGATTCGTACAATGCAGTCTCTTTATGATGCATAATCACAGTTTTTAGCCGGGATTTTACATGTCTTGACCTCACTGGACACATTTGTATACTAGAAAATGCCTGGTACATTTGTATACTAGAAAATGTACCAGGCGTTTCCGGGGATTTAAAACAAGATATTATATAAATAAATGTATTCGTATAAATAACAACGAATATTGCATGGCACAATTTAAATCTTAATTTCGATAATCTCAGCATAATTAAGCAAATTTATATATTTTCCACTGCAAAATAAGTGCCCGGTTACAGATAACACCATGTTCCTAATCTCGAACTACGCTCTCCACAAAGTAGAAAAAAAAAAAAGAGATTCAAACATCTAGCAAAGAATCTCAAACAGAATTCTTTCCGAAGTTTCTAATAACGGAGAAAGTTAACACCCCTCTCTCCCTTAAAAAAGAATGGGTAAAAGGAACGTTGAATCTCCGTTCAACGGACAATAATTTCATGGAAGTTTTGAATACGTTCACTTAAAAAACTACAAAAATTAAAATTGCTCATGAAATCGGGAAAAAAATTGTTAGAATGCTGATATAGTGAAATTTTCGACAAATGATAGAATTATGCTAATCTTAATCTTTCGGAAGCGACGATGTGTATATCAGATCACGAAAAAAAATTAAAATTTCGATGTAATTAAACAAACTTGACCACGGATTCGGTTCAAACATTGTTGGAAAAAACGTTTATCGATCCTTTCGATGGTGTCAAGATGAAAACTCTGTGATAATATTTTAAATTGCTAAGGAATCGATTTGTTTGAATATCGCCCAAAATCGAGATGAAACATAAAATAACCAAAAAACTAATTTGATATTAAAAGAAAAAATACCCCAAGTGCAAAACCACACCAAAAGTACACCCTGAAAAATCTGTGCACCAAATTTCATAATCCTACACAGCTTAACTTTACCGTTACGGACACACGCTCGCGCCTTTCTTTATTACGTATATATTAGATAGGGGATTTTAGTTCGTCACTTGCTTTGACATGAGTTGGGGTTCAGCAGGGAAATTTCGGAGTAGGAGCTAATATTTTGTTTCATTAACCTCGTTTTTTTCTATTCTCGTTTTCTATAATTTAGTTAATATTAATAGTAACATTTTTTAACAAAGTTAATATTATTGTTTATGAAGAACTCGCTATCGTGTCTTCGAGAACATGAGGGAGGGGGGGGGAGTGACCTGGCAACCACTTTCCTTTTGGAATAAATACTTACTAATTTGACTTTGGATTAATGTACGGCTTAGTCCAGCAGGTCAACACCAGGTACATTTTTCAACTATTTTTGTAACCAGTTGCAAGCGGACACTTTTTGGTTTAAGTATATTTAGGCTTTTCGTGTTGGTAACATTTTTAATTGCGGGCTTTAAACCATCCTTTATGTCCTAATTAAATGTCAGTTTATGGCCTAGATAGATTTAGTAGCTGTAGAACCACAGATAAGTCTAATGAGAAATCTAGCATTTTTAACCACAACTAGTATTACTCTTGAGTTTCAGATTATCTCATCCAATGAGCATTCTGCTTCAAGGAGTCCCCGAGTATTTCTTTTCCGGAATTAATTTTGCAATGTTTGTTTATTACAGCGAGATAGACTAACTTTTCTCATTAATATGACATATTATAGTTATTTCTAGCTCAAAAATTGAGTGGGATGGGTATAAAATTAAAATTTCACAATTTTCAGTATAACACGGAATAGGATTGTCTCTTTATGATGCGCAATCACAGTTTTTAGCCTGAATTTTGCATTTCTTGACCTCACTGGATGCATATACGTCACTTTCTTTGACTTGGGTTGGATTTCATCACGAAAATTTAGGATTTTGTGGTGAGGAGCTAATATTTTTTTATATTTTACTTGGTTTTCCTATTCCCGTTTTCTATAACTTAGATATTGTTAATAGTAATGTTTTATAACCGAATTAATATTATTATTTTTGAGGGACTCGCTATCTTGTCTTCGGCAGCCTGGAGTGGTTGACTTGTGGGCGTCTTTTCTATTGGAGTGAATACTTACTAATTTCTCCTTGTGTTAATGTAAGGCCTAGTACACACTGGATACCTTTAATCAACTATTTTTAAAAACCAGTAGCAGGCCGGCACTTTTTGGTTTAATTGTAATTTAAGATTATTGTATTGGTAACTTGTGTATTATTTCTTCGTACTTTGTGTCCTAATTCAATGTTAATTTATGGCCTAAACAACAGTTTAGTAGCCATAGAACCAGAGATAAAAATGCTAGATTTCTGACTAAACTTAACTACAATTGGTATTGCTATTGAGTTTCGGATTATCTGGCCCAACGATCATTTTACTTTAGGGGCCCGCAAGTATTTTCTTTCCGGAATTAATTTTGTCACTTTTCTGTATTACAGCAAGATGGTTATATTTTGTCATTAATTTGACATATTAGGCTTATTTCCAGCTCAAAAACAGAATGGCCTGAACATAAAATTCGAATTTTACGATTTTTAATGTGGCATCTCAGAATCATTCGTGTAATGTAGTCTCTTTATGATGCGCAATCACAGTTTTTAGCCTGGATTTCGCATTTTTGGACATCGAAGGATACATATAATGGACATATTATACTTACTGGATACATATACATATATATGCAGGGTGTCCCAAAAAGATTGAAGCGCGCTTCAATTCTTTACCTGTTGGAGATAAGTAGACAATGTAAATTGCAAAAATGTTGAAAGTAAAATAGGAAATAAGACTACGTTAAAGAAATAGTCCTCCCATTAATTTTCAAAAAGTTATACTTTTTAAATATTTATACGACCCCCTTAGATAAATTTGCTCAATCAGAAAATATTTATTTTTAATGCAACTTTAGTACTACTAACATACTAGAACTTGTATTCATTATCAGGAGTTAAAAGGGGTACAACGTACATCCCAGAATGGCTTTTAACGTTATCCCTATCCCTAAACTTATCCATACGAATGCGATTGAATAGCGTAGTAAAATTCGTGTGAGCAGGTTTAAACTTAAATTCATGGCAAAATCGAATGAGAGGACGAATAATCATCGGCTTATAGGGAAGACTAGATTAATACGGCAAAAGGTCAACAGCTGCAATAAGTTTAGTATTAGGTTGAATAAATTTAAGGCGAATATGAGTGAAAATTTTATAAACAAACTCAAAGGAATAAACGGCTTTATGACCGAGATTAAAGATAAAGTTAGTTTTATTAGTTAATGCCGAAATAGAAGAACAAACATTAAAGGCAAGATTAAAATAAGCATTAAATGAAACTTTTTTAGACTATAGGATGAGAAGAATTAGGAGGGATACAAAAGTTAGTGAAAGTGGGTTAAGATGCATTTTGAAATTTTACATAATTCTTCGGGCAATACAACCTTTTATATGTAGCAGGATCAGCGTGCAATTGAACAGTTCACAGCTATCATGGCTGAATATGGCATACATGGTCGCGAAAAAGATGTCACAAAGTTTAAAAAAGGCCAAATTCTTGGCCTGAGTCAATTTCAGATGACGTGCAAAGAGATTGCTGAAATCACCGGCACTGGGTCCAGCGCATTATTTAATCTTGGAAAGATGGTGGTGGACCAGTGGCGCACCCATAGGGGGCTTTTAGGGTTACCCCTCCTCCCCAGGGACCAAGCAAAGGTAATTTATGTAATTTAGAGAAAAACTACTGTGGAAGTATAAATAAATAGCGTGCGGTCGTCCTTTTACTTTGCTATTGTGCAGTAATGTAGTTGAGACCTGGCCACCCTTAGGGCCCCAGAAAACTCCGTTTTGACTCATTGTCGATCTGGGCTGAGGAAATATCAAGAAAATACTTAATGTCCGCCATATGTTTAGTTTTACGGCGCCTTTTGTGATGACCGTCTTTAATATATATAGTCATATTAAAAAAAAATAAAATGCAAGGACACCAGGTGCCTACTGATTAAGTTTGGTAGCTTTGCAGCTTAACCTTCTTTTACTTTCTTATTATTTTTTAAATATAAATAAATTTATATATATACACTCTAAGACAAAAAAAAATCGAAGCACCAAGAAAGAATTATCCAAATGAGACAACATTTGGTACATATAATGTGGATGTACACAAAACAAAATGATTAGAATTACAGAACAATTGGATGATTTATTGCAATGAAAGATCTACACAAAGTGAGCATGTCAGTATGGCGTTGGTCTACCTCTGGCCTTGATACAAGCTGCTACCCAACGTGGCATTGATGCAGAAAGTTGCCGGATGGTGTTCTGAGGGATAACGTTCCAAATGGCCTCCAATTGACGAGCTAATTCTTCTACATTCTGGAATCATCGCAGGCGACGCCCCATCTCATCCCAAATGTGCTCAATAGGCGAGAGATGTGGGGATCTGACTGGCCGAGGAAGTGTGTCGTAATCACGTAGGTAATCAATAAAGAGGCGTGCCGTGTGTGGCCTGGCATTATCTTACTGAAAAGTTAGCCCAGTGTGTCGCGAAAGGAATGGCAATACAACGGGTCATAAAATATTGGCAACGTACCGTTGTGCTGTGATGGTGCCACGAAGGACTATCAAAGGGATCCAGCTATCAAACGAAATGGCACCCCAGCCCATAAAGCCCTGCTGTCGGGTCGTGTGGCGTGGGACAGTAAGAGCAGGATCCTGACGATGTCCGGGCTGTCTCCAGACACGTCTGCGCTGGTCATCGGAACTCAGTTCGAAACGGGGCTCATCACTGAAGACAATTCGTTCCCAATCCGAACAATTCCACGTTGATCGGGCTCGGCACCAATCGCTGTTGACAGTGCATACTGGTCAGTGATAGGCGGCGTAATGGGCGCCGTGAGTATAGATTACGCTCCCGTAGTCTTCTATTAATGGTCCGGCTGGTCACTTTCGCGTTTGTCACACGTTGGATGGTTTATAACGAAGAATCTCGTGCTGTCACAACTGCTCTGACAATCGCTCTATCTTTCCGTTCTGTCGTCGCTTTAAGCCGTCCGCTGCCGTCCACTTTCCGCTGAAATATGCCACTCTGGACCCATTCCAGCTAACATCGTCTAATTGCTTCATCGCTCCCACCCAAATGCCGAGCGATTCTGCGGCGTGTCCATCCAGCCTCGTGCAGTCCGACCGCATACCCTCTTTCAAACGCCTTCATATACTCGTAGTGCCCGCGAATTCGCCGGCTAAGCATTGTTATAATCAAGGTACGTAAACGCAATCTAAATCCACTGCACGTTTTGTTCCAGAAAGCGAGGTTCGCTCCTTTTATACACCACCATGGTTGTCAGTTTCAATGCGCTGTAGTTCGGACTATTCATTCATTGGCTGCGAATTTTTGATCATTTGCATATTCGGTCGAAAGGTGTTTGCATGTAAAGTTTCATTGCTTTCAGATTATTTTGCGGGGTAAGTCGATTTTTTGTCTTAGAGTGTATATATATATATATATTTTTCAAATGGCCAGGCACTTGACTCCTCGTCATTCGCCCTATATTTTGCCGGAATCGTAAACCATTTCGCCGTCCAAGGACATCATAAAATCATTAGCAGTTCATCCATAAAATCAGGAATAACCGCACTCAGAATTTCATTAGGATATCTGTCAGCCGTCAACGTACCATCATACAGTATAGGTCCAAGCAAACAGTTTCTAAAAATACTACACCATAGATTCACACCGGCCACACAAATAGCTACTGTAAACCTTCGGTTCAGTCTTATGGTCTGGGTCTTTCACCATACATTCGCAGAAAACTGCTTCTGATGATGAATATTACGTACCACGAATGGATTTGTATGAGACCAGAAGTGTTCATTTTGAGGATTTATGCATCCGTCTTGTTTAAAACAGCATTCGTCAGTCCAAAAAACGCTTTTCAGGAGCGAGGGATTTGCATCTTCCTGAATTAGAGCCCAATTACAAAAATCTAGACGACTTTGATAATTTGACAGCTCCTGTCCTTGCACACTATGAATGTTAACGGATGCCATTTATTCCGTCTCAGTATTCTCCGCAAGTGGTACGTTCATTTCTGAAGCAGCGGTACGAACACTACTATGTGGATGACTGCAAAAGTAAGCCAAAATATCAATTTCTACATCAGTTTAGTGAAGTCTGGACCTATCTAGTACACCTACACGATGTACGCTTCCTTTTTCACGCACTCGTTGCACCAATCGGGAAATAAATCTTCCAGAAGGATGTTGAGAATTGGGAAAAGTACGTTGATATTCCCGTGCATTGCGATTGTATAAACTGTACACCATAAGCATTTCAAAACGTTCTTCGTTACTGTATTGCGACATATTGTCGGTACAGGTTAACTACACTCTCAAAATATAGCAGAAATGTGAAATAATTAAGGGTCGCTCAGACTGCCGGGCTGCGTGTGCTACGCTTGCGTAAGCGAGGCGATTGATCAATGGCAGAGCTAAAACCACTTTCTCATGTGATGATGCGTCTATTGCGATTATGTGACGCACCGATCAGAGGCAGATATTTGCATATGCATACATTTCTAAGCTGTTTTAATGTTCATTTTGATTGTGCCATTTTTAAGTTTTATTCTATAATTAATCATGTAAAATTTTAAGGTGTTTTTCAGAAAGCATATTTTTGAAAAATTGTAAATAAATCTAAAGATAAGAGGCAGATATTATTTGCCTATGATGCATTTCTGCGTTACGTCATTTGTACTCTTGCTGTAAACATTTACATTTTAATTTGTGATTAATCCCTCGCCAACTTTATTTAAACATTTCTCTGGGACATTTTATGATAAAATGCTGAAATTTTGTACATCACCTTATTAGTGTATGGGGCACATTTTACTCATTGGAAATGTTTTTGTACGGGGGCCGTATAAAAACTTAAATTTTGTATTTCTTCAAATTTGATCCCCTGAAAATTTTTATTGATTTCATAAAATTCTGTACCTTTTTTACGCAACTTTGTAATTTATTATATATGTCTAAGATCACTATTTAAAGAATAAAAGCCAATGTTTTTTGGACACCCTGTATATACATAGCATGAAATATTTCGATGCTATTTAAATATATTAAAAGTTAACCATTGCATCAAATTGAAATACAAAAATTATTAAATGAAAAAAAAATTGAAAAGAATTGAATTGCACAGAATATATCTATCACTGATAAACGCAGAAAAAACCCTTGAAAAATATTTCCATCTCAGATAAGTTTGGAGGTCTTCCAAACATTCGATTGCGTTTAAAATCAACAAGCTTGCAGTATTCGCCGATTTTAATGTTTGTATCAAATTTCCTTCAAAACGTTCCATTCGTTCGACTCGAATTCGAATTTTGACCCCATCATAATACTTTCCCTATACATTATACCATGTATATAGGAAAAGTAATAAATATAAACATTTTCTGATCTGAATGTAATTATACATTAGTATGAATAAAAATAACACCAAAAACACTTCAGATTTCAGAAAAACTTTCTCATTTTTACGACCAAAAATTGATCACAACTCGAATATTAATAATTTCAGTTTTTTCCAAAATTTAAAAGAAGGGGGAGTATTTATATTAATATGTGACATTTTTACAGAAAAAAACTTTAGCATTTATAAAAACCTTTATAATTGGAAAATAGTTCACATTTTCAAACATGACAAAAATGTGGTGGTGGGGTAGGGGGCTGATCTTGGTCCTTATATCCCGGCCTGAGCAAGAGCCACTTCACAATTATTCTAAGCTCTTATAGTTTTGTTGACGTTAGGTGAGACTAAACTAATATCCTGGGATGCTATTGGCTCGTGTTTATTATAAAACTTGCACTAATTTAAAATTTCAGAACCCATACTTTAAAGAAATTTTGAGCTCTCTGGCCATTTCATAACTTGCACTTACTTTCCAGCGCCAAGAAACTCGAAACCATGGTCTAAGGCCCGCATACACGTTCAGTTAGGTTGTTGAGTATTAAATTTAATTTTAGACTGCAATTGACAAGCCAACACATGGACAGTTATGCCTGTTTGTCTCGCTTCCAACAGATCGGCATGTTGGTTCATTATTTTCGGTCTACCCTGGAATCTTGTGAGTGCAGTACAGTTCACTGATGAACCAGTGTTAGTGTAATACAAGTATACAAGTATCGTTATAAAATTATTAGGTAAAATTGCAAAACAACGACGAAGACCGGATATACATGGCTAGTCTTTTTGTTGCATTAATCCGCCAATTTTCCCAAGTACGAGCCCACTCACCATATCTAAAAATAAATGCATTATTCATAAAATAACCAATTTTAATATTAAATATTAATATTTATTAAACACACAAATTATGATTAATAATAAAATTATATAAATGGTTTCCTACATAGTTACTATTTAATAAAGTGCTCAAGGAAGGAAGGATGTCGTGTGAGACCCTTTTAAAATGAAGTTAACTTAAAACGATACACAGACTCGATCTGAGTTCAAATAAAATCAGCACATACCTTCGTATTGTTGCACTGGCATATTTCGTTGCAGTTTCAACATCACACAAAAGAAAGACAATCCTTTTTTCTCGTCTTACACTGCACCAGACATCAGTTACAAATTATAACTGATCTCCTACTCATCTCATCTGGATCGCGTCTGAACCTGATCTGCATTTCTGTTATACAGATCTGACTTCTCAGTGTGCTTATTTCGTCTTTCTAGGCAAAAGCATTTTTCTACTTCGGATCAACACGCCCTCGCTGACTCCTTCACTTACTATTGGCTTATTCGTTTTGATGAAGTTGTAGTGTCTTTTGACAGACTCCAACTTGACCAGCAGGCAGCAACATCCCCTATACGTATCACATGGGAGCTGTTGTTTTTCATTGGCTCAAGGCAGAGTTCCAAGGAACTCACCCGTTACTTCTAAATTTTCCTTTATTTCTTGGAGGTTTTTCTCCTTCTTCTAAATCAGCGACATGTAGACCGTACTGGGACTTGTCTCAATACTGCCTTACATGCATCGCTATCTATGATCCTACTGAATCCCTATTTTACGTCAAAAGTCTCTTTTTTTTATGATTTATTAACCTTTTTACATATGATCGGAGGTTAAAGCAAGCAACTATCGCTTTGCTAGGTACTCCATTAATGGCATTTCCTTGAGTCCTTGAATCTTGACAGACTCCTCTGGAGCTAATGAAAATTGTGCAAGTCTTAGCCTTAAGCACTGTTGCGTGGCGTCGCTTGTCTGAGATATTTGTTCAAAAACTATACGACTTTTTCAAAATGGCGCCTAATAGTCTCGCAACAGGGTCCAGTCATATTATTGTGACCACCTACTACTTTTGACATCAATAGCTCGTAGCCAGTGAAAGAAGGCACGTGTTGTAAGCTGGCGTGGGAATATATAGAGTCTGGTATAGGCATTCAAAAAACATATTACTCATTATTATCATGGCTAAAAGGAACAATTTATCAGATTTGAAGAAAGGGGTGCTTCTGGTCAAGGATGGCTATATTTTCAAACCAGCTCAGTTTGTGAACTGTCTGTCTGTGGACTTCTGCTGTTAAAGTGTATCATCAAGGGGGGAAATGGCACCATTGCAAATAAGCTATGTGGAAACAGTCAGCATAACTCCACATATCTGTGAACATCTTCTAGTACCTTATTGAGTCATTCCCAGCCCGTCCAGCTGCTGTCCGCGCTGCACACAGCGGTTACTCTGGGTATTAGCTGGTGGTCGGAATAATATGACTCGGCTGTGTATGTCAAAAGTTTATAATTGCTTACTTACAATGCAATCGCATGCGTGTTGCAGAAGCAGAGAAGGAAACGCCATAATGTAAAGAAAAACCACATGGAGTAATACCATAACCTTCGTGTGTAGATTTCATCAGTACCCGCCCCTGGTGTTTTAGACTTCAAGACATTCTTTTCGGGAAACGCCACGAATATTTTTCATCCACTTCAGTACTATGCCTTTTTTTGTCTACGGATCAACATATTTTGAAAGAGAGCAGAATAGACCTTCTCCTTTATTTCACGGTTCGGATAATCCTTGCTTTTTATTTTGCAAAGGAAACAATGGTTGCGAAATTCTTCAATGACTTCAGATATAAAAAAAAGTTGATCGCGTGAATATGAATTCAATAGCGAAATAGATCGTAAAAATAAACTCAACCACGCAAAACTTTTTTAAAGACAATGTTGAGCAACGTATGTAAACCTGTATATTAAAAAGTTGGCCGAAAGGTACGCCATACACAGCAGTTCGACCGCAGCACCTGCGCGGCTGACCAGCAGAATTGCGGGAATTGCCACAGTCCAAACGATTTGCTAGCAAGCCGCCCCACACACCTCGACCTTTTAAACTGGGACTGTTTAAGGCGATCGAAAGGCTAAACTGCATGTGTATGACTCGCGTAAAGGTGACAAAAATATGACCAGATGAGCACGTCCTTGCTTTTTAAAAACCTTGCTACATGGAAGAGATTGTTCCATTGATTTTTTTTTTACTCTGAGAAAACCTTCGCATGCTATTCTTATTTGCAACTAAACGAAATAGCAAACACCAAAAATATGGGATTTTCATATGAATTTTTATTCTATAATAAATAATCATTTTATTTCACATCAGTGATATTCCTTTAAAATACGAAAAATATATGATTTTCCTGTGAACTTTTTATTCTGAGATATGTATAAATTTTTATTTCAAATCGGTGAATCTCCTTTAAAACACCAAAAATTGGTGATTTTAATTTGTATGTTGCATAATGTTTACAATTCGGTGAAACTTCTTTATAACTTTTGAAACGGGTAAATTTATTTTGTATCCTGTGTCTTATTACATTTCAGTCATATCTTTTTACATTATCCAAAACAGGTTAATTTATTTTGTATTTTGTATCTTTTCATATTTCAATGCAACACCTTTATAACACAAAAATGGATAAATTCATTTTGTATTCTGTGCCTTTTCAGATTTAAGTGAAACCACTTTACAACATCCAAACAGGTTGATTTATTTTGTATTTTAGTGTTTCTATTTTTCCCATTTGAATGAAACTCCTTTTTAACATAAAAATGGGTAAATTTATTTTATATTCTGTATCTTTTTACATTACAGTAAAACCCATTTACATCACCCCAATCAGGTTAATCTATTTTATGATTGTGCATATTATATTTTAGTGAAACCCCTTTATAACACAAAAAGGGTATATTTATTTTGTATTCTATAACTTTTATACTTTTCAAAGAAATTATTTTATAACACAGCTAAATTCGCTTTGATTTGTCTTTCCAGATTTAAGCGAAACTCCTTTACAACACCTATAACACAGATAAATTTATTTTATATTCTGTGCCTCTTTGAGTATCGGTGAACCATTTTCGCTCTTAAGAAGCTCGGTTCTATTTTTGCAAATTGCAACAAAATCTAATTAGCAAGAAGGCGCATAAATGCATAAGTATCATAAGTGACTGAAATGCCAAATTTCATGAAATTTAATCAAATAGTTTTTTAGTTAAAGTACATACAGCATTGCATAGACAGACAGGCAAACTCTCAGATGTCATGTTCAAAGTAGTGTCTCTCAAAACATATAGATCCGTCGAAAACTCGAAATCCAATTTTTAACCCTCCTATGGCCTAATATAATATCCTCCCATGACCATCCAGGTCCCCAGACCTATCAAACAATAGTACGCATCTGGGACATACTAACATGGCAATTGCAGCCTCCTTAGAATACCACTGAAATAGCTGACCAGTTGCAACATTTGTAGTAAAATCTTCCACATAGGGACATAAGCAACTTAATTGACTCTACGTCGCACCAAATATCAGCTTGTATGGTTGCCAGGGAAGGATTTGCCAATTACTAAAATGTCATCTTCTTGTTGCCACTATTTTTAATAAAATTTTTCCTCTCCCAGATTCCAATCTTTTGTATATCTCCTCAAGTGATTCATACAGGATGTCCCAAAAATGACTAACACATTTGAAAAATGCATTAAAAACAGAAAGCGATAGAAATGTAACGTTTGCTGCATTGTACTTGGGAAACCAGGGAATTTTATTCAACTAATTTTCAAAATTTGTTGCAAAGATCACCAAAAGATGGCGCTGCTGAATGGGAAAACTAATAAACGATATGACCATGTTGCAAAAACTACAAAACGATGTTTTCAAAATAACCACCATTTGCAGCAACAACATGGCGCAATCTGAGAAAAAAATTCGCAGACACCTATGCAAACATTTCAGCCGGAATGGTCTCACATGCAGCAGAGATGTATTGTTGCATTTTCGCAATCATTTGTGGATTTTGGCGATACACCTGGTTTTTCAGGTACCCTCACAGGAAAAAGTCACATGGCGTCAAATCTGGTGAATAGGGAGGCCAATCCATGCCATGTCCTATATGTCTGGCATATTCAAGGGCAATCACACGATCATCGGAATGTTTGCTAAGGAAATCGAACACTTCAGGCGTTCGATGTGACCAGGCACCGGGCACCGTCTTGCATAAAACACCTACCGTCCTCCAAAGCATTTTGAATCGTCACAAATTCATGCAGAATGCCCCGATGCCGTACTGCAGTAACCGTTTCGTGATGAGAAAATTGCCCAGTGAGTCCTTTGGAGGAAATAGCGACCCAAACCATGACTTTTGCGGAATGCAGGGATGAAGGTACGGTAACATGTAGATTTTCTGTTCCCAAAATGTGCCATTTCTGCTTTTTGACAAAGCCGTTGGAAGAAAAATATGCCTCGTTGGAGTACCTAATGTTTCCAACATCGATTTCGCCGGCATCCAGCTACTGCAGCATAGCGTTCACTTGCTGCAGCATAGCGTTCACTCGCTGCAGCATAGCGTTCACTCGCTGCATAGCGTTTCGCGTGCATTCATGGCACCAGCACACAGGGGTTGGCGAGTCTGGATCTTCTAAAGGAACAAATGAAGGCTGTGGCGCATGATATGGTGCGTGGACGTTCGTCATAGTCCAGTCTCAGATGCAACACGGCGAACGGAAATCCGAGGCCGTTGTTGGATCACCTGCTGAACGACTTCAGCATTCGCCTCTGTCATTGCCGAACTTGGTCGGCCGACATTTCCAACACGGTCATCGTTGATATTCCCAGTCCGTCCAAATTTTTCGAACAGAACCTTTATTTCATTGATTGACGGTCCTTTTTAGACATTAAATTTCCTTTGGAAACTGCGCCTCGTTTCAACAAAACTGTAATCCAGGTGGTGAATCTCCAAAACAAGAAATATCCGCTGTTCCAACGAATAAACCATTTTTAACGAATAAACCAACAGCACCTTGAAATCTTTGAGAAGCACACGCTAGCGAAATGTTGAGCAAAGTACAGAATGACAATCTGACGGCATGCGTTTCCTTGCAGCTCTAACACAACCGCAGCGCCATCTATTGGTGACCTTTCTAACAAATTTTGAAAATTGGTTGAATAAAATTCCCTGGTTTCCCAAATACAATGCATCAAACGCTGCATTTCTATTGTCTTCTGCTTTTTAATGCATTTTTCAAATGTGTCTAGGACACCCTGTACATGCCGAGTTTTGTTGCTGTGGCTTAATTTCTTATGGGTGCATACATATATTTTTTAAACAAAGTGTATTACCATATTTTTAATGGAAAGTAACAAGTAGGTAAGTGGTACACATTGCTGTTCCCGTAACTTCCCTTGAATTTTGACAACCACATGGACAACGATTTGGTTTATAAATATGCAATTGAAAAATAACGCATTGTCGTTACACTAGGCCTAATTGCTTTTTGAATAACTCATATCAAGTATTAGTATGCTTTATTTGGTACAAAACGGGAAAAATTGAAGATAAAATCGTTGAGAGAGAAAAGTAGTCATAAAAATAAATTATGAAGCTTTCTTTCTTTCGACTTACCCGAAGTTGTAAGGCAACTATTTGAACGGGAGAAAGCCACCCAATTTAGACCGGAACCCAATGAGGGTTGCAACCACAAGGACCATAACCTCCTTCCTCCTGACCTATCACCCCTCGGATGGACTTGCGGACCTATAGATTTATTAGCCCGAACTCTGCGTATATACAAGGATAGTTTTAGGGGCGTCTAGGACCTAAGACAGGACTACTCCATGCCATCCTCTCGCCTTAACCACTAGAATGTCCCTGTCCATGGACTTTTCAAGCTAAACTAACCAAGGCCTCCACGCCTCACCCAAAAGTGTATTACATAGTGTGTAGCCGGGAAGAAAATACCCCCAACACGAAGAACGGACCAACCGGTCCTGCTAGACATCTTTATTTATAATACAAACTCAAGAATAATCTGTCAAAGTCAATACAAAAACATCTACCAAACATGGTAGGTAATAATAATACAGCATCCTCTAACACCAAAGACTGACATCAGCGAGCATACTTTCAATAATGTAAAATTTTTCTTTTAATATTCCCTATTTTCAATTTAAGTTTGTACAAAGTATTTCGAATTATCCTATAGTATAATTTGACTTAACATTGGCTGAATCGTTTGCAGTCATTTGCATTTGTTATAAAGGGGTTTAACTGCAGATGTTGTTAATTGTAAATATTTATGCGACCTTGTTATCTAAAAGAGAAAATTCTTAGGTTTTCATGATGGAGGATTCCCGAATTAAGGCTCCGAGTCTGAAGGACGCTTCAACGCAGACCTATGTTACAAGAATTAAACCTCCGAGTCTAAAAGACGCCTCAACGCAGACCGAAGATTATACAACGCTTACAAATTCTAGTTCAAAGCAATCCAAAATTTATAGAATACCATCGAACTTTGTCATCGAACCTTGTCAAACGAAACCGTCTTTTGACCACCCTAAAGAAGAAGTCAGAGATATGAAAAAAGAATCGCAATCTGAAGAACAATTTCATAATGGTGGTGTTAAAAAGACTTATAATGAATGCACAGACGAAGTCTGGAACATAAAATTGAAAGAAGCCCTTCGCAACTGGATGTTAGCTCGTGAACCTATTGCTGCCCCTATTACACATCGAGAAACAGAACTATCTTTAAACCAACCCAGAAGAGAAGAAGCAGACAGAGAAAGAGAAATCACTTTAATAATAGAGATCGCGAAAGAATTAGCAACTCAAGCTTTAAAACACTTTATTAGTGGAAATGCTGACGTGAATACTGAAATAAAAACACGTTCAGAAATCCCCATTTCAAACAATATTGAAGACGAGAAAGAACGTCGAATCAAGGAAAAAATCTCATTTCATAAAGTTCCAACTACAAAAATAAAACTACCTGGTTTTTGGGAAAATACACTAAAGTATAATAATGCTGTATCTTCCAAAATCGAAGTGCAGAACTTGAATACTTTTAATCCCCCATATTCTAGTCTGGAAGAATCCAAGGTTTACAGTGTATCGTCAAACATTGACATTATTCATGAACAAAGTGACCGCATAAAGGGGAAACTTGACACATCTCGAAATACCACTGTAGTACAAAGTGAAATTTATAAAGTTGCTGTTACTCAGGAGACAAAATATAAAAGAAGGACTAATACAGAATTTCGCAAATGCAAAGTTCAACATAAATATCAAAATAAGCATAAGGAAAAAATGAAGAAGAAACGTCAAGAAAGAAAACTTGAAACGTTAAAAAATGAACAACTTCAAAACAAAGCAGCACAAAGAAACGAAGATGACGAACCTGATAATGATGATAAACTAAACTATAAAACTACAAATCCCAGGAACGGAGACACAGACGTACAAGACAAAATCACTTTTAAGCCGACATTCGAAAAAGTATCTCTATCCGTGAAATCATTTTGTAGTGAAGATGTTAAAATCAAGGAGAGTAAAGCTGATGCCGATGTAAGGCAAGAATTGACTGCGGCACTGGAATCAGCAAAAACAGCTGATCCATCTTCTAAGAGCTGTGATAGTACAGTTACTAATGAGCCACTCTACATGTCAGTACCAAAACAAACAGGTGATCAAACTTCACGGACTAAAATTAAACAGAAAAATTGGAAAAGAAAACCTGAAAACAAAATTTCAGATGAAGAAATGGATGATGTATCAAAATTGAATGTTGTCGACACTGAAAAAATCTTAGCTCGAAATCTGGCTGATGAAAAAGATGAGATGTACAATAAATCAGGTTCCCGTTGGGGATCAAATTTACCACTAATAGATGCAACGGGTGAACCTGATTGGCATGATTCACCTGTAACAGACACTGATTGGGAATATGAGATATCTAATTCTTCTACGTTAGCTGAAATTTTAAATGAAACTGTTAAATATGAATTAGACAAAGATTTAAAATCATTAAGCAATTCTATGGAAGACATTTCATGGAAAAAAGCTGAAGAACCTTTGAGAAATTATAACAGCAAAATAATTTGTAAAGTTGACGTTGCTCAGGAGACAAAAAGCAAAATAAATACTGAGACAGAATTTCGCGAATGCAAAGTTAAAAATAAATACCAAAATAAACATAGTGAAAAAATGATGAAGAGATGTCAAGCAAGAAAACTTAAAACTTTAAGAAAACAACTCCAAAACAAAACAGTACAGAGAAACGAAGACGACAAATCCGGTGAAGCTGATAAACTTAAAAATAAAACTATAAACCCCGGGGTTGGAAGTACAGGCGAACAAAAAATCAGTTTTACTCCGAAATTGGAAAAAGTATCTCAATCTATAAAATCATTTTATAGTGAAGATGTTAAAATGACTGAAAGTAAAGCTGTCGAAATGTCGAACAATCCATTTAAAACCGCTCTTTACAGATGGAACTTAGTTCGAAAACCTACTACTGCCACATGTATATATCATGAAACAGAGCCAGCTTTAGATCAGCTCATAAAAGAGGACGCAAACACAAAAAACGAAATGACTTTAACACCACTTACCACTGAATTGTCAACTCAATCTGTGAAATGCTTTTCTAATAAAGATGGGGACGTAATTGATGTTGAAATGTTTAATATGCAATTTAAAGCAAAGCTTCGTAAGTGGAATAAAGCCCGGAAATTAAATAATGACTCTATTGTATCTCACATTATAACCAAATCTTTAAACGCCGCTGAGTATTCAGACATTAAATCTGAAAGCACAAGTAGCACAGTTAGAAGTCCTGACGAATCTTCAACAAAAGCAAATGTCAGTGATAAAATTCGAAGAAATGATATTCTACATTATGCAGCTGAAACTCATCTCGAAAATGCCACTTTAGAAACTACTGAAGACAAGAAAGAACGCCAGATTAAAAATTGCGATATGCTTGCGAAAGCTCCAAATACCGTAAAAGATGCTGACGCCGATGTAAGGGAAGAATTGACTGTGGTACTGGAATCAGCCCAAACAGGTAATCCATCTTCTGAGAACTGTGATAGTGCAGTTACTCCTGAACAGTCCTACGTATTGGGAGAAAAACAGAGAGATGATCAAGCTTTTTCACGGACAAAAGCTAAACGGGAAAATTGGAGAAGGAAACCAAAAAGCAAAATTTCAGATGAAAAAAGTGCAACTCCTAAGGATGATGTATCAAAATTGGAAGTTATCACCAGTGAAAAAAGCTTAGCTCGAATTCTAGTTGATGAAAAAGATGAGACCTACAATAAACCAGGTCCCAGTTGGAGATCAAATTTACCACTAATAGATGAAACAGGTGAACCTGATTGGCCTGATTCACCTGATACGCCTTCACCTGTCACAGAGAGTGATGGGGAATATAATTTGATCTCCAATTCAGCTGCGTTGGCTGAAATTTTAAATGAAGCTGCTAATGATGAACTTGACAAAGATTTAAAACCATTAATCAGTTCTATGGAAGACATTTCTTGGAAAAAAGCTAAAGAAGCTTTGGGAAGTTATAAGAGCATAATTAGCTCGCTACACAAGTTGTCAACTACTATTGTTGAATTACTGGATGGTAAACCATTTGAACGACGTCGCAATCGAAAGCAGATAAATAAACTACACTTGAAGATTGGGCACGAATTAGAAACAGCTTCGAACGTCGAAAACATTTTTCAACAACGAATAACAGAGCTTCCTTATCCACAACTGTTTAACAACATGAATAATTCTCATCTTAGAGACATTAGTAACATGATAAAAATAATTGACAAAGCAAGTGATGCGGCTGTGGAGTTTCTCAGTTCAAAACCTAAGAGAACTTCAGGTTATAAAGACTTATAAGAAGTGACTTTTTTAATGTAAACAAATAGTGGATTAGGCCTACTGGGGAAACCACTATAAAAAAAACGCGCCATAGCCTTACCTCTTAGGTGGTGTGGAAAAGGCTGAAAAGAATTATGTTTTTTAAAAACTTAGATACATTTGCCTTCAGTTCATGAATCATGTTATGAACTTTTCTCTATTGGAAATCTAACAGTGCTGAAGTTGCATCTGATTAATGTAAGAAATCTGATTAATGTATGCAATTAATATATTATGTAAACAGCGGATTAAACCAACTAGAAAGACCACTTTAAAACAATGTGCTATTGCCTTACAAGGCTGAAAAATATAATGAACCTAATTGCATTTATCGTCACTTCATATTTCATATTGTGAATTTTTTTTTTCTGCTTGCAGTGCTAAAGCTTCAACTGATTAATGTAAAAATATATATAAACAGTGTTTTAGGTTTACTGGGAAATCAAATCACTTTAAAAAACCACGCAAGAACTTTATCACCTGAGTGAGATGAAAAATTATGTTTTTAAAACCAAAAGCATTTTTCTACACCAGAGGATTTAATCAGCGTGCCAAAATAAAACAAAAATTAGTGTATGGGTTTTTCGAGTGCTGATACTTATGTAGGTACATATAATAAGAGTTGTTGAAATAAACTCATGCTTGTAGAAATTGCAACACCATGAAAGAATTACGCGATTGAGCTGAAACTTACAAGAAATGCAAATTAGGGTGTGCTATGCAAATGATTAGAATTTCAGAGTGACCGCGCATGCGTGAAATAAGCAGCGTCCTATGAACTGCTGTTTTAGCCGTATAAATAGAGAGCTGAAGTGGGACGTTGAAAATAGTCAATGGTTGTCTGCCAGCGGTAAAAGTTTCATGAGAAGTCACTGTGCCTTTTCGACAACAGAGGGCGCCATATGGGCAATTTACAGAGTTTGAACGGGGACGAATGATCGGCCTTCGTGAAGGGAGATATATATCTTATCGTGCAGTAGCAGCTCGTATAGAACACAATACCATGACAGTGATGCTAGTTTGAAAGCAGTGGACTGAGAAGAACCGGACGAGTCGCAAATCTGGCAGTGAATGACGATATGTTACGTCAGCACGGGATGATAGACACCTCATCAGCATGGTAGTGGTGGACTGTACAGCTTCATCTCGACAGTTGTCAGAACGTTGGAACACTGTTGCAGGTGTCGAAAGCATAGACCATCCGACTCGTCCAAAGACTTAGAGCACTTTATTGGATGGTCGGACTGTTGCAGGTGTGTCATTGTTTGCACCAACAATTCGTCGACGTCTGCGTGCAAAACTTCCTTTGTACAGGATTCCCTTGACGTAAAACCACCGACGCCTGCGGCTACAATGGGCTCATCAACGTAGATATTTCTTCGACCCAGACAGTCCGACGCACCCGAAGTTCTAAGGCATCTGTTTAGACGACCGGGAAGTGCCACCCAATTTAGACTGGAACCCAATAAGGGAGGCATCCACAGGGACCGTACCCTCCTACCCCTACCACCAAATTCTTCGAAGGACTTAGGGACCCACATGTTTAACGTGATTCCAAGTTTAAACGCCAATCGCTCAACCTCCCCAGTCAAAAATATCACGCTACGCTACTGCCAATGCTACCATCTAAGATTTAAGATATTTTCAAAATAATTGTCTTACTTTTTTCAAATATTATTTTTAAATATCTTAATCTTGAAACAAAGTTAATCTTAGAATAAATTATATTTATTCTATCACATTTCTATACTGCTTTGTAAAAGTATTCCTTTAAAATAACTATAATTAAATATGTACAAAATTTCAAGCAACATATTGCATTATTAAAGGAATATGAATACTTTAGTGTTTATAATAATGAGTTTTTAAACTTTTACTTTATATTGTACGATTTTATGTTGAACTTAATAATTAGTAGAGTAAAACCATTGAAAGAGAAAATTCACACATTCTCTATTATATATTACATGTTACCAAGACATCTCCTGGGGAGATTTGGGGATCTGCCCCCTCTCCCTAAATCCTAATTAGAAAAGTTTTTTTTATTATATGGGATCTTTTGTACATACACGTTTGATATTTTATCTCATATACTATATCAGAATTGTTACATTTTGGAAGAAATATTTTATGAACATAATGAATGAGTATAGAACAAACACATGGCAATATAATTTTGAATTAGCTTCATGTTTCCATTCTCTTAATGTAAGTATAAAAATGAATTCGAATAAAATAATTAGTTATGAAATAAAAACATTTTCGATGAACTTCATTTTATCAACGTTATATTGGCGGATTGTCCAAATGTAGGAGTATCTAGGCAGTTTATGTATTCACTGTAGTTCAAAAGATATTCACTAAATTTCCTTGAAATTTGGTAGCTATGTTGGTTAGGCATTACTCTGGCACTAATTTGATTTTGGGTGAAAATCAAACAATAATAGTGGTACTTAAAAATCCGGAAAATAAGAAGGTTCTATTAAACTATGTACTCTGTGAAGTAGTTGTAGTGCTACAAAATAAAATAAAATGTTACTGCTCCGCTATGAGCATAAACTGTTCTCAACACCGTCATTTCTTCAATTGTGGCACGATACTTGTCGAATTGATATTCAAATAGAGCTAGTTTACCATATAAAAGATGAAATTCAATGAAACACTGCAAAATCAAAGTAATTTAGAAAATATAATTTTGTAATAGACTGATATAATGCATTAAATCAAAAACGATTTCCATCGGTAAAGGTTTCAAAAGTATGCCGATTAAAATCTCTTAGGATAATTTTAGTAGAGCATTTGGAAGATACAAACTTTTACTGCTAATTGTTAAAAAACGGTTTAAGCAGAGAACTTTGCGTCTTGAGATTTTTCAGTGAGTCAAAACCATTGATGCACAAAAATGGCATGTATCTGAACATGTGCTATTTCCATCTCAAAAGTTACGAAACAAATGAAAGTTGATTGTCTGATAAAATCCCGAGTTATTTTATTTGATTTATATGCTGCATATGCATGTTGATTGGGGATAATTCGACTAGAACACCGATAACTTTGTGTGTGTGCCACAGAAATGTCGCAATGCCATTGTATTGACAAAAACATCAATTTCTCACAATCTATTATAGATGAAGCTTAGATAAGGTCTGATATGGATCGAGCATTAAATTCTCGAAGTAGGAAGGTTCACTAAAGATTTCCCTATCTGGTTCTTTTTACATTTCAAGTTCAAAATTTTCCCTTTTCCTTGAAGCATCCATTTTCTAAGATTGGCTGTAAATGGAGCTTTGGTGATGGAAAGTAGAGGGATGGAGAAAGAATTTTTAATTCGGATTTTTTCTTACTTCCGATTCAAAAAAGTTCCCTTGCCGTATCTATTTTTTGGAATTGGCTACAGATAAAGCTTAGACGATGATTGATACAGTCACATTTCGAAGAGGTTAGAGGAAATACTAACATAAGAATTTCAACTTCCGATTGAGGAAATGTCTACTTGCAGTTTTGCATCTTATGGTTCAAAATATTTTCTTGAAATGTATATTTCGATTGACTATAGATAGAGCTTAGGTGATGACTGATACGAATTTAGCATTTAATTTCAGGGAGGGTGTGGATTCACTAAGGAATTCTACTACCAGTTCTTTTTCCAATTCCTGATTTAAAAAATGTCATTTTCCTTCAAACATTTATTTCTCAGAATCGGTTGTGGATAGAGCTTATGATAACTGATATATTATAGATTCAGTATCAAATATATTAGAGGGTAAAAATTTCATTAAGGATTTCTACTTCTGGTTCTATAGACGTCACTTTCAATTAAAAAATAACAGTTTTTTACAATGTCTATTTCTCAGGGTTGGCTATAGGAGTAGGGTATAGAATGACTGATTCAGCATCGAACTTTGGAGGTGGTCACTAATGATTTACACTTCTAGTTCTGGAGATACCACTTCCGATTGTTCCAAACATGGTATGACTATGCTAAATACGCGAGCAAAAAAGTATAAAAATATTTCTACTAAATTGAAATGTGCATACCAGTTGCCATCATATAAAATATCCTCACGAATTTCTTATTTTTCAGTGTTATATTGTGTAAAACTTTATACTTGTTATATTTTATGAAATTTAACTCTGCCCCCTAAATAATACTAAAAAGGAGTCCCCTCCCCTTTATTTTTTTTATCTAAGGCCCACGGTTCGACTTGGTCCCTGGGCCCAAAATTGGATGTGGAGGGCCTACCTGTTAGTAAGGCTTTGTTGGACACAAGATTCCACTTGGTCCGTTCCACTTGGCGATAAATTTTACAATTCTGGCGATAAATTTTCCAATTCTGGCGACAAATTCGGGGACTTTTTATAATGTTGCCAAATTGACAAAAATGACGCGACATGCTGTAAAACGTTGTAAGAAATGTAAATATGAACTAACTGCAATATTCTAAGGTTTACCGCACAATATTATTATTTAACCAGTATATTAGTTTTTAACATAGTTGAAAAGTGTTTCTGACTTTTGTCATTCTGTCTGTCTGTCTGTCCATTCACATGATAACTGCCGTGAAAATGATTTTATCAAAATGAAATTTTAATATGTTGTTCAGACGGTCTGTAGAACATATGGGAATATAAATGAATAATATCACCCAATTAGTTTTAGATTGAACCCGGGTTGACAAAATGAAATACATTGAATCCTGTGGAACCTAATTTTTCAAACATTTTTTATTGTCTGGGCTGTAGGTGAGATTTTTAACACTATACAAGATAGTTGAAAAGTGTTTATGACTTTGGTCATTTTGTCTGTCTATCCATTCGCAATTCTGGCCACTCCTGGGGGAATCGAAACTTCGGCTCCGATATTTTCTGTCCGGAGGTCAATAGTATAAGCAACGAGCCATTGCAATGGGTACCCATAGAGGACGGCATGGGAGCACTTAAGCTCTACTGGACATTCAAAGTATCAAGTTAGTCGATATTGTACGCCTTATCCTTGAGTTTGTCACCGATGGAATTAGTTCTATGGGTGTGTGTACGGCATGGGTGCCCATAAGGGAACGCCAGAGGAAACTTTCCCTCCCGTGGACTTTCAAAGTTACACATGTAGGTTACTAGCCAGTCGATATTCAACGCTTCATCCTTGAGTTTCCCTCCTGGAAAAGGTTACATTGGCACCCATAGTGGATTGAAAGGAGGACACTTGTCCTCCCATAGACGTTCAAGGTTACACATGTAAGTCTCAACCTAGTTGATATTGAATTCCTCATCTCTGAGTTTGTCTCCTCTGGAATCAGTTCAATGGGTGTCCTTGACTCGGGCCCCCATAAGGAAACGCAAGGGGAAATGTTCCCTACTGTGGAAGTTTAAGGTTACAAATGTAGATTACAAGCATGTCGATATGGAACGCCTCATCCTTGAATTTGTCGCCGCTGGAATTAGTTTTATGGGGATCCTTGCCATGGACTCCCATAGTAGAACACAAGGGAACTTGCCCTCCCATGGACGTTTAAGGTTACAAATGTAATCTATAAGCTGGTAGATATTGAATGCCTCATCCTTGAGTTTGCCCTCCTGTAAAATGTTACATGAGCGCCCATAGTGGAGGGCAGGGAAGACACTTACCTGCCATCCCATAGATGTTCAAGATTAGACATGTTAGCTAATCGATATTAAACACCTAAACCTTCAGTTTGTCCACCATGAAAAAAGTTCTATGGGTGCTCATAGGGGAGAGCAAGGGATGCACTTGCTCTCCCCTAGGACATTTCAAGTTAGTCGATATTGCAGGTATCATTATATAGTTTGCATCCCTGGAAAAATTATATTTGCGATTTGATATGGGCACCCATGGTGGAGCGCAAGGGGGTACTTGCCCTCCTCTGGACGTTCAAGATCACAAATGTAAACATTAAGCTAGTCGATTTTTTATGTCTCATTCTTTAGTTTGACCACCCCAGGAAAGCATTTTATTAGCGTCCTTTAATCCTACTTCTTTGAATCAATGTTGACCCCCTCCTGCAATTACAACACTATGTTTTTGATCGTACAATATTTTTGACACTCTCTCATCCGTGTTCTAATCACGTTAATTGCAAAATGTCTCTCCCGATTCTCATTTTTTACAGAGTACGTCTACATATACAACTTCGTGACTTACACGTACTCCACCTCTGTCTCTCTTTTTAAAATCTCTAATTTCGAATAATTCGTGTTTTATTTACATTGATTACAAAATGTTTGTCTACCTGTTTCTAATTTTCTACAGAGTGAATCTGCAGTACTTAACATATTTCTATTCTCAAACAAACTTTAAATTCATTGTAATTTTTATAATAGTTAAGAAATGTAATATAGATGGCAGCGCCATAATATAACGCTTAAATCTCTTTATAAATATATGTAAGGAATAGAGCTCAAATTATTTTTATGTATACAGTATATTTTATGGAATTTTAGACGACCTTACTTGAGTTAGAATGAAACTTCTAGTTCTACCCTATAACAGATTTTAAATTCTAAGCTTTCAGAAATAGAGTAAAGCGACCTCTGTCCTATTACAGTGTTGCATAAAAGCAAGAAAGGTTCCTGATTTATACAAGTCCCATCGTTCCTGGTCCCCAAATATAATGATTTAAAACTTCTAACAGTTTTTTTTTTTTTTTTTAATAAACGAGAATATCGGTGATGGGAAATAAAATTTCAGCAAAATCATTTAATATAACAGCAAAATTAATGCTGTATGATCTCCAGATTTCCCTTAAAATTTATTTATTATTGGCAGTATAATTAAACATTAAAATATTTAGGGGGGGGGGGGTCAGTTTTAAATATAAATCTCAAGGGTTCCAAGTTAGAGGTCTACATGGTTTCAGGCCTTGCCCCTGGACCTGATCAACGGACCACAATTAGGCCACGTTTTATTAATTCGGGTCGGGTTGGGCCGGGTCAAAATAAATAAAAAAAAAAGCCAATAGGTACTGCATACTTAAAATTTAACACTGATATTTTATTTCAATTTTTTCTGTGGTTTAATTTCAATTATTAGATTCCAAATGTTTCTAAATTATCAAAATTAAATAAATTATTTTCTTAAAGTAAAACACTTCCGTCGATTTCTTTCCGATAACAAATACTGTTATTTGAGCAAATTGTTATAATTTAAAATTAATATATGGATAAGACGAATTATTGTACTTAAATTTATTTATATTTGTATTCTAAACATCTACCACTTTTAATTTAAAATTGTAAAAAAATGTTCATAACTATGACAAAATCAACGAAAATATACATGCATGTATACTTAATAGATTCGGAGCTCAGACTTCGAAGTGTGAGGTTGTGATTTTGCGAAGCTGCTGCTTTTATCTTGTGGTGACTTCTTGCTTACGCTTGGACGTGTTATATCTAGTTACGATGGAGCACGTCGGGCTAAGTAATCTTCAACTTTATTGTGTGCGGCTTTTCGCCATTTTGTGCTTTTCGACTTTGGATTACCACGTGGTTCTGCTTTTGTGCCTTGGATTGACCCTGCTGGACTATGGAGCTGGACAGAGAAGTTTTGGAATTGACGAGGGATGTTGCAAAGGAATTGGATGGAGATGATGCTCGACCTCTCAGGGAAGCCATGTATTCTTATTGTGACTCCCTGCCGGACGATGGACTTTCTCGCACGTGGACCCAGGAAGTGATGGAAACAGTGAACTTCTGTGGATTACTGATCTACACGCTGACTCTGCATATCGGGGATATGCTCAAGAATGGAATCATCGACCAGGACAAGGACCAAGTCTCCCGGATTTGGGGTATGTTCAATTTTGTGAATTCTTATATGTTAGGCTGTGACATGACTAAATTTAAGAGTAGTGATATGTATTTAATCTTTATAACATTTGAGGATAGTAAGTTAAGATTAGACAACACTGAAATTAAATCTAAACTGCTAGAGTTAGGACTAATTAATGAAATTAAACCTGTTGATAAATGTGAAACTGTTGGAAAACCAAGTAAAAGGGCTAGGACAGAGGAGTCTCCCACTAAGGGAACTCCTACCAAAAACCAGGATGGAAATTTAAACTTAAAATCTAGTGACTGTAATACTGCTAGTGATAGTGTTGTAATTGTAAATGATAAGGTTAGTGATAGTGTTGTAACTGTAAATGAAAATGTTAAAACTAAGACTTATGCTGAAATCGCCGCGCAACCTGTTCAATTTAAAAGTGCACCTGAACCTTAAGCGGTTGAAAATAATGTTAGAGAAAATATTATGGAGGTAGAAAAAAAAGAACCAAAAGCAGAATCTTTCTTCATTAAGTTTAGAGACAACTGCCAGGCTCTCCTTAAAAAGTTAAATGAAATCACAGGCAATAAAGTATCTGGCAAACTCTCAGGAGATATGCTCAAACTCATACCCAATGACGCTGACTCCTATAGGGTTGTTCAGCGCCATTTGACTAGCGAGGAAATCCCCTTCCGTAGTTTAAACCTAAAAACTGAAAGGCCAAAAAAGGTAGTTTTGAAGGGGCTACCAACTAACTATGACATTGAGGAGATAAAAATGACGCAAACATCCATTGGATTAGATGTAGCCCGGGTTTCTCAATTGAGAAACACAAAAACAAGATTACCCCTGCCGATATTCTTAATCAGCCTTAGGCCTACGGAAGACTGGCAGAGGGTTTACAGACTAACAAGATTAGGGTACTTGGCTGTGAAGGTAGAGGCCTTCAGAGCTCGGGGCTTTAAAATTTGCTACCGGTGCCAGCAGTTCAACCACTCCTCTGAGAACTGCAGTATGCCACCAAAGTGCCTGAAGTGTGCTGAAGAACACTTCACACGGGACTGCCAGAGACCCAGGACAGAGAAGGCAACGTGTGCAAACTGTAATGGAGACCATCCGGCGAACTTCAGGCAATGCCCGAAGAACCCCTGGAACAGAGGAAAGGCACCGGGGTATGCCCCCCCTCCCCCCAAAAAATCAGATACCCCCTTGGAGGCAAAAGGCCCGCGGACTAAACCCCCAGGCACCCCCTCAGGGCTCCTCGCACATAGTGCCACAGGAAAAGAGACACCAACCTTCAGCACCTACCAGATCGGTGCAAGAGCAGGCCCCCAAACCCTCGACCTCCAGAGAATTGACCCTGGAGGAAGTAAGAGAAGCTATAGCTGCCATTAAAAGGAGATCAGAAATAGAAAAAGCCAGACAGGCAAAGGATAGGCTTGACAGGAAAGTTGAGAATTGGTAGCAAAATAAACGAGTCAGGGATGAAGAGATCGAGCAAACCCAGCTGCTAGATAAAACGGGTGAAAAAAGCAAAAGATTATCGAATTCCAAAAGGACACTCACAAAAAAGTGCAAACTGCGGTTGAGGCTGAGGAAATGGAAGCGGAGACTGAACCGACTGATAAATCTGATGCTGAAAAGATGGAGGATATCCTCAACCTCATCAGAGGATTTATCAGCATGTTCAATCTAGACGATATAAAACATCTGTTGATGCAGTTCGCAGAGTTAGTACAAAAAAAGAGCGATCCTATGGTAATGGTCTTTGAGGCCCAAAAACTCTCAAACATTTAGTTTATATTTCTCTTTATAAATAACAGATGGCAGCACTACCATAACTTGGTGTTAAAATAATTACTACCATTTTTGAATTGAAGCCCTATGATCTCTCTGAATACTTAGACTAATTTTCCTACATATAAACTAAAATACAGAAAGGAACCACAAAAAAATCTTTTGTATATTTAATGTACAGTTAGACATTGCACTTATGTTATCAGTTTCACAAAATACCAATCATTATTTTTTTTATAACTCCATCTGATAACCGGTATATAAAATATACCTGCGCCCATATAAGGGGTATTGTAACACTAGATGGCAGCACTAAAACTAAGAAGTTCCCCTCAAAGTTCAAAGACATGTGTTTCAAGAAACAGGTGTTTTACTCATTGTGGGTGGTTTTGGGGAGATATTTGGCCCCTACAGCTGATGTAAACAAAGATGTGATTTATTTACATTGGCTTTAGAGGTCGGTTGCATTAGAATCCCTTGCAGACCTCTCATTCAGCATTAGTTGCTAGTTTCTTTCGGTTCTTGTAGTTTCATTTTCTTGCAGTTTTCATTGAATCTTTTATGTATATATTATACTTTCAGTTGTAAATAGTAGTTAGATTTTTTATATATTGTAATTATTAAGGTTTCTTATTATATATAGGAGTTATTAGTATTTATTTAATATAAAAATAGAAAAAATGCCCAGGAAGGGGCTTGACATAAAAGAAGCACTTGCTTTATTTCAAGAGCTTCCTTCAGATGATGGATCAGATATTTCAAATCCTGACACCTCTGATGATGAGTTTGTTCCAGATGTTCTGCAGCAGGAAATTGGAGACATTCAATCCGATGTTTCTGATGAAGTGGAAAATTTGCCTGGACCTTCAGTAGCTACTGAAGTTACATGGCTAACAAAAGCTAGTATAGCTAGAAAGATACCAGCATTCACAGAAAGAACAGGTCCATCAGATGAAATATTAGGAATGGATGCCAAATCTCCTTTGTCACTTTTCTTAGCATTGTTCAGCATACAGGTGATGGAAAGTATAGTTTTTCAGACTAATCTGTATGTTGTTCAGTTGGACAAGGCATTCAATCCTATGGATCTCGGAGAACTTTTGAAATTCCTAGCAATAAAAATGCTAATGGGAATAAAAATAATGCCCAGCTACAGAGATTACTGGTCATCTGCTCCTGAACTGAAAGATAATTACATCTCTAGTCAGATGTCAGCAAAACGTTTTAGCTGGATTTTATCACACATTCACTTGAATAACAATTTATTGCAGTCAAAACGAGGAGAGCAGGGCTATGATAAATTGTATAAAGTGCGACCGTTCCTTAGCCATCTTTCGGATCGATTTTCTTCTATGCTTCATCCAAACCAAAACCAAGCAATTGATGAATCAATGACAAAGTTCAAAGGGCGTAGTACTCTAAAACAGTACATGCCTAAAAAACCAATAAAGCGTGGGTATAAGGTGTGGATGAGGAGTGATCAAACTCTCAAGGACGGGGTTTTACGGAGTGCCCAGGAGGGGAAAGAATTCCTCCCTTTAAACTCCGGACGAAAAGGAAAAGAGATACGAAAAGGAAACATAAGTGAAAGATTTTACATCTGAAGGAGTGCTTGGGGGGGGGGGGGGCTCGACCGAGGTCGGGCCCTTCCCCAAGTCTACAGAGGAGGAGAAAGGGCTAGGGCCCAAGCGGGCGCCTAGCAGGATAAAAAGTAGGGGTAGAAGAGGGGCGTCCCGAGGGACGCAGGGCCTTGAGCTTGAGACAGGGGGGGGGGGGGGGGTACCGAACATTACAAAAAAAGTTGATCAAACTGGTTTTGCTTGCCAATTTGACATTTATACTGGTAAGACAGGTGATATGGTAGAAAAAAACTTATCGGAAAGAGTGATGAAAAGTCTGTGTGCATATAAATATCGGAAATAATAAATATCGATAATCGGAATTAAAAGATCCCACCTCAAACACCTGATTTTTAAATAAAACTCGCGACTATTATTTTATAAAAAAAAATATTCTAAACTCTAAACTGCCAAAACGCTAGGTAACCCTTAGATCTGCATCAACCCCCCAAACTGCTTAAACTCTAAATGTGCAACAAACTGCCACACTAGGAGCTAGGACAAATAATAAAATGTAGTAAATAAAAACCTCGAACCTCCAATTAGGGTCACTGAATTAATGTCACAGTTTGACGATAAGAACCACATATTGAAACTGGAGATTAAAGGCGCTTCGCTTTTTGAAAACTTACACTATTTTATGGAAAACAAAGAAGGTTCACTTATTCACTACTACATGGCATTAAATTTAAAAGATGTGATCTTTCACATATAGATATATATAATCAAAAGCATTACGTAATTTGATATTTATTTTAATGACGTTTTATCTTATGCTATCGTATAAAGAATGTATTTCCAAATTCAAGATTTTCATGGAAACTGATCATGACAAATTTATTTTTATGATATGACAGGGTTACTCTAATGTGATTCAAGAAATATATTGAAAATCAAAATATTCAAAAATAAAATATATACTGACTAATATTTATTTTCTTATAAAATTGGAAAGCTTCATGTTTATTTTTTATATAAAGAGAAAGCTTAATTTATTATTTTTATTTTTTCAAATACATGGTAAATTATTTATTATACCTCATTTACCTGAGTAAAAAATTAAAATTATAGTTTATTTGTATGATTTTGTGCATTAGCGGCATATTAAAAGAAATGTTTAGAGTGATAAAAAAATTAGTGAATGTATTTGGCGTAAAAATTAATATTAAATGACAGATAATTTTACAATATATTCTAGTTAAATTCATATGGCTATTTCCCAATATTGAATGCCTTAAATTTAAAAAATATTTTTAGTACTGAAAAATAAATTCACATGTCTTGTATTATCTGTGCATTTTAAACTTATTACTAAGGTGTTTGCAAAATTTACACTGAAATCAATTAATTTATTACTTAACATGTATTTAGCAAGCAATGCTATTACATTTTAACTTTGTAATTTTTCTACTATATGGCAGCACTAAAATTTTTTAAAATAATATTTTAGCAGTTTTTTAAATTCACACGATGCATGAGAACATCAAAGTCGAGTTTCTTAGCTCCATTTCGCCAGCCCCCCCCCCCCCCCCACCTCGCAGCCCCCCCCCCCCCACCTCGGAATTTCAAAATTTCAATGATGCCATTCGTTTGTACTACGTTTGTACCGGATTGTACCGTCAAAATTTTCGTTTGTACCACTTCCGGAACGGGGTTATTCTCATTTCAAAGTGGGGGGGCTGGCGAAACGGCAGCCCCCCCACCTCGGAATTTCAAAATTTCGTCGATGCCATTCGTTTGTATTACGTTTGCACCGGTTTGTACCGTAAAAATTTTCGTTTGTACCACTTCCGGTACGGCGTGATTTTAATTTAAAAGTGGGTGACCTTGAGCTCCGGCAACCCCACCACCTCGAAATTTCAAAATTTCGTCGATGCCATTCGTTTGTACTACATTTGTACTGGTTTGTACCGTAAAAATTTTCGTTTGTACCACTTCCGGTATGCCATAATTTTTATTTAAAAGTGGTTGACCTTGAGCTCCGGAAACCCCCCACCTCGAAATTTCAAAATTTCGTCGATGCCATTCGTTTGTACTACGTTCGTACCTGTTTGTACCGTAAAAATTTTCGTTTGTACCACTTCCGGTACGGTGTAATTTTTATTTGAAAGTGGGTGACCTTGAGCTCCGGCAACCCCCCCACTTCGAAATTTCAAAATTTCGTCGATGTCATTCGTTTGTAATACGTTTGTACCGGTTTATACCATAAAAATTTTCGTTTGTACCACTTCCGGTACGGTATAATTTTTATTTGAAAGTGGGTGACCTTGAGCTCCGGCAACCCCCCACTGCGAAATTTCAAAATTTCGTCGATGCCGTTCGTTTGTACTACGTTTGTACCGGTTTGTACCGTAAAAATTTTCATTTGTACCACTTCCAGTACGGCGTAATTTTTATTTAAAAGTCGGTCACCTTGAGCTTCGGCAACCCCCCACCTCGAAATTTCAGAATTTAGTTGATGATTCCATTCTTTTTTACTACGTTTGTACCGAATTGTACCGTGAAAATTTTCGTTTGTGCCACTTCCGGTGTGGCGTAATTTTTATTTAAAAGTGAGTGGCCTTGAGCATCGGCACCCCTCCCACCTCGGAATTTCAAAATTTCGTTGATGCCATGCGTTTGTACTATGTTTGTACTGGATTGTACCGTGAAAGTTTTCGTTTGTATCATTTCCGGTACGGCGTAATTTTTATTTAAAAGTGAGTGGCCTTGAGCATCGGTAATCCTCCCACTTCGGAATTTCAAAATTTCGTCGATGCCATGCGTTTGGACTACGTTTGAACCGGATAATTACCGGATATTATACCATAAAAATTTTCGTTTGTACCAATTCTTAAGCTTACATGCTGTACATCTAAGATTACATGCTGTACATCTTAAGCTTACATGATATATCTTCTTAATGTGACAGTTTAATTTTCCATCATAGTCTTTTCTGTAAGACAAAATGTCATTAGGTGATTATCAATGCCAATAAGATCTTGTACTTTGTAATTCAAATTCACCTGGATTCAAAATTATGCAAATCAATTAATCTGTCATTAAGAAATATCATATTGTTTTTATTAATCATACCATTTCTAGTGATATTCATATATCATATATTTATTTGTACAATTACATAGGTAATAAAATTATTTTTACAGCTTTATAGAAAATATGCAAGACATATTAAATTTGAGACTATTTGTTGACATTTACTAATGGAATATTATAATTTTTGAAACTAGTTGTGTTCATGGACACCACCACGTTCCAGTATAAAACTGACATTTCTGTGACAAACATTGGTGTTCAACAAGATAACTTCTTATTGTTTTATGTTTTGAACTCTTTTAATTGCTTTTAATTATTAATCTTAGTTTGTTATGAGTATTAATTAGTAATTTGGACTATTTTTTCATTATTTCTGCATTTAAAATTAATCAGCAGTTTAGATTTTGGGGGAAATCCTTACGTTTCTGACAAATGTTTTTAATTTAAAGGAATTGAAGGAAATATATTTCTATTAGGTATGAGATAAGTATGGTCATCCTGCTAGAGGAGTGTTGCCTTTTGTGGCAAATTTCAAAAGGAATCTGTTAGAAACTAAATTTTCTAATACATACTTTTGTTGCCTACTATTTGTATCGATCTTTAGTTTCGAAGACATTTCGAGTGAAAGTATAGAGAATTAAAAAAATACTTGCTCGTACAGGTACTTTAATTAAAAAAAAAAAAAAAAGTTCAAAATATTACGTTAGTATATTACTAATGCTACATTGTACAACTTTATGCTGATAGAAGTTATAATATTATTATTTTATATTTTTTGTATACAATGAGATAATTCTTCAATAGTATGCAATCTAATTACTCAATGTTACATTTTCTGAAATTTCACAAGTACTAAATTGATACTCATTCGAGGAGATGGGATTAGTTCATTGGAAGGTTGCGACGTCAGAGCGGCGGCGTTCCTTCTTTCTTGGCGGATTTTCTGTAAGCAGTAATTGTAATTCATATTTACACTTTTTTCTTTCTATGTTTTCGGTGATACCCTGGTGTGCAATTGCTAATTGGCCTAATAATAAGGAAATTTGCAATGTTTTGTTTCATAGGATTGTCTAGCAAGCTGCTTGTGCAAATTAATTATCTGCTGGCTCAGAATGGATTAAAAAATCTGATGTGGGCAGAACATGACTTTTCCTACATAATGCAATGATTCTACTTCTTTCACGGCGAAACAATGGTGTACAAGGTCCACAGAACAATGTTTTTGGCATTAAAATAGTACGACGTCAATTGAAATTAGGTGCTTTGGGCAAATTACTAGTCCAAACGAATGACCTTCTCATATTCACGTTTACTTAATTACAATATCATGAAATGACATCAACATTTGTTTAATATCAATTACATGAAATAAATTACTATTGGCGAATTCATAGACGTCAAATTACTGCCACTGTCAAAATGTCTTTTTTCCAGTGAATGGAATGATCTAGATTTATATGAATAATGTTGCATAATATTGTATGTGGAAGGTGTTACTATACTGTTACTAAGTGTTATATGTGGCGATACTTTCTTCCCTTTTTTTTAATTTAACATTATGTTTTAAATAAATTTACATGGCAAATGTGCAATATCTCGAAATGTCGTATGTGGTATGCCAATCGTTTTCTAAGTGAATATTATGTATGAAATAATTAAACATTTAACAGCATTCAGATTCTTAATTTTTTTAATAATTTTTTCAAAAATTTATTCGAAACTTGTGTAGTATCTCGAGAATGGTTCATTCTAACATTCTAAAGTTTCTATCATTTGTCTATCAATTACGTCTGAAATGATTTTTTTTTTTTTATCATTATTGAAAGTTCTGGTTAATGATTTTTTCAAGCTTTCGTTCAAAATATGGGGGAGGGGGGGGGGGCTTCCAAACTTTCGATTACATTTAAAATCAATTGGAATCCAGTATACACTGAGGTCAATAATCGTACCAAATTATATTCAAAACTCTTCATTCGCGTGTGAAATAACACCTCCGCGGA
Source organism: Amaurobius ferox (assembly GCA_951213105.1). Taxonomy (NCBI): domain Eukaryota; kingdom Metazoa; phylum Arthropoda; class Arachnida; order Araneae; family Amaurobiidae; genus Amaurobius; species Amaurobius ferox. The sequence goes on from OX578142.1 coordinate 36,573,532, forward strand.
CTCACAGGCACACACATACACTATGTACTGTCCCGATCATGAAGCCTTCAGTGGAAGCACTTTTGAGAACCAGAAGTGAAACACCGTACAGGCAGCCATTCCTATGATGTGGATCTAGGAATGCCATTTCAGGACTGTCGAGCCATGGTTGCCAGATTTGGTGATTTATTGGCGACATTTCGAATGTTCGAGAACCTTCTTAAAATGACGAGTATTCTACGAGATATGAGCCCCTTCTGTCAGTTTCTACTGAGAATATATAAAAAGAATCATCGCTCAATTGGAGAGCAGTTGACGTGATACGAGCTACATTGAAATTATGAGATAAGTCATTGTTTTCAGGTTAGTATCCGCTGTTTTGTGAAATTAACTGAGCATTTAATTGCTATTTTACTGTACCTAGCAGTTGTTTAGTAATCTTGTGAGATAGTTATCGAACCATTTACTGTATCTTATTCCTGCTTATGTTGGGCTTATAAACGTGTTAGTTATCCAGAAATTTGGATTCTTTCTTATATCCTGGACGCACACCTACGATTCCAGAGGATACGTCGTAACAGTATATTAGTGTGTATTCACACATGCTAACACATACAGAAATGACTTCAAAAACGTTCGGTTCTTGTTCTAGGATGCTTGAAACGTGTTCTTCCGTTGAAACCTTGCCCCAGTTAAATAAGTTCCCTATACTCTATAGGGAAACTAATATGCAGGACAGTAAAAGCAGTACTTCTGCAAAATAATTTCGCTAATTTTTATATAAATAAAATTAAATGAATGCAATTAAAATGATTTGCAACCAAATTCTCACATCTATGATAGCTAATTCCTACTTTACTTTTAAAACTATATTATACTCAATTGTGTTGGGTACATAACATTTTTTAATTAATCAATATTTTATATATTTTATTTCCTGAAACCTATTTTAAATACTCACAAATACCGAAATATATCTTCAAATTTTTCAATGTACATGTGCTACATATTCGTATAAATCTACTTTGTATAAGTGCAAATTGAGCTAAATATTTATATAAATGTCAATTGAGTTAAATATTTGTGAAAATGTAAATTAAACTAAATATTTATATAAATGTAAATTGAGTTTAATATTTGTATAAATATATGTTAAGCAATATATATATATATATATATATATTAATGACCAGGCACTTGACTTTCGTCATTCGCCTTTCGAAAGCGGCCAGAACGTGAACCATTTAGCCGTCCTAAGACGTTGCCCCAGGCGCACCAGAGGGGGGCGGAACACACTACGCCCACAACGCAAACATCCATGCCTTATGTGGGACTCGAACCCACAACGCGGATGTCGAGCGATTGTTGTGGAAACACTCGCCTTGACCACTCGACCACTGCGTCGGTTTAAGCAAAATATTTGAATAATGTACTGAATAAATGTGCTGATTTGTAAAAATATATTTATTTGTATTTGTATGTTTTAATACATATATAAATTTTATTGTCATAAAAGCATGTTCTTTAATTATTTGATGCATATTCGAAATTCGGAACTGAGAAGGGCCGAAATGGAGTCTCCCACTTTGAAATGAGAACAACTATATATAGGAAACGGTACAAATGCAAATTTTAGCGGTACATTCCATGCAAATGAAGTACATGCGAACGACGTCATTGAAATATGAAAATTCCGAGGTCACAGCTGCCATTTTTCCAGCCCCCACTTTGAAATGAATATTACGCCGTACCGGAAGTAGTACACACGAAAATTTTTGCGGTACAATCCGGTACAAACGTGGTACAAACCAATGGCATCGAAGAAATTTTGAAATTACGAAGTGGGGGGTTGCCATTGCTCAAGGACACCCACATTTAAATAAAAATTACGCTGTACCGGAAGTGGTACAAATGAAAATTTTGACGGTACCATTTGGTACAAACGTAGTACAAACCAATGGCATCGACGAAATTTTGAAATTCCGAAGTGAACGGGGCTGCCGTTTCTAAAGCAAGCCCACTTTGAAATGACAACAACACCGTCCCTGAAGTGGTACAAACGAATATTTTTACGGTACAAACGTAGTACAAACGAATGGCATTGACGAAATTTTCAAATTCTTAGGTGGGGGCTGATGTTTCTCCCCCCTCACTTTGAAATGAGAATAACGCCGTACCGGAAGTGGTACAAACGAACATTTTTTGGTACAATCCGGTACAAACGTCCTACGAACGAATGGAATCATCAACTAAATTCTGAAATTTCGAGGTGGGGGCTTGCCGAAGCTCAAGGTGACCGACTTTTAAATAAAAATTACGCCGTACCGGAAATGGTACAAACGAAAATTTTTACGGTACAAACGTAGTACAAACGAATGGCATTGACGAAATTTTGAAATTTCGAGGTGGGGGGGTTGCCGGAGCTCAAGGTTACCCAATTTTAAATAAAAATTACACCGTACCGGAAGTGGTACAAACGAAAATTTTTATGGTACAAACCGGTACAAACGTAGTACAAACGAATGGCATTGACGAAATTTTGAAATTTCGAGGTGGGGGGGGGGGGTTGCCGGAGCTCAAGGTCACCCACTTTTAAATTAAAATTACGCCATACCGGAAGTGGTACAAACGAAAATTTTTACGGTACAAACGTAATACAAACGAATGGCTTCGACGAAATTTTGAAATTTCGAGGTGGGGGATGCCGGAGCTCAAGGTCACCCACTTTTAAATTAAAATTACGCCGTACCGGAAGTGGTACAAGCGAAAATTTTTACGGTACAAACCGGTACAAACGTAGTACAAACGAATGGCATCGACGAAATTCTGAAATTCCGAGGTGGGGGGGTTGCCGTTTCGCCAGCCCCCCCCACTTTGAAATGAGAATAACCCCGTTCCGGAAGTGGTACAAACGAAAATTTTGACGGTACAATCCGGTACAAACGTAGTACAAACGAATGGCATCATTGAAATTTTGAAATTCCGAGGTGGGGGGGCTGCCGTTTCGCCAGCCCCCCCCCCCCCCCACTTTGAAATGAGAATAACTCCGTACCGGAAGTGGTACAAACGAAACTTTTTACGGTACAATCCGGTACAAACGACCGCCATCATTGAAATTTTGAAATTTCGAGGTGGGGGGGGCTGGCGAAATGGAGCCGAGTTTCTTCCGCTAGACGCTTGTTCCGAGTAGAGACCTTTGTGATTCTATATCTAAGAGACAAGTAGCGCCATCTAAGAATTTAAATCGGAAACAAAATCATTCTAGGTTATAAACAAACTTTTACAAGTGAAATATGAAAATTTAGATTCCGCAAAATGAAACAGAATAGCGACGAGAAAAACATTGTTTTTTCCTTGAGTTTAAAATATTAAAAATAAGCCATATGCTTAATGAATAATAACAAGTGAACACAGAAAATTTATATTTAAATTATTTTAGTTAAACCCTCCATCCAAAAATCTTGCTTGACCTTGAAAGTTTAACATGTCTGAGTGGTTACAATACTGAATTACAGGGAGTCAAGTCGCAGATCTTCTGATCGAGCCTCCACTAAGACCAGGCGCCAGCAACATTGTATGGTTAAAAATCAATACAATGAACCTGTCAACGCACTGACTCGCCAAAATGTAATCTAAGTTTATTAGGGCAAAAGTATTCCTCAATTACTGGTTATACACAAAATTTAAGTTCGCAAAGGGCTTTAGAAAAACTTTCGTTAGTTGGATGCGACGTCCATAGGTAGATACACTTATAAATTGATATAAATTTGTCAGACTAAAGTGTTAAGTAACGCACTTCGATTTCATTATTCATTTTTATATGTAAAATTGCATTTATTATGCATTTGTTTATGTTTAGTTCCCGCAATGGCAACACCATATTCTTTGTAATTATGCTATGACAACAGTCTCGTTTTTTATTTACATTGTCAGATGAACGAGCTGTACGTTTGGAATGTTAAGCTTTGAATAAAGAAATGGTTCCTGAAGAGCAGTTTTGTAATTATTTTAGTAAATATTGAAACGCATGAAATTGGGTACATTTCTACGGTGTTTCTGGCATTTGGTGACCCGGACGCAATAGCGAAGAGATATTTGCATTTAAATAAAACAAAAAAAAGTGCGGTGTTTTCCCATGTTCCAGAGAAAGCGAAACTGAAGCTTCCTAAAATTGAATTTTTGAAATTCGATGGTGAAATAAAAGATTGGCTAACATTTTGGAGTCATTTCAAGAGAATCCATGAAGATAAATTGATGGAAGAAAAAGATAAATTCCAATATTTAATCCAGCCTATGACCGTTGGCACTAGAGCAAGAGAAATAGTAGACAGCTTCCATCCTACTGCAGAAAATTATTCAAAAGCTATTGAAAGCCTTAAAAATAGATTTGAAAGGCAACAGCTACTCTTAGAGTTCTATGTGACGGAATTGCTTGGACTGGTGACTAAAAATGCAGTGTCTTCTTAATCCAAAGCAAATACAGCTCAATTGTATGATAATTTAGAATCTCATTTAAGGGGGTATAGTACTCAAATTGCAGAAATCTGCAATTTTGAAGTTATAGTTGTGATTTTTTGTATTCAGGTAGATTGTAAGTATAGTAAACAAAATGTGATATTCAAAATTTTAAAAATTAAAAAAAATTATTTCTTAAAAAATTTGACAAGTTTTCTTTTTGATATAAATAGGAAAATAATTTTTCTAAAATTTTAATTTGAACATTTTTTAACATAAAAATATGTTAGAAATAAATTGACTTCACAGTTTTTGTAAATATGAATCAGAAAAAATTTAATAAAAAATAATGTAAAAAAACGTGATTTTATACCATAAATCTTGTTTTCGAAAATCATAATAAAAAAACGAATACATATTTCAGCAATTGCTAAAGACAAATTAAAGAAAAGTATATATATATAACAATTGTTCCAAATTTCATTCATATCCGTGCAGTAGAATTTGACTGATATCAATTTAAATTTATACAAATGTCGAAAATCTGGTCTTTGAGGAAAAAGGCATTAAATTTTAGCATGGCTGGTGGCAACTTCAGTAGTTCAATTTTTAACATTGCAATATAATCGGTTCTATTTAACGTAGCAAGATGAATTTGGTGTCATTGGTATCAGAAAATTATGAATTTTTTTTAAACAATAAAAAAATTGAGACTTTTCGGGATTTTGGGGGTACCATACCTCCTTAAGGTCTCTTGAATCAATTGGTATGATTTCTGACAAATACGCAGCAATGCTTGCCGAATCTTGCATACCGGAAGAAATACTACGAGTCTGGTTAAAAAATCCGGTGGCAACTAAAAGTGAAGACAGTGATACTTACATTGATAAATTGAAAAACCTGCTATTGTTCTTAAGAACTGAAGTAGAAGGTGAAGAATGTATCTTGCTTGCTAAAGCGGGTTTTAAGCAAAATGAGAAAATTATTCGAAAGGAAAGCTGTAAGGAAACGGGTATGAATTTACCCACTGCTACTGATTTATTTTTAGGGATAAATCCAAGTGAAAAGTCCATTTGTGTATTTTGCGAAAAAGTTCAGAAACTTTCGTTGGAAGAGAAGCACGATATTTTGAAAAGAAAGAAGGGATTTTTTACTTATTTACGGATTGGACATCGTTCTAAACAGTGCAAATCAAATGTTCGATGCATAATTTGTTCCAAAAGGCATTGGGTAGCTATGTGTCCTGAACTAACCAATAATAAAAAAGCTTCAATTACAGAGTTCAAAGAAGGTGTGGATCAGAATATTACTTTATCCAGCCAATGTCATTCTGAAGTAGACAGGTTAGGGCACTGATTGATACGGGTTCTCAGCGTTCTTATATTCTGGAAAAAACTGCAAGGCAGGTGGGTTGAGCAAGTGAGTGCTGAGAGATTAAGGCCGGGTTTCCACTGACGCGTTCGTCCGTTGCGTTGGCTATCCGTCAGAGGAGCAACGCAGAGCATCGATTCCCACTAATCCGTCAACGCATGGAGTTCTCGAGCGCAAGGGATTCTCATCTTTTTCCACGCTGTATGAGGCGATGGGGGTGCAAATGGTGTGAGAAAGAAGAAATCTTTGTTCGGCTCAACTTGATTGGTTAGGATTTGTTTACTATTTGACAGCAGCTGTTCGATTGATTTTCATATTGTTCTATAACATATTCATAATGAAGTCTGCTGTGGTCTGGTCCATTAGCGCAGGCCCGAATTGCCCTGTAAGTCGGGTCGGGCTCTGGGCTCAGTATTTAAAAAATCGGGCCGGGCGTATTTAAGTTTGAAAAAAATTTAAGTAAATTTTAATAGAGTACATGAGATTATTGTGTTGAATTTAGCCATATGTAAATATAAATGTTTGAAAAACTTTTATTTTAGTTCTTTGTATAAACACATTTGAATAAACATCATTTCGACCGTGACTTAAGGGTCTTCGGGCCGGGAACATGTTCTAAATTATGACGGGCTTCATATTTCAGTTTCCCTTGTGAATATTTCATGTCTTCTCCAGCTTAAAAAAATTACTGGAGGTCTGGGCCTGCCGTTCGACTGGTGTCCCCACCCCCGGGCCGGGTGAAGGATGCAATCTCATATTTTCCAGGATATGGCCATATCCCAGTATATATGTAAATCTGTTTCTTCAAATTCTCTATTCAGGGATTTTTCAAATGAAATCCTATTTTGGTAAATTCTTGAATTGAGCTTATGTGTATTTTTGACCACAATTCTCGTTTAATATCTTTATGAGATTATTTATTTGTGAAAGTCTCTTTCTGCCAATATTGCAAAAATCTTAATTATATTTCTTCTTAATTATTTAGTAATTTCGAAATACACCAATTTACCAACAATTGAGAATTGATATATTAACATCTATTACATCTTCAGAATTAATATCTGTCAGTATAAATTTAAATAAACAGCCTGAGTTCATATATATATATAATTGTAAAAATAAAATCTTTTAAATTGCCATTCATTTTCTTATAAAAGAACTCAGATTTTTAATAGTATGTTGGCTGTGAAAAATCACCTAGTTTATGAGATCTTTTCCAGATATGTTACATTTTTTAAAAGTAAAGTTGAACGATACTTACCTTAAATATAAATGTTATTTTGCTTTCCAAATTTTATAATTTTTGACTAAAAGACTTCATGAACCTTGTGCACTACTTAGAGGTTTTAGTGCATATGTTGGTAGATATACCATTTTGCAAATTTTGGGTGCTTCTTAATGACAATTTCGTGCCCATTCTGCTATGCATATTTATTTTACATAATATTTTGTGTCTTTTGTATATTCATCAGTGTTTGTTAAAGTATTGTTTGGCTACCAAGGTATTACTATTTACAAAATACCTAGACTTTCTTGATATTTTAAGTTTTACTACTTAGACAGTGAAAAGTATTATCCAAACACAAAAAATTTAATCTATTTTTTTAAGCAGTAAATTAATTTCATATCTGAACCAACTTAAGCTAATCATGTTTCCTGATGTGGAACAATCAAATATTAACATGATTTAGCTTTAACTGACTTTACAATTATATTCTGCAACTGTCAGCAAATAATATTGAAATAGACAAATGTGATTAATAAGCCACTGACTCACAGTTAATGAGAATAGTGCTAAGAAATTATTAAATCAGATGTCAGCATTTTGTGTGAAGTATAAATATAATCCGACACGACAAATGCTTATTTCCCTCACATAAACCAATGCTTTTCCTACCTAATATCTTCAATAAAACAATGCACATTACTACAAATTTTTTTCGCTTCTTATTATTATTTGATCTTTGAAATATTAAATTGCTTCAACAGATTAAACTTGGTAAGCTGAAGTTTATGGAAGAAGAAATTGACATTTTAAAAAAAATTGCAGTAACTTCTTTCTTAGAATATATATTTTTACCTAACATATTCGTCAAAGTAAAAAGAAGGAAATCTGAGTGATACAAATAGCCAATAAAGCACCAGTAAGCTTTCCGATATATTTTAGCAGTAAAATCAGCTTACCTTTATAAATAAAACTATTTTCCCATAATATTGTAACTTTTAACATTTCCACTTGCATTTATAATTTTTTTTTTCTATTTCTTTAATCAGTTTAGAATGCTAGGCCAACAACTTTATAATACCAGCCAATGGCAAAAAAATTTTTGATAACCTCACTCAATTTCAAGTAGGATTTTACTGGGTATTTCACATTACTTCATGGAGAATATAAAATAGATAATAAGAATAATCCCCATTGTCGTGTATTTTAAAATTATGTCGGTTTGAGAGCAATCAAAATAGGCTGTTTGTTGAAAACCCAGACCAGCCGAGTGCATATAGCAGCTGGTTGAGAAGCAGGTAACAAGCTGTTTGTTGCAATATCAATATATTTATATAGTTTAATTAAATAAATAGTATTTATAAATATAAATGAAATTCTCATCATTGATACCGCTTCATCAGGCCATCTTATAGGTTTTTTCAGTAGTTCCTCTTTGTGGCTACTTCGCCAGTTTTGCTTTTCCCATCGACATCAAACCATCAAAATAATATGCAAATTATATTCAATAATGAAAAAAATTTAATCCAATTGGACTTCCAGAATTAACATTTAGTTAAAAAAATAAAATGTACTCATTTTTTTAGAATTTGAGTTGTGATAATTTTTACATTTGTTTAAAATTTCAAAGCTGAATTCAGTAATTGAGATGCTCACAAAAACATATTTTGATTTTATTAACATGATTTTAATAATGCTTTTTCAACTTTCAAACCCGTGATGTTATATTTTTTATATTAAAATAATAAAACTAGCTTATAACCATTGAAAATCAATGATGCAAGATACCGTAGTATGTGCTTGTATAAATTTTTTCAGATATTGTTTTTACTTCCACTCAAACCAGAAAAATACTGAATAATGAAAAAAGAAAACGAAGAAATAAATTATCATTAAAGGAGAAAAATAATTATTTTTTATTAATGTATTAACATTAATAAAAAATTCCCATAATTGAATGGAAATGAAAAACAGATGTTTTTTATAATAAATCTAATGAAATATTTCAGTATAAACCACATATTTAATAAAAAAATTTTTAGCAAATTATCTGAAATCCACATTTGAATCCAAACTGAAAACCAATATAACTAACTGTGAATCCAGTTTTGAAAACATATCTAAATTAGAATTCCAAATTTGTTGATCAACTGCCCATTGCTGAACTATTTTTCCTCCATACAGAAAAGTGTTGAACTTATTGGGTCTTACCACAGTCTGATATATTTTTTATCATACAGATATTTCTTCATTTATGTGTAACCATATTAGTTTCCATATTTTAAATATCTACAAGCCCTTTTAGTTAGGTGACAGTTTGCTTACAACAATGGTTATATGAATAGCCGTTGTTATAACATAGTTAAGAAAGAGTCTAATATTCAGCTTCGCTTCTACAGAGAACATTTTAATAAGAACAGTGAAGCTGAATATTGGACTTGTCTTATTCAATATTTTTCACCAGACAGAACACATATTGGGGCCAGCATACCCTTCCAAAAAAACTTTACATCATGATTACTCATGCACCCTTTTGGAGTAAGAATTAAATACTTACCAAATTTTAGCTTCCTATACATTATGGTATTTGAGATGTTTTGGGGCCGACAGAGAAACCCAACTCAAAAGGTAGCACAGTCCCTCGAAAAAATTTCTAAGGTATTCGCATCAACTTTTGGGGTAAGAACTGATTGCCTACCAAATTTCAGCTTCCTAGGCCTAACGGTTTTTGAGATATTTTTGTCCCAACATTAAATCCCACACATATGGATAAATTCAAAACATAGTAATTAACAATAAAATCAAATACATAAATTTAATTTGTTTATTTATCAGAAGTATACAGCTAAAATTCTTAGATATAAGAAATACAATATTTTATAACAGATTATGTTCAACAAATATGAATATTTTTTTTAAACAAAACTAAATCCACTCAAACTTTCTTTAAAATCTCTAGTCCATACTTGAATTCAGAAAAACCTGTAAAAAATAAAATGATATACAGTTTTAAAGAATTCTCATTTTTAACTATTTTACAAAATTAAATGAATGGAATATCAGCAAAGGCCTGACATAAACCACACATGTCTTCATTTTTTTTTTTTTTTTTTTTTTGTTAAGAATACTTTTTTTAAACTTTAAAATTATATTTGAAATTTATGCATTTGGATTGATATATACCATAAAGCAGTAGATTTTGATCACAAAAGTCAGACTTTCAGTTCTATCGTTAGTCGTACCTGATAAAAAAAAAAGTAACCACTGGCTGTCGGCTAGTTATTATGCAGGAGAAGCTGATTAAAAATAGTATTACTATCTTAACTTATATGAAACATTTTCAAAAAATAATGTTTCATGGACAATGAAAATGCTTCTAAAATATTGGAATGATATGAAGCTTTAACTTTAGTGGTAACAAGTTGCTAAATCTTAATCCCCATTAGCATGGCATATTTCACATGTTATGTTTCTATATATATAATGGTCATTAGCAATTCTTCCTTTTATGCAATATTTTCATCATATGTTTACAAACTGATCATTCATTGTGAACACTCGGGGCTGTGCAGTTGTTAGTAAAAATATACAGACTCTGACTCCTAACTTAAACTACTTAAAAGTAATTTTATCTTGGAATATTAAGTTATTTTATTAGTTAAAATAGTTTTAAAAAATCCTTAAATGTTTACCAATTAAAAAACTAATGAATTGAAAAATTAAAAATTGCTATCTATGACAGTCACTGTTTTAGCAATAACTTTTATAAACAAATAATATGTGTGGGTCCGTAAGTCCTTCCGAGAGGTTGGTGGTAGGGGAAGGAGGGTACGGTCCTTCTGGATGCCTCCCCCACTGGGTTCCGGTCTAAATTGGGAGGCACTTCCCGACCGTTCAAACAGTTACCTTACACCTTTCTGGTAGGTCGGGCGGTCTGGGTTTCAACAACAACAACAAATAATATGTGAGCACTATTTTATTTAACCTTTACATTACGGCTCCAAGAATCCATTTTTTCAACTCCTTAACGGCAAAATAACTGAAAATTCCAGCCTTCTAAATAAACACCTTCAATGACCTTGTCTTTTGTTCGTAACTCGTTCACAAGTTGTGTTTGGAGGAACCACCTCTAGGAGAGAGCACAAGTGCTACGATGTAATTTTGAACAGTTCAGTTAATAACTATTGCTGTAAAATTAAAGTGTTAGACAAACCTACTATATGTGGTTCAATACCAAGACTCAAGACTGAATCATGGTTGGAAGAAATGAGATGAAAGGGAATCCAACAAAAGGATATAGGGAGTAATCAGCCACCTATTGAGATACTTATTGGAGCCGATTTCGCGGATCAACTTTACACATGATTCGTTCCGGGCGCGGTAGCCCATTGGTTAGCGCGCTGGAGTTGCACTCGGTAGGCCCGGGTTCGATTCCAGCCACTGCCAAAACTGCCGCCGTGTTCATGCGGAGTACGATCACGTTAAACATGTGGGTCCGAAAGTCCTTCCGAGAGGTTGGTGGTAGGGGAAGGAGGGTACGGTCCCTGTGGATGCCTCCCCCACTGGGTTCCGGTCTAAATTGGGTGGCACTTCCCGACCGTCCAAACAGTTACCTTACACCTTTCTGGTAGGTCGGACGGTCTGGGTTTCAACAACAACACATGATTCGTTCATCAGCTAAAGTGTGGACTGGTCGCTGTATAAACTCATCACGGATGGGTGGTAATGGGAAAGTCTCAAGAGGATTCAAATTATAACAAGTATGATTGTGTTTCAACCTCACTTTTGATTCATAGTAACAACGTTACTGATTTATAGAAGTTAGAAGCTATTGGAATCACTGATCCTTGTGAGCATCAAAGCAAAGACGAAGTAGAAACAGCTGCTTTGGATCATTTCAAGAAAACAGTTAAAATTAATGAAGATGGAAGATATGAAGTTAGTTTCCCTTATATGCATAACCAAGGAGAATTTCCGACTAATAGAGAAATAGCTGAGAAGAGATAATTCCACAACATCTAAATTCATGAAAGAAGGAAAATGTGAAAGATACAATGCTAGTTTCCATGAGTGGTGGCAAAAAGGGATAATTACAGAAAGTTCAGGGAATAGTGGTCATTTTCTGCCTCATCGAGGAGTTTCTAAGTGCAATTCATCGACTAATGTTAGACCTGTCTTCGATGCTTCCTGTAAACAGAAAGGATCTTATTCCTTAAACGACTGTTTGGCAAAGGGACCAAATCTGTTGGAGTTGATTCCCACAATACTTTTGAAGTTTCGAGAGAGAAAAATTGGTATTATCTCGGACATAAAGAAGGTTTTCTTTCAAATTTTGTTGATAAAAGTGATCAAGATTTTTTAAAATTTCTTTGGTGGCAAAGGGAAAGCCAGAATGCTATAAAGATTTTTCAACATTGCAGAGTAGTCTTTGGATTAAACTGTAGTCCTTTTCTTCTTGGAGCAGTGATGCAACACCATTTGGATAAATATTCATCTTCAGCTCAACATGATAAAGTACAGAAACTTAAATCAGCATTTTATGTTGTGTCTGTTCTATAGACTCTGAAGTGGAATTGCAGGAATTTGTCCAAATATCCACAGAGGTGATGGCGGAAGGAAAATTTGAGTTCAGAGACTGGGAACATACCGAAATAACGGATACTTGTGTCAAGTCTAATCCGTCATCAGTTCTAGGATTGTTGTGGGACAAACAAGATGTATTGTTTTGTGACATCACTTTGATAAGCAAACCTGAAAAGACTATCACTAGAAGTACTATTTTATCTATTGCACAAAGAATATTTGACCCTATAGGTTTCACTTGTCCAGTCACATTGTATCCTAAGTTGCTACTACAAAACAGTTGGAAATCTAAATTGAGTTGGGATGCTGAAGTATCGAAAGATGTTTCAAGTAAATTTTTGAAGTGGATAATTGAACTACAAATGCTTAATGTCGTGAGGATTCCCAGACATGCTTTTACCAATGGTAGCTCAACATTGAGTCTACATGTGTTTTGTGATGCTTCTGTAATTTTATATGCAGCTGTTGTATATTTGCGATGTGAAACAGATACTAAGATTTCCGTACAGCTATTCATGGCAAAGTCAAGAGTTGCGTTATTAAGGGTGAGCGTCAGTAAATTTTCTGCCCTATCCGCGCTTTGTTAACTTTCGCGGCACACATATTTCGCCGAAATTCTGCTCAAACAGTTGCGAAATATTTTCTGAAAGATAAAATGCAATGCTTAGATTATATTAAAACTAAATTTAATGCCCCAAAAAACATAGAATATATTTTTTATTTTAATCCAAAATATTTTTGGTGCTGCCATCTGTTGTCGTAATTTAATCCATATCGATTATTTTTATTTTTTAATGAACATTTTTAAATATCTATTCCTTCTAATACAGTGTTAAATACAACAACAGATCATATATAATAATGCCATAATCACGGAAAGGTAATTTATCATTCTATAAATTTGATAAGGGATCTGAATGTACATCACTGAGGACTGCAGTTTTGTCTTCAAGTTCCTTTGTCTTCAAGTCCAAGTTCAATTACGTTTCCGTGATTATGGCATTATATATGAGCTGTTGTTGTATTTAATAGCGTATTAGAAGGAATAGACATTTAAAAATGTTCATTAAAAATAAAAATAGTCGGTATGAATTAAATTGCGACAACAGATGGCAGCACCAAAAATATTTTAAATTAAAATAAAGCATATGTTCTATGTTTAATTGGGTATTAAATTTAGTTTTAATATAATCTAAGCATAGCATTTTATCTATAAGGAAATATTTCGCAACTGTTTGAGCAGAATTTCGGCGAAAGATGTGTGCCGCGAAAGTTAACAAAGCGCGGATAGGGCAGAAAATTTACTGACGCTCACCCTTAAATAATATTTCCATTCTAAGACTACAACTTTTAGCTTGTTATACTGGTGCACGTCTGGTAGACTTTGTGAAGAAAAGCTTGAAATTTAATTATGTTAGGGAATATTTCTGGACTGATTCTTCTACTGCCCTACACTAGATTAAATGAAATGAGCAGTGGGGAGTATTTGTCAAAAATAGAGTAAATGAAATCCAGAAATTATCTAATATTGAGAATTAGAGACATGTTAATAGCCATAACAGTCGTGCTGATCTGCCCTCCAGAGAATGCTCAGTGAAGAAATTAATTGAATTCAGATGGTGGGAGGGCCCCATGGCTGAAACAGGATGAAAAGGATTGGCCACACTCTGAATGCACTGTTAATGAAGTAGACGTGCTGCAAGAAAGAAAAATTATTTCTACAGTTCTGTTGAGTAAAACTTTTAAAGAGACATGGTTTCCATCATATTTTTCAAAGTATACAAAAATTGTAAGAATGGTAGGATGGATTTTGAGATTTCTTCATTATGCTCGAAAGAACATTCATGATTGAAAAACTGGAGAATTATCTGCTGATGAGTTGAATAAAGCTGAAAAGGCAATTATCAAAACTGTTCAAAGAAATACATTTACCAAAGAACGGTTAAATAGTTTGAAATCCTTGAGTCTATTTGAAGACCGTGATGATTTAATTCGAGTGGAAACAAAGTTGACGAAAGGTAAAGATGAAGAGAATTTCAAGTATCTAATACTTGGCTAAAGCCAAGCTATGAAAGCCAAGCGAACATAAATTGGTAGAACTTATCATTCAAGAACACCATGCAATGAGAAGACTTCATGCTGAATTACATTCTTTATTGTCAGATTTGTGTGAAAAAGTCTGGATACTTAATGGAACGAGAACAGTACGCCGTATAATTTCGAAATGCATTAGATGCAAGAGACTCAATGCAAAATTCATACAAACAACTCCAGTTCCTCTTCCAAAAAACAGAATGAAACAAACGTCAGTTTTTGAAATTACTGGAGTAGATCTGGCTCGACCCCTAATATTGAGGGGAGGTATGAAGAGTTGGGTTGTCCTCTACACGTGTGCTGTATACAGGACTATTAATTTGGAACTCATAGCATCGTTATCTACTAAAACTTTTCTGCTTAGTGTCAGACGGTTACTATCACATCATGGAAGGTCTAATGCCATCTACAATGATAATTGAAGCAATTTTGTCTGAGCTGATAATCTTCTACAAAAAATTAATTGGAAAGCCATTGAAATAGAAGCATCTGTCAAAAGAATTACTTAGAAGTTCAATCCACTCTCTGCTGCTTGGTGGGGAGGGTTTTGGGAACATCTTGTACAGATGGTTAAGAGGCTGTTGAGACGTGTCTCGGGAACAGCTTCTCTGGGCTATGAAAAAATGATGAGCATTCTATGCGATTGTGAAGCAATAGTGAATGCGAGACCACTGACTTACCTTTCCAAAGATCCTGAAAACCTAACTCCTTTGACTCCGGCTATGTTCTTGCAAGACATGCGGACGATAGGAGTACCAGACTTGGACCTTTTGGACAAAGTGGATCTCACAAAAAGACTGAGATATCAGCAGACATTAAAGGATCAGCTGAGGAAAAGATTTAGAGTAGAGTATCTTGGACAATTAGTGCAACATAGGGGAAAAATGAAAATGCTGAATGTCAAAATTGGAGATATAGTTCTCATTGAATGCGAGAATAAGAAAAGAACTTTCTGCCAATGGCAAAAATAATTTAAGTTTATCCTGGAAAAAATGGCGACAATAGAATTGTGAAATTAAAAACAGCAACGGGGGAACTAATTTGACCAGTTCAGAGAATTTTCCCTCTTGAAATTGAATGTCTATCCCGAGAACCAGAAACTGGTACTGTAGTTAGTGATAAAAGGATTGTGGGCACTTCACCCTCTGTTCTACGAAACACTGTTATTATTAGAAGTGGCAGAACAATTGGACTCCCATCTAAGTTTAGATAAATGTAGAAAAAGTTTAATTTTAATTTAAATGCTAATTTGTCGTTAGAAAATTCATAAAATTTTATTGTAAGTTTTGTTTATACTGTTTAAACCAAAAGGTGGGAGAATGTTAAGTAACGCACATTGATTTCGTTATTCATTTTTATATTTAAAATTGCATTTATTGTGAATTTGTTTATGTTTAGTTCTCGAAATAGCAACACCATATTCTTTGTAATTATGCTATGGCAACAGTCTCGGATTTTGTTTACGCTGTCAGATGAACGAGCTGTACGTGAATGTTAAGCTTTGAATAAAGAAATGGTTTCTGAAGAGCAGTTTTGTAATTATTTTGTAAATATCGAAACGCATGAAATTGGGTAAATTTCTACGGTGTTTTTGACATAAAGCCCGCCATACACGTACAGTTTAGCCTTCAGTTCATGATTCATCATTCTGATTGAAGATATAACCTATCAGTTTGAAATTAATTTCATGAATGTATTTAATTAAAAGTTATTTAGAAAAAAAGTTCATTATTCTTTTATTTAAAAAAATAAAATAAAAAAAGAGTGGAGAAAAATAATGAATTTTATTTTTTTAAAGCTAACTATTTATTAGTTAAATATTGCGTGTTGTTCACGGACCCCCTAAAACCCCGTCGCGGACCCCCAGGGGTCCGGGGACCCCAGTTTGGGAACCACTGCAGTATAGTGTTAAAAAAACGCGTGCACACCTGTGAACTGAAGTTTGGGTAAGAAGGCCAAGCGATACACGACAGCAGCGCCGGCAGAACAGCAGGAATTCCTACAGTGCAAACGATTTGCCGTCGAGCCGCACCACACACATTAGTTCGGCCTTTCTTTGGTCTGCTTGGACAGTGGCCAAATGGAGGAATGTCATCTGTAGCGATGAATACAACTTCTCTCTCACTGCTGATAGAATATGTGTGTGGAGGACTACGCATATATATGTGTGGAGGAGGACTACGCATATATATGTATGGAGGAGAACTACGCATACATATGTGTGGAGGAGGACAACGCATACATATGTGTGGAGGAAGACTACGCATACATATGTGTGAAGAAGGACTAAGCATACATATGTGTGGAGGAGGGCTACGCATACATATATGTGGAGGACTGGCCAGCGTTCCGATCCCGCATTTGTAGTCGAGCTGCATGCGGCCATCACACATGGTGTGACAATCTGGGGAGCTATCTCGTACGACAGATCTCCTCTAGTAATACTGCAAGCTAATCTGGCTTGCTTGTACGTTCTCGATCAGCCTGGACAATGTCCGATTGGAGCCATATTGTCTTTAACGACGAATCCTACTTCTCTCTCAGTGCTGAAGACCGCCCCATACGTATGTGTAGGAGGACTGGCCAACGTTTCGATCCCGCATTCGTTGTCAAGCGGCACACAGCCATTACATGTGGTGTGACAGTCTGGAGAGCCATCTCATGGGACAGCCAATCTCCTCATATTATGCACCTATGCTTATGACTACAAGCC
Organism: Amaurobius ferox; assembly: GCA_951213105.1. NCBI lineage: Eukaryota > Metazoa > Arthropoda > Arachnida > Araneae > Amaurobiidae > Amaurobius > Amaurobius ferox. The sequence continues at coordinate 36,590,952 of OX578142.1, forward strand.
AGTCTAACAGCACGCTTGTACGTTAACGATTCAGCAGCTAATTGTTCTGCCTAAACTGTCAAGCCGCCCAGGTTCTATTTACTATCAAGACTACGTTCGACCACATACTGAATGACTTTTTCAACAATGTCTTCGAGGATTTAATTTCCTCTCCTGGCCATCCAGGTTCCCAGACTTATCTCCAATAGAACAAGTCTTGGACATGCTGGGACAGCAATTGCAGGTTTCTCAGAATGCCACTGAATTAGCTGACCAGTAACAACATTTGTAGCAGAATCTTTTGCAGAGGAACATAAGCAACTTAATTGACTCTATGTCGCATCGAATATCGGCTTGTATAGCTACCAGGGGGGGGGAGGAGAGATTTACCACTTACTAAAATGCCATCTTCTTGTTGCCGCCATTTCTTATAAAAATATTTTTTGCTTCCAAATTCTAATTATTTGCATATCTCATCAAACGATACATACTAGCAGAGTTTTGTGGCTGTATTACTTATGAGTGAATATATTTTTTTGCAACAGATTGTGCAAAGAATTAATATATACTATAAATTTTAAAAAAACGACATACTAAATTTCTAACTACTTTAGATAACAAGTTATTCCACCGAAAAGAGTACATTTCTATGGCGGGGCCAGAATAGTCTTGCCCGATAAGGTTAACAATCCAGAAAATTAAAATATACCATGAAAGACAACCATATACTACAGTAGTGGCCAAAATTGCGGAAACCTTTTGAAAAAAGTGGTGTTTTTGAGGTTTGATGGCTCATAACACCACTTTTTTTTTGTATCAATACCATAAAATTATATATCAATGGAAAAATAATTTAATCAAGATTGTATTGCAATAACATTTATGAATTATTTTTTAATAGAACAGTATTTATAAAGAAGAAAAGTGAAATACATAGAAAAAATGAGATATACAAAAATACTGACCATGTCAGTTAAAACTTAGTTGGATAATCTTTGACCTTACGGCCTTACAGCGTTTTCCCATAGAGTGAACCAAGTTTTTTAATTCTGCAGCTATTATAATGTGAAACCAAAATTGAATTATTGCTTCTGTTAATTGGATTTTATTGCTGGGTTGCTTCTGACTAACAAGTTTCTTTAGTCGGCTCCACAGATTTTCGATAGAGTTAAGGTCTGGGCTATTCCCAGGCCATTCCAGCAGTTGAATATGATGATATTGAAGTCACTTTTTGCACACACGAGCAACATGACATGGAGATGAATTCTGTTGAAATATAAATGCTTCATTATCTTGGAAAAGATAACGTGCAGAAGGCTGCAGTTTGGGATCAAGTATTTCATTTATGTATCTTTGGGCTCATTGATCACGCAATTCTGCCATTGATCACACAAATTCTGCCCACACCTCTTGCTGTCATACAACCCCAGATCTTAACACTAACTGGGTGTTTCATGGTAGGTGTAATTCAATCAGGATGCAAATCTTTTCCGATTCTTCTCCTTACGTATTTTACGTCATCACTACCAAACAGGGAGATTTTGGTCTCATCACTCCAAATTACACTGTCCCATTGTTCCGTTGTCCAGTTAACATGGGTTTTAGTTCAGTTTAATCTTTCAAACCTTTGTTTGAGAGATAAAAATCGTTTTTTTCGTGGAATTCTTGCACTTAGACTAAATTCATGCAGTCTGCGCCGAACATTCGTTGCACTGAACTTCACATTGCATTACGCCATTTCACCTTGTATACACCGAGATGATTTTCTTCTGTCACCTAAGAACGTTGTGCACCTTTTCCTGACTTTACCAGTCTGGTTTTGTAGTGACTGAGTCTCCTTATACCTCTTCAAAATTTTAGAAATGACACCTTTGGTTAAGTTTCCCTCCAATATTTCTTCTAATTTCTTCATAACTGTAGCCTTGTTCACTTAATAGTACTATTGTGAATCGCTTTCTGGGTGACCAGTCAACTTTTTGCGCCATTTCTTTAATTTATAATGTTTTACAAGCTCGCTAAATCAAAGAACACAAAAAAACCAACCAACTTGATAGCAATCACTGATAAATGTCCTGTGAACTGTTGGCTCATTGCCAAAGCAAGATGACACCTGATTGGCTCTCTAAACACTCATGCTTATTGGCTACATTCAAATGAAGGAGAGCTACTTCATATAAATCTAAGCAAGCTGTGCTTCTTTTTTCTAGTTATTTGGCTATAACTTTTGATAAAATACAGATAATTGAACAAATATTATTGCATTACAATCTTGATTAAATTATCTTTCCTTTGATATATAATTTTATAGCATTGGTACAAAAGAAAGTGGTGTTATGAGCCATTAAATCTCAAAAATACAATTTTTCCAAAAGGTTTCCAGAATTTTGGCCACTACTGTAAATTTGGGCAGTCTAGTTACTACACTTCTAGAGTAATTCCCCAAAACGGGTACATTCCTATAGCAAGCACAGGATGGGCTAGCCCGTTAAGATTAACAATCCAGATAATTAAAATACACCACAGAAGACAACGATATACTAAATTTCGATATTATAGCTGATACGCTTCTCGAGTTATTACTCAAAACGAGTACATTCCTATTGCAGACCCTGAACGGGCAAACTGGATAAGGTTATTAATCAGGAGAATTAAAATATACCACAAAAGTTAACGTCATACTAAATTTGGATTTTCTAGCTGCTCCAGTTCTCAAGTTATTTCCCCCAAATTGAATGCATTTTTATGGCGGGCCTAGGATGGAATAACCCAATAAAGTTTAAAGTCCAAAGAATTAAAATATACCACAAAAGACAACGAAATACTGAACTTGAACTTTCTAGCTGTTCCTGTTATCGAGTTACTCCCTAAAAATTAGTACTTGTATGGGAGCGCCCAAAACGGGTTTGCCCAATAAGGTTCAAAGTACAAGGAAAAAAGTAAAATATACCACAAAAGTTAACGGCATTCTAAAATTAGACTTTCCAGCTGCTCCGTTTCTCAAGTTAATCGCGAAAACGACTACATTCCTATGGCGGACTAAGAATGGGCTAGTCCGATAAAGTTAGAAACCCAGTGAATTAAAGTATATCACAAAAGACAACGGCATATTTAATTTGGTCTTTCTAGCTGCTCTGGTTCTCGAGTTATTCCAAATCGAGTACATTCCTATTGCGGGCCCAGATAGAGATAGACCGAAGAATTAAAATATACCACAAAAGCCAACAACATATCGAACATTCTAGCTGCTCCTGTTCTCGAGTCCCTAAAAATGAGTACATTTGTATCGGGGAGACACGAGCTAGCCCGATAGACACGAGCTAGCCCGATCCGATAAGGTTCAAACTAGAAAAATTGATACATACCACAAAATAAAAAAAACAAACGATATACTAAATTTAGACTTTTTAACTGCTTGGGTTCCCGGATTATTCCATCCAAACGAATACTTTCCTAGGACGGGCCCAGACCGGGCAAGTCCGATACAGTTAATCCAAAAAATTAAAATATACCTCAAAAAACGACATACTTAATTTGAACTTTCTAGCTGCTCCGGTTTTCGATTTATTCCCCCCAAAACTAGTACATTCCTATGCCGGGCACAAAACGTGCTAGCCCAATAAGGTTGAAAGTCCAAAGAATTAAAATATACCACAAAAGGCATTGGGATACTGAATTTGAACTTTGTAGCTGCTCCTGCTATCGAGTTATTCCCTAAAAATGAGTGCATTCCTATGAGGAGGGTGGGGGAGGATAAGATGGACTAGCTAGATAAGGTTAACAAGATACTGAATTTAGGTGGAGACATTTTCAGTATTGCCTAGGCGTGTGAAGCCTAATTACGGTTAAGCATGGTGGGCAATTTCGATTTCGAGTACAAGGAAGTAACGATTGATTTACGAAAATACAAGGTAGCCATAGCGAGAGAGCAGGAAGCCCAATCCAAGGCGAAAGAGAGGAATCTATTCGAGCGACATAGAATTGTAAAGGAAAACGAGAAGCTGAGCTGGGCTGAGACCATAGAAGTAGATGCAGAGGAGAGGAAAAAGCGAAAGGCAGAGGAGAGTGCGGCATCTGGAAATAAGCTGGTGCAATGCGCTAACGAGGATTCTCAAGCACGTGCTACCCCTTTCACATCAATGGAAGATAGATGTGTGGCAAGCATGGGACACATTCCGGAGCTTTCCAAGGGGGAAGCACACGAAATATACAGACACTGCAAAGCATACGACTCGGCGATACGAAATATGGAAGCCGAGATTGCCATCGACGAGTCAGAGGAAGAGGACAAGTCTGCATCCACCAGAGAACTTTTGGTAAATATAAATTCAGATGCTATTCTGTTAGTAAACACCCCCACCCCAGAGACCCTCGTGGCGAGGAAATCTTACCAAGCCACGCTGTTCATCGTTGATGGACTTAGCAGCCAGAAGAATAAGGATAGGTCGTACGAGGAGTACAAAACTAGGGCAACCAAAGCTTTTGTCTTAAACTTCCAAATTACTAAGCGTAGGAAAGCTAGCAGGGGGATTAGCCGCACTAAGAATCCCGAGGCCATGCCTCCTCTAAAAAATAGATTTGAGCCCCTGGAAAACCAGGACGATAGTTCTAGGGACCCTAAACCAGCTAAAGTCTCCTCCTTTTATGTTGACTCCTCAAGCAATTGGGGGGAGGGCTCTCATAAAGGATTTAAATCAGATACTAGAGTTCCCTGTACAAGGACTGCTAATGGGAAGGGTGATTCGGATCTCTCCTGGGTCCGTTGAGGACTACAGGAGGGTCCAGAATCATCTAACCCAATTAAAAGTCCCCTTCAGTGCAATAAATCTTACGTCAGAGCGCCCCAAAAAAGTAGTGATAAAAGGTATGCCCGCGAACACTGACGCTGGAGACCTAAAGGATGCAATTGCATCCCAGGGTTTCCAAATCGTCAAGATCTCGCAACTAAAAAGCAGGCGTGATAGATCCCCTCTCCCCATCTTCCTAGTCTGCCTCCAGCCGGCTGAGAAATGGGAGAGGATTTACGAGATAGATAACCTTTTAAGCATGAAAATTAGGACCCAGGCATTCAAAATTAAAGGATATACGATGTGTTTCAACTGTCAGCTGTTTAAGCACTCTTCAGAGAACTGCAGTCTCCCGCCCAGGTGTGTTAAGTGTGGCGAAGGCCACGAGACCCGCTCGTGCGAAAAATCAAGACAAACCCCGGCTAAATGTGCAAATTATGGTGGGGCACACCCCGCCAACTTTCGGCACTGCCCAAAAAACCCACATTATCGTAAGCAAATTCGCAGCCATAACCCTGGACCCAAAAATCCAAAAAATACTCCCCACCCCGTGATAAGGAAAATTTCTCTGAGCTTCCACAAACCAGTAAAGTTCCCGTTCAGATGACTGAGTCCCCTTCCGAGATGGAGCAAGGAATCTCCAAAGAGCAGATGAACACCACGTCATCTGAATATAACACTAAAACCCCTGATCAGGGCAATAATTTATTCTTAGAATTCTTAAAATTCTTTAAAGAGCTTGAGGCAGTTTTTAAAATCACTGACATCCAGGGCCTCCTTCGGGAAGTCATGAGCATCCTAAAATCCGACAGAGATCCCATGGCAAAAACTTTCGAGTTAATAAAGTACCTCTCAAACCTAAAAAGTCAGGAAAACCCCCAGAACAGTTCTTAACTTGTTTGCTGCGGCTTTGTCCAGCTGCGGTAGGCTTCAGTTCTCCAGTACTCTTCGTGCAACTCTTTCCATTGGAAGGACTGCCCACCTCGGCATCTGGAAGACCGCCCACGTTTTGGATACCAAAGACCGCTCATCTCCCCTCCAGGAGTAATTCCATTGGACAACCTGCAATCCTTACAACTAATATCACATCGTCAGGATACTTCAACTACAGACCGAAGTCTAAAGCATAATGTGCTAGGCACTTCTTCAATCAAGAAACAAAGCGGAAATATTCTAGCTGAACTAGTTCTTGAAATATTCCACCAAATCGAGTACATTCTTAGGACAGGCCCAGACCGGGCAAGCCCGATACAGTTAATAATCCAAAGGATTCAAATATACCTCAAACAACGACATACTTAATTTGGATTTTCCAGCTGCTCCGGTTCTCGATTTATTCCCCCAAAGCTAGTACATTCCTATGGCGGGAACAAAACGTGCTAGCCCAGTAAGGTTGAAAGTCCAAAGAATTAAAATATACCACAAAAGACATAGAGATACTGAATTTGAACTTTGTAGCTGTTCCTGTTTGAGTTATTCCCTGAAAATGCGTGCATTCCTATGAGAGGGTAGGGGACGACATGATGAACTAGCCGGATAAGGTTAACAAAATACTGAATTTGGATATTCTAACTGAACCGGTTCTCGAGATATTCCACCAAAACGAATACATTCCTGTGGTGACACAGATCGGGTGTAAAGCGGACTAGCCCGATAGTGTTAAAAATCCAAAAAATTAATATTTACCACAAATAATAGCAACATACAAACTTTGGACTTTCTAGCTGCTCTGGCTCACGAGTTATTTCCTATGGCGGGCGCAAGACGGGCTAGCCAGTAAAATGTTCAAAAGCTAGATCCGTAATCGTGAGCAGCATATCAAGCAACGTAATTTAAAAATACGGACATGTGAAACGGGGCTCGACAGCCCAGTGGTTAGCGAGCGGGAATTGCACTCGGTCGCCCGGGTTCGATTCCCGCCGCTGCCAAAACTGCCTCTGTGTTCATGAGAAGTACGATCACGTTAAATATATGGGTCCGTAAATCCTTCCGAGAGGTTGATGGTAAGGGAAGGAGGGTACGGTCCCTGTGGATGCCTCCCCACTGGGTTCCGGTCTAAATTGGGTGGCAGTGCCCGGCCGTCCAAACAGATACCTTATACCTTTCTGATAGATTAGACGGTCTGGGTCGAAGAAGAAGACATGTGAAACCGCTAAATCGATGTAGGATAGGTTGGTTACACTTTATGCAGACAGCAATCCCAACGGATTCGTGTCTCTAAATCAAGAAATGTTTTCTACAAAATTTGAAAACTGCAAAAATATGGCAGACTACATTGAAAAAATAAGAACTATATTGGCATAAAAATGAGAACAATTTTACCAACATATCCAGACCAGGCTGTGACTGCATATTTTTTAACACATTTATCAGCATAGTTTCGACTACAGTGCCTACAACACTACAGTACCTAGAATTCCAGTCACCATAGTTTCGACCATTAACAATGGCTTTACAGAACGGACAGTGTTCAGCAATTAACTACTGATTTAGCGTGCGAAAAACTCATGACAGAATATGCCAAAATGGGGAATAAACAACAAAATGCCATTGCAACAAAATTTACTGCTAATGAAAATGTTAAATTCAATAGAAAATGCAACAGTTATGGCAAATTTGGGTATAAGGCAAAATTTTGCAAAGCAAGAAAAATGGAGAAAAACTATATAAACAAAAGGTCTGAAGTCTAATGAAAATCATAATCCTAGAGTTAAGGAAGTTTGGATATTATCAATGCAACCTGTTGACAATTCTGCTATTGATGAACCATAGATTGTGGGTGGACTCTGGAACTGATGTCCATATGACATCACACCGAGAGTGGATAACTAACTATGCAGAAACCATGAAGACTAGATAGCCTTTTAGCCTTCATGGCAGAAACATGTCCGGTCAAGCCTGGCGAAACTACATTCCACAGTGTTGGTGAAGGTTCTGTTATTTTGAATATTAGACGACACAATGGAATAGTAAAAGCCAGCCTAAATAATGTGCTGTACATACTAGGATTAACTGCCAATGTGATATCTGTGAAATACCTTGGTACAAAATTGAAAATGCAAACATTATTTGATGCTGGACACTGTAAATTGATAGACAAAAAAACAAAGAGAGTTCTTGCCTAATTTGTACTACCTAGATACTTACTATGCAAAGTACAGCTATGATAAATGTACAAAGTACAAAGTAGCATAAAAGACTTGCACATCTAAGTTACCCAGGACTGCAAAGATTAAAATCTACGGCAACTAAAATCAATTCCCATGATAAAGTAGAAAACTGTGTTCCATGTATCAGAGGAAAAATGCATAGACAACAGTTCTCCAAATAAAAAGCAACACGAGCCAAGGAAGTGCTTGAATTGATCCATTCTGATTTATGTGAACCAATGGAAATAAAATCTCATGGAGGTACACGATATACCTTGACATTGATTGACGACAAGACTAAAATGGCCTTTGTCAGCTTTTTAAAAACTAAAGATGAAGTATTTCAAAAATTTGTTGACTTCAAAACTTACATGGAAAAGCAAACTGGAAAGATCAAGGCTATACTTAGTGACAGAGGTGGTGATATATCAATTACCAAATGGAAGAATATTTTCGTAAAGAAAGAATCCACCATAAGAAAACAATTGCTTATATTCCTGAACAGAATGGAGTCGCCGAACGCTGTAACTGCACACTTGTGGAACGTGCAAGGGCAATGATCTTTCAAGTCAACTCAGATAAACAATTTTGAGCTAAAGCAATTTCTGCAGCAAATTACAGCAAAAATAGGAGTCCTACTATAGTTGTAAATGGTAAAACTCCATTTACAAGTGTAAAGCCAAGTGTAACACATATGAAAACATTTGGATGTAAAGCTTTTAACCATATTTCAAAATCACAGCGTAAAAATGAGATGATAAATCATAAGAAATGATCTTTGTAGGCTACTTTGTAGGAAAGTAAAGGTTACAGACTTACGGACCCGTCAACATTCAAAGTGAGTAAAGCTCGAGATGTTTATTTATAGAATCGGAGAACTAGACCCTTACAAAACAATCTAATAATGACCTATACCCATAATTCTATGATGAAGATTTGTTGTTTCCTTCCTCTTCAGCAGCAACTTAAAACAAGTACTCCTGAAGACTCTTCATTGCAGACTCAAGAAAATACAAGTTCTAGTGAAATTATTCTGAGAAGATCTGATTGTGAACGAAAGCCGCCTTATTTAGCAGACTATGAACTGTCCAACAAACTGCATCAATGTCATATTATGATATCAATAATGTTACATGGCAATATGGATCAAACAACTGATGATGTCCCATTAATCTATAACAATGTTTTAAACCACATAGATACTATTGAATGAAAAGGGGTAATTGGAGAAGAATTATAAGCTCATCAATGAAATCATACATGGGATATTATACCCCTTACACCTAACCGTAGACCAATTAAAAGCAAATGGGTCTTCAAAGTAAAGCATAATGTTGATGGAACACCTGAGAGTTATAAAGCCAATTTAGTATCCAAAGGTTGTTTACAGAAAGTAGGCATAGATTACACAGCGACATTTTCTCCAGTTGTTCGCTATGATACACTTAGAGTCCCAATAGCTTTTGCTACTTTACAATTGGAATAGACCATGTTGATGCAGTAGTTGCATTTCTTCAAAGCAATATTGATGAAGAAATCTACATGGAGGTTTCTTACCAGAGGGATTAGAGATCGCCAAAGAAAAGGGAGAACAGTTAGTTTGTCGATTCCAAATAGGCATATATAGCTTAAAACAATCTGGAAGAGCATGGTGCAAAAAGCTTGATGATTCAAGATTTAGGACTAACTTGTGCTGATTATGATAGTTGTGTCTAATACAGAAACAAAGGTGACATTTTACTTGTAGCTGTTTATGTTGATGATTTATTAATCTTTTCAAGCTGTTCCAAATTGAAATGTTGGATCAAGGAACGATTATCTTAAAGATTTGATATGAAGGACCTGGGAGAACTAAGGTATTGTCTTGAAATTGAAATCCAAAGAGATCAAGAAAAGGGGATTATCACCATAAATTAATCTACCTACATTGACACCATCTTGCGAAGGTATTCCATGCATGATTCCAAACCTGTGTCAACACCCATTGCGATATAAATCAAAAATTGTCACAATCCCTAGATAACCAAGAAGAAAATTTATCTTCTGTCTATCAGTCAGCAATTGGAAGTTTGCTATATGCAGCGAAGGGAACACGACCTGACATCACTTATGCAGTTGGACTGTTATGTCAATACTGCTCTAATGCATCAAAAATATATTGGGTTGTTGCTAAACGTGTTATGCGGTACCTTAGCAAAACGGCTACAATTAAATTAAAATTCTTTCGTTCAGGCAATAGTGAATTTTTATGATATTGTGATGCAGACTATGCTGGATGTCCTGATGATCAAAAATTCACTTCAGAATTTGTTTCTAAATTTGCAGGTGCTGCTGTGACTCGGCAGAGTGAAAAGCAATCAACTGTTGCTAGCTCAACTGTTGAGGCTGAATATATTTCCCTAGCAACTGCAACAAAAGAAACATTGTGGTTAAGAAAATTTATCGCCGAATTAAATGTTTCTATAAGAGATGAACCAATAAAAATATACTGTGATAATAAAGGTGCAATAAACCTTAGTATGTTCCATGCCTAAACAAAACATGTTGATCTCGTACATCATGTCACTCGTAATGCAGTGAAAATGAAGCAGATTATTGTTGAGAAGACTTACACAGAAACAATGGTTGAAAATTCACTTACCAAATCTGTACCAAAGAATAAACATGACTGGTGCATAAACAATATGGGACTTTATGAACTGTAAAATCAAAGGGAATGTTGAAATAATAAAGATTTCAAATTTCCGGGAATGGTTTGCTAGAGTATAGTACATTGCATAGTACTGCCACTAGATATAGTACCTTGTATAGTACTGCCACTAGATATAGTACATTGTATAGTACTGCCACTATACAATGTAACTCGCGATCGTCTTCAGTTTGCATGTTTTCCCGTAGTGTAGTTGGGTACTGACGATTCTCTTGAGCACATGTATTACTAGCTGTATCTAATAAGTTACAGTATTTAATAATAAATTGCTATTGTTTAAAACGCTTTTCCACTAATATTTGAACAACTTTGCCACTGATGAAGGACGTAATAATGTCCGAAAGTGCTCTAGTTGTGTAATTTTACGTACGTCATTAATGGTGTTAGCCATTTTAATTAATCAACTTTAGTTGTCTTTATTTTTAAATTAGTATCAAGTGTTGGACTGAGGACATACGTGTGTGTTATGAGAGGTGACTAATCAGTGTGACACGCTTGAGAGAGGAATACCTGATAAGATAAACATTTCCACATTCCAGCAGTCCTTACACCTTTCTGGTAGGTCGGACGGTCTGGGTCTCAACATTCCAGCAGTCCGGGGCGCGGTAGCCCTTTGGTTAGCGCGCTGGAGTTGCACTCGGTAGGTCCGGGTTCGATTCCAGCCACTGCCAAAAAACTGCCGCCGTGTTCATGCGGAGTACGATCACGTTAAACATGTGGGTCCGAAAGTCCTTCCGAGAGGTTGGTGGTAGGGGAAGGAGGGTACGGTCCCTGTGGATGCCTCCCCCACTGGGTTCCGGTCTAAATTGGGTGGCACTTCCCGACCGTCCAAATAGTTACCTTACACCTTTCTGGTAGGTCGGACGGTCTGGGTTTCAACAACAACATTCCAGCAGTCCACCGGTTCTCGTTAGATCACCGAAGTCAAGTAGCATCGGGCGCGGTTAGTACTTAGGTGGGTGACTACCTGGGAACACCGCGTGCTGTTGGCACATTTCGGGTGCGGTAGCCCGGTAATTTGCGCACTGGATTTGCATGCTGCCACAACTGCCGCCGTGTTCATGCGGAGTACGATCACGTTAAACATGTGGGTCCGTAAGTCCTTCCGAGAGGTTGGTGGTAGGGGAAGGAGGGTACGGTCCCTGTGGATGCCTCCCCCACTGGGTTCCGGTCTAAATTGGGTGGCACTTCCCGGCCGCCCAAACAGTTACCTTATACCTTTCTGGTAGGTCGGATGGTCTGGGTCTCAACAACAACATTCCAGCAGTCGGTAGGTCGGACGGTCTGGGTCTCAACAACAACATTCCAGCAGTCACAATTACCTTACACCTTTCTGGTAGGTCGGACGGTCTGGGTCTAAACAACAACATTCCAGCAGTCATAACCAGAGGAGCTACATGTGTGTTTGGCCACTCAAGCATTTCATTACTGACTGATCTACAAAATAACAGGGCAAAAATAGTGAATGGGTAACATAGAAATAGATGTTTCATAGAATTAGAAATAGATGTTTCAAGGAAATTTTTTTGAACCGAAAGTGAAAAAAAATAGAATTGGAAATCTTTAGTAAACACCCAACCATCTCCCAAATTTAATGCTGAATTCATATCAATCATCATTTCAGCTCTATCTATAGCCAATCTTAAGAAATAAAGTTTCAAGAAAAAAAATTTGAACCAGAAGTGGAAAAAAAACTGTAGGTAGATATCTTAATGATCTCATGTTCTATTCCGAATTTTGATGCTGAATTCATACCAGTCATTATCTATCTATAACCAATTCTGAGAAATAGATGTTTTAAGGAAAATTTTTGAACCAGATGTAGAAAAGAAACTGGAAATACAAATTATACAGTTAGTGGAAATCTCTAGTGAACCCTGACCCACTCTGGAATTTAATGCAGAATCCATATCAGTCATTCACCCTATCTATAATCAATTCTGAAAAATAGATGTTTTGAGGAAATTTTTTGAACCAGATGTGAAAAAGAAACTATAAGTATAAATTCTTAGTGAACCACCCTACATCCTCTAGAATTTGATGCAGAATCCATATCATCGGTTATCATCTAAGCTCTATCAATAATCAATTTTGATATATAGATATTTCAAGTAAAATTACACTTTTTAAACCCAAAATGAAAAAAGAACCGGAAGTAAAAATCCAGCGTGAACCTCCAACCCCACCGAAATATGATGCTAACTTCAAATCAGTCATCATCTGAGCTTTGTCTATAGCAAGAAATAGATGTTTCAAAGAAACATTTTTCTAAAAAAATATAATATGGCAAATTTTTACCACCAATAAGACTTATTACATAATATAACGCTACCTCAATTAAACAAATAAATGTCAAAGGACTAGCATACATACTCATCAAATCGAGGACCTCTTGCATAAAACTAAAATCTTACATTTATATGCATTTTAACATTTGTTGTGGCTTCGAAAGTCCCATTTAAAACTGCACATTTTGGTTTGCATAATTGGCATTCTGTCTTACTACTCCATTATCATCAATAGTTGTGTTCATAACAGAAACTATATTTTTCAGAGGCCACCATAGATACTAAACATCCCATTAATTAACATTTTTATCGGTACCAGGTTGCAAAAGGATTGACTCCTAGTAACAAATTCAATGACTAGACAAAATACAGATTAGCCATTTTCTCTTTTGCGAATCATTCATCTGCGGTTTAAACATGATAATTTGAAGAAATGTATTTTGAGTATTTTGAAAATAGAAAATACTCTGAAAATGTATTTTTGATACATTACCAAAATACTTTAGTTTTTCAGTTTAAAATACAAAATACAAATGTATTTTGAAAATATATTTCAAATACATGTATTTTCAATACTGCCCAACTCTGAATGTACATAGTATACACAAATGCAGTATTTTATTACTGTAAATTTTTCTATGCAATAATGATTGTTGCCCTTTTCATTATTTCAACAACTATATTTCATGGGGCAGCAAAAAGTTCCCTCATAGGCAATTTATCTCCAATAGGCAAGTAACTCCTCTCCCCCCATAGTCTTATGCAACATTGCACTTTATTTCACAATAACTCTATGAAAATATGAATGTAAAATAATATGAAATGATTAAACTGTTTTGTATAATCTGAGATGAATATGACTTGGGTGAATGTCTCATCCCCAGAAAATGGAATGCAAATTTGACACTTTTGTGATAACACTGAAAATGATGACACAGTAGCTAAAAATTGTAACAGAAATGCCAAAGGCGTTTATAACAACCTTATTATTTTTTTAAAGGTGTGTCTATCTATTACAAAAGGTAAAGGAAAACTCAAGGAATGTATCATTTGCATAAAGTGTTTTGCACTTATTGTCATCTATTATATCTAGATTTCTTGTGAACTGTTTCAAAGAAAATTTGAAAGGTAAAAATAAATATAAAACTTAACATTAAATATATTCTTTTGCCCTCCTCGGTATAAAAGGAAATCTGTTTTCTTTTATTGAGAGTTTTATGAACAATTCAAATTCATTAAATTTGAAATGGGACTGTTAATAACATTGATCAGCTAATTGTATGAACTGTTTTGAGTAACTAATTACTTGAGATAACCTTAATTGCTCATAAAACTCTTGCATCACCTTTCTTAAAATGGTTATGTTTTGATTCTAGTAGGATGCTTTTACATCTTATCAATAAAGTAATCATGAAAGTAAGCAAACTGCAGAGTCAAATAACATAAGAAATTACATCATAGAATATTGTACTTTAATCATTCTCTTTACAAAGAAATCTTTGTGAATCAGAATCATAAACAAAAATTATGTTGCTTATTATGTAACTTATGAACTTTCCCTGCTCTGTCATTAGCTATGAACCAATAAAAAATGCATTAATAAATCACTCAATATGAAAGTTTCTTTTATGAAAGATAGCAAAATTTAATCCAGCTGAACATTTTAATGACCTGAAGAATCACAAATAAAACTGCTTAGAACTTTCCAATACTTCCTTAAAGAAAATGCTCTGTGTCTGCTTTTTTCAAGGCAGCATTAGAAAGTTACAACTTAAGAATCATTATTAAATGCAAAATTTGCAAGCTAAAATAATATTTGCAACCCAGATCAAACAAGTATTATTTGTGCTTTACTAGGACTGTATAATATACATTATTTCTATTAATAGATATATATATTAGATATAAGATAAAGCATTTTTTTTATAATAATTTTATTATTCTTTCCAAAAATACATGTCCAAGTCATAAACAACTTCCAAAATGCACACAAGTCCAATATACAAACAGATATATAAAGTGTACAGAGAAAATATGTACACTGGCATTAAAAAATTCTCAGACAAATGATTTATAATGCACAGTTTATTTGCTTTTCAGCGATTCAAACTTAAGAAGTTCAGGGTTTCAAAGAACATCATACAATTATATCTAAGATGCCCAGCATAAAATGGTACATATCACAATATATTATGCATGACTTGACTTAAAATAATGTACTGGATGCAAGCTTTACATGTAAACATCAACCCTAACAGTCTATAATAGGCAAAATCTAATGAATTCCAAACTGAAATCAAGAAAGTGATTTGTATATGGAATTCAACAAAGGAATGTAGCATCATGTTACTACTTTATTAGCAACTTATGTTTCATTAGCTTGTTGTAAACATATGGCACTTTCACTGTAAAGCTTGATAACACAGAGTAAATATATAGAAATGTGATTTTAACAAGAAAAAATACAAATTTTAAATATTTTTTTATCTTGCTGAATCAATAGAAAAAAAAAAGACTAAAAATAAATAACATGAATGTTGGTAAGAAACCTGTCAACATATAAAATACTTTAGAGTGCAATTCTATGACCTGATCAAAAAAACACAGTGCAAAAAAAGAAGCAGCATTATGTCATATATTAACTGAATATAATATGCAGGTTGTATAAAGGGTGCGAGTCAGCTGCACAGAAATTAAAATATTGCAGTATGAAATAAAATTGTTTAAAAACTAATCAGAAAAAAACAAAATGTTTTTCATACTATGTTTGAATAAATAAATAGATAATTTTATGTTACATAATTAAGTTTTTGAACATAAATCAATGGGATTGAGTGGGGTTGAAATTTTTTATCTGTTTTTCTACATTTAATAGCAAGCAGTAACAAATTAAATCTAATGGAAATATCTACAATAAAGATAAAATAGTGGATAATTTTGATGTTAAACTTGCCAAGATGTAATTTAAATCTATCTTGAAATTAAAGTATCAACAATTATTCAATATCTAAACAATCCAGAACTGATACTTTAAGACAATATAAAACCTTATTTACAGATATGTTATGTCATAAAAATTATATTTTTAATTCCATGGGAAAAAGAAATTTTGAAAATATGATTTTTATAATGATGATAACAAAATAGTATGTAATGGTGCAGGTAAAGTCCTACAGTGTAATAATTATTTATGTTTCAGGAACTTTTTGAATCAATAGGAGCAAAAGAATTTATTTTCAACCTAATTAGACCTTGTAACCTAATTGAATAATAACTGCAACCAAACATGAATACTCCAAGTAAAACAGGTAGGAAGCTACAGTCTCAACTTAAAGTTGTAATAGATTGATCATATTTAAATATGAATTTTCTTGGCAAGTCACAATAACATAGTACACTTTGTTCAAAATGCATTTCATGAAAACAGATGTACTCATGAGCATAGATATCATGTCTTGCAAATAAAACAACCACTGAACCACCATTACTACCACTTTTCAGTACAAATTTTATAATTTATTCATAATTATTAAATTCTTAATATAATTTAAGAAAAAATGCATTTAAAAGTAAAAACATAACTGCACCTAAGAAAGGAAATTATCTGCATATTTACATATTATATAGATGATTCAAACACAGGAGGAGAGGGGTCAATATTATACATTACTACTGAAAAGTGTAGGAATACAGTAAAGAATGTGAAAAAAGTTAAATTTTGAATAGAGATTAATATGAATAATAAAAAGTATAAAAATAAAGTGTATTAAATACACACAAAGAATTAACTGCTAGCACTCCATAAAAATATGAAAGTTTTTAGATATATAATAACCACAAACTTATTTACAATTATTATTAACAAGAATGTTTTATTGCGAATATCATAATTAGGGTTTTATTATTCTTCAACACAGAAAATACTATGAATATATGTATTCCTAAAAATGAAAATTGTAATAACTCTGTAAATAAGTTTGAGTTTAAGACATCAATTTGCGGTCACTCTAAGTCAAATCTTTTATACAAAAAGTCATTAACATAATATGTTTCTATATCATCCATTTTCAGAAACTCAATTGAAGTCAATTAACAGAACACCATAAATTTAATTTCTTCATAAACATATAATTGAAAAATATCAAACCTTTTATACAGATATTCTTCAAATTAAAATAAATATGCCCTAAATTCATAAACAAAAAGTATAAATAAAAAAACATTGTAAATGTACTCTTGCACATATGAAAAAATCAAACCAAAACAAATTAATTCTTTAGATTCATTGATACAATCTTAGTTTTAAAAAGAAATGTATATCATTTTGTATTTTCAGAAAAAATATATTTGAAACCTGCAAAATTAAAAATTTTTTTAATTTATTTAAATAAACTGTAAAATTTAAGAAAAACATCATTCATGTTTATCTATCAGAAACAAAATTTTCACAAAATTAAATATTTTATTTAAAAACAATAAAGATTTTTTCAGAATTCCTATTAATGAAAAAAAATTAAAAATAAGAAATTAATGTAAAAGTAATTTTAAATTAACATACATAATTGAAAATTTAAACCCTTCATAAAAAAAAATTCATTTACGAGAGTTAAATTTTATGAAATCACTGTCAATTTATATATGTAGAAACATGTACAAATGACATATAGAAGGGACCATCTAATGCAAAAATTGATTAAAATAAAATTTTGTTTCACTTTACATTTAAATAAATTACATTAAAATTTAAGAAAACCTCAATTTATTTCAATAAATATATATAAATGAAATTTATGAAATCACTATATCTCCACTAAAATTTTTTGAAAAAATTCAAATCCTTTTCACAATATATATATATATATATATATATATATATATATATATATATATATATCTTTTAAAAAATTTTAAAGCTTAAATAAAAGGATTTACAGAATGCAAAGCAGCT
The DNA here is from genome assembly GCA_951213105.1 of Amaurobius ferox. NCBI lineage: Eukaryota > Metazoa > Arthropoda > Arachnida > Araneae > Amaurobiidae > Amaurobius > Amaurobius ferox. The sequence goes on from OX578142.1 coordinate 36,608,810, forward strand.
ACAAGTAAAAATGGAAAAATTATCAAACACCTATCATACCAATACAGAAGCTTTAGTCAATAAAAGTCTGTACTCAATCAAAATGAAGAATTTGAAATAACTATTTGCTTTAAGCTATGCTCAAGCCAAATCTCAAAGCAAATAGTCCAGGCAATTCCTAGAGTTGGTCAATATATATTAATATAAATTAATATAAATTATTAGCCAGCTATTGGGGTGATTGCCTGCAAAAGTCAATTTTTCATACATGGGGCAGAAAAAATGGATGAACACTGAATATTACAATGAACAATAGAATATATTTTGATCCCGATACAAAAAGGACACTATATGTATATATATATACATAATAAACAACATAGAATTTGATGTTATCATCTACAGACATAATTAAAAATGCCTATAAATAAGAAAAGCAATTCTATAAGGTAAATTCGTTAAATGAATAATTTAAAATGAATATCCAAACTTTTTTCAAAATATTAAAGATTATAAAAATACCAATGAAAATCTATATAATACATATATATCACTATTACATACCATATGTGTGTGTGTTTGATAAATTAAGCTGCATAACAAATAAAAAAATAACATTTGTGATAAATTATTTCAAATACTCATAGCCTAAATACAGTACTGCAAATTACGCATTTTAAAATTTCATAATGCAAATGAATTAAAATACTTTTAAAATAATGCAAAACCAGAATTTGATTCAGTCTTGATGTTATGAGAAATCTATAATATTCATTACTGACATTGTTTCTAATGGGTGAATGTGAATTTCAATATTCTAAAGATACAAAATATTTTAAAAAGTGACAAATTTATTGCACTAAAATAAGTTTAAAAATTATTTTTTTTAGCATTATAATAATATATAAAATGATATATTTTACTAAATATAACTGGAATATTATATATGATGCATGACTACAGCCAGTGGCATATTTTGAAATTCAATTTGGGGGAGGATTTCAGTTTTAATTATCAATTTCAAGAGGTCTAAGTTAGAGACCTGCATGGGCTTAGGTCTGACCTGGCCGGGAACCAAACTGAATGGGAGTAGATTTTTTATCACATGTGTGTTTATAAAGCATTTTGAAACTTCAATTTCGGGGATGGGGGGAACCCTTAACCACCTTAAATATGCCCCTGGCTACAACATTACAGAATGTTTTACTTGTTTCATACTAAAATAAAATTTAAATGTTTGTCTTATGTGAAATGTTGATTCCGCGAAAAACTAAACATTAAGAAAATAAATGATGCAGCTGAATTTTTGTAAAAAATATTAGTTCTTATGAGTACTTGTATGACTGAATTGGTGATGTATATTTTGAATACAGCTGTATTGATATATTGATACACAGCTTTATGATACATTGATATTTTGTATTAATACAATAGCAATCGGTATGTATCATTTTCCCCAATTTTGTTCTGTTTAAGTCTGCAGATAATTTCAATATTTTGCACTACTTCATTCATTTCCTAGATATTTTTAAAAATTTTGAATATAATACTATTAAAGTATTTGAAGTATTTAAATATTAATTATAGTCTGCAATTTGTTCATTTTTACATTTATTTAATTTGTTTGAATAAAATATACAGTATATGAGCAATGATTCAGTCAGTTGTATAGAATTTGAATTTTCAAGCATACTGGACCTTGTTGATCATTTTCCACTTATTTTTATGCAATTAATTGTTAACACTTTCAGTAATATGTAATGTGACTGCTTTGCAGTTATTGTACATACTAATATTGTTTACTCTAATAAAAGGTATTTTTAATTTACTCTATGTAGCATTTTATCACCATAATATTCATTAGATCATAATATTCATTTATCTAGTCTCTTATAGTACTCTCTCTCTAGTATCTAGTCTCTTATACAAATTAATAATAAATTTCATATAAATGAAAACAATTTTCAGATTTTTCCATTTATATTTATCATGCATTATGAATGCGCTGAATTTTATGACTAAGGCTTTTATGATAAGTATTTTAAAAATTTTTATGATTAAAGCTGAATTTAAAAAAAACAAAGCAAATTATATAAATAAAAAATGGAGTTTATTGAATAATTAGCATATTGATATCATTCACTTTGATACACTGTATCAATACAATGGAAAATATTGAAATATTGTTGACACATCACAAAACAATGCATATCGATGTACTGTATCAAAACCCTTTACAAATTTGATCATCACTAAAACAAATATACAGGATACAACAACAGAAATGTACACTATAATTTTCTCTAAATAACTAATATACTCATGCATGTATTTGCATAAGCTGTAAATGCTTTCTCATTAGTTTCTTAGTGAGTCACCAGTTATTTCATGAACTAAGAATAGGTGTGTTAATGATAAAAATATATTTTTTTATGAAAGTATAGGAAATGTCATAATTTAGAATGAAAATAACCAGAAAATTTTTAATAAAAACAGCTCCTTTTTTTAAAAACAATTTGAAAATTAATCTTTGCTATTTTACATTTAGACATAAAACATATTACTGATAAATTGAAAAACAGTAAAATGTAACATTGCTGAATATGTTTTAAAAGAGAGCATTATGAACATAATAAAATTAAATGAAAACTTTAACATAATTTCAAAAGTTAACATAGTACTTCTATTAAAAGCTTATTACTAACATTTGAAAGTATACAAGTACTTGAATGGCTAAATCATTTTTGTTAATACTTTAATAATTAAAGATGAAAATATAACAATAATTAATCTTATAAAAATCAAAAACTGCTGGTCAAAACAATGGAAACAAAAATACATTAGTTTTAAAAGTTAGAAAGCTTAATATATGTAACTGGATTGTCACTCAGCATGAAAATGAATTAATACACCAGAATTTCCAACACATTTTAAACAATTAGGCAGTGACAGTTTGCAGGCAGATGCTTAGTGTAGTATGTTATAAAATCATACCACACTACAGATGAAATTTTCTACGGTTTCACATTATAATAAAATTAAAATGTTCGTCCCATGTAAAACACATCATCAATGTGGAAACCTGGATGAGCTATTTCCAAAAATCCTAGCTTTGAAAAGAAATCTACAATATTTTTATCACCTACAGTAACTTCTACAAATACTCCATGAGAACCTAGAGAAAGTATAAATAAAACTATTACACATGATAAAAAGAACATAAATAATGCACAATAAAATTAATTTTCTTACATAGAGATCTAATACTTTTATATATATTAGGTGATATAATGAAATAAAAAAAAACAATTAAAATGATTTTTACTTTTTTTGTTTTTAAAGATTTTATGCAGCACTAGAATGAATTACCTGGCATTGGTGGGGTTATAAACAAGTGTCTACTACATATAAATAATTATATAAGTGCTTGCTACTTAAATAATACATTTGAACACAATTTAAATGGCTTCAATCTTTTTTATGGCTTCAATCTGAAAATTGCACTCTTAAAGTAGCAAGAGCTCTTCGCAAAAGCAAAAAATATGAGAATCATAATTGACCATATATTCAACATACTGCTCATGAAAAGCAGAAAGGAAGTAAATGCAGGGACAGTGCAACAGATTTGATGTTTTATATCAGTTTTGAATAAGGAAATCACTAAATTGGTGCAGTAAACTAGCGTTTTAGTCAAGGGCAGATCCAGGGGCAGGGCGCACGGGGCGCGCGCCCTCCCCGAGAATAGGATTTCAAGGCAGGAAAAAAAATCAAAATATAAAATTATTTGAAAAATAAAAATATAGGAATTAAATTTTAAAAAATACATGAATGAAATATGCTAAAAAAAATCCGACAACATAATTTAAAGTAGAAAATATAAGCTGAACTCAAAAAAGTATCTAGAAATTAAAAAAAAACATAGTCCAGTGTTTCATTCAAGCATACCTACGGGAAACGAAATCCCCCGGAGACGAGTATTCGCCCCCCCCCCCCCCCCGGCAACATTTTATATTAACCTAGTTTCTATTTATGTGACACAGCACTTAGATATATGTATACTGGGCAAATAGAAAACTTGCCCCCCCCCCCCCCCCCATACATTTTTATTCACCTCCTTCCCGGCCAATAAGCCCTGAAAGAAATACTGGGCAAGACTTTCCTCGAATTTTCAAAGATTTTCAAAAGTACGCTTTCAGAGCGGTAATAGCTAATTGAGTTGAGCAGTTATTTCATTAAAATTTTATTAAATTTTATTAAATTTTATTGTATTATGCCTTATTTTTCGGTATTTTGTAACCGGGACGAACTATGTACCAAAAGTTAAATACAGTAGGAAAGTAAAAGGTTTTCGGAGTTTAATAAACAAAAAGGAAATTACCGTGAACATGAAACTGAAACTCATGGACTATAGAGTACTGAAACCTGCATACATTGCAGATTCTGATCTTTTGAGTGCGATAAGAATGTCTATCTTATAATCGACCTTTTTAATTGGTTTCTATTTATGTGACACAGCACTTAGATATATGTATACTGGGCAAATAGAAAACTTGCCCCCCCCCCCATACATTTTTATTCACCTCCTTCCCGGCCAATAAGCCCTGAAAGAAATACTGGGCAAGACTTTCCTCGAATTTTCAAAGATTTTCAAAAGTACGCTTTCAGAGCGGTAATAGCTAATTGAGTTGAGCAGTTATTTCATTAAAATTTTATTAAATTTTATTAAATTTTATTGTATTATGCCTTATTTTTCGGTATTTTGTAACCGGGACGAACTATGTACCAAAAGTTAAATACAGTAGGAAAGTAAAAGGTTTTCGGAGTTTAATAAACAAAAAGGAAATTACCGTGAACATGAAACTGAAACTCATGGACTATAGAGTACTGAAACCTGCATACATTGCAGATTCTGATCTTTTGAGTGCGATAAGAATGTCTATCTTATAATCAACCTTTTTAATTGGAAAGAGAACTTTTTAATGGATCGTTGATACCAAGCAGTCATGATTTATGGAATGCCTTGATCAATAATTCCTCAACGTGTGAACTCGAGACATCGCAACATAAGCCAAGGAAAAATTGAGGTTTGTCAATTTCTACAACGCACTAATCTTGGGTTGACTTCGGAAAGTTGCATATGCGAGATTGCATATGATACAATACACTGTTCTAGAGTTATGTCTTAACTTAGGTGGGTGTTGATTGCATATGCGAGAATATGCAATAGAATGTGAGAATATGCAATGCACAACGTACGAAAATAATGGGAAAACTATGGAACAGACACAATTTTTAACCAAAATCAGAAATAGAGGCATCAAATTAGAGAGAATTTTAAGGGGAACTAGTTTAATGATTTGTCTCTGTGGCTGCATCGGAGACTGTGAGACCTGGTTGAAGGGGGTGGGAGCAAGACTTTTCACATGAAAGCGACTGATATGGTTTCATTTGTATTTATACGAACTAACTTCAAAGAAAATTTCATCCCAATCATTAAAGTCGTTTTTGAGAAAAATTATTTTACTTTTCATACTTTTCACACTATTTTCTACTTTTTTAATACTATTTTCAATTTCCATAGCTAAAAACCTAGTCCACGTTAGTTGCGCCCCTGTGCAAAATTTTAGTTATGACCACTGTGCAATTATATTGAGCTTTCTTGAGCCAGGCGTTCTTGAGAAAAACGATGACAAAGATGACATTTGGGAGGATCCTAAAGAGCTTTGTTATGCTCAGCTCAATAATAAAATTATTTTTGGGTTTTCGTACTTTTTAAAGAATCACAATTAACGGTGTATTCTTAAAGCTATATGTTCAGCAGATATTATTTTGAATATTTTCTATGTAATTAGTAGTAGTGCTTTTAGCTATTAATGCTGTTTCGGCATCGCGATCAAACTCTGAAAAGTATGTAAATCACTATTCAGTATTGATTAATTTTGTTTTTCTTTTGTATGTACTGTTTGTGTGCACATGTGCTTTTATCAAATATGTAATTCAAATAACAATAATGGTTTCGATTTTTTAAATTTGCCAGTATATGCATACGGAACATCATCTTAGCAAGTGAGCTGATAAAATAGGACTTGCTAAAATATCATTGGAATAGGGATTCAGCTTACACGTATCCTTCATGTATCAACCAAAATGTGGTTGTAGAACAAAGGAAAGTTCAAGCAGTGCGTTTCGAAAAATAACATTGACTTATGTTTTTGTGGTCAAAACAGAAATATTTCTGCATGTTTGTGGGCACAAGATATGTTGGGAAATACAATGCTGAGCCTGAAAAATGTTTAGTAACAGAGCCACTTAAAAAGTATTAAAATTCACATGAAAAATAATTTTTTTAGAAAAAATAAAATAATAACACTGAATAACACAATAGGACAAGCTCATATAATTATAAAAATGTTCGTTCTACTAAATGTAGATAACCGGAACCGGATGAGCTTTTTCTGATAAAAATAAGTTGACGAGAACATGGTAAGGCTGCATTCAATGATAAAAACAATTCTGTTGTTTAGCCGCCAAAATATGTCACAGAGAAGTCATCAGAGCTACACACCAATTGTGAACCTACCAGGAACCAAGGAATCCTCAAAGTCCTTCGCTTTTGAATTGACAGTGGAGACAATATTATATAAAATCAATTAAAAATATCCTCTACAAACGCAACATTAAAATGACTTGCAATGAGTTGATAATTTTCATTTGTGTCGAGATTCTGAAAATGATTCTGACACAGGTACAGGAAAAAATATTACAGTATAATATTTAATAAAATCACTGATGAATCTCCCAAGTTACAACTCTGTTCATCAGTGCGGTATTGCTCAAATGCCATTGTAAGAGAAAGTTTTGTGCGTTTCGTGGATTTTCAAGAAGACATTTGAGATATTAGGAAGACTTTGCAATTAGAAGTTCTGTTCTTGGGAAAAATATTCTTAAATTCATAAAAGAACTGGAACTAGATCTGAATTTTGACGTAGCGACTGGTTGTAATAGATGAACCGTAAATGTTTCGCAACTGTGTAGAATGTGACGGAAATTAAAAGAGAAGTTGTGAACGCCTCTCTGTCGTTGCAAAAATCATCATCGTAATTCGGCAATTTATAGTTACTGTGATGCGCCTTCCAACAGGAACGCACTAAGAACTGTAGAAGAAATTATCTCTTTTTTCAATGCTACGTAAAAAATTATGCTGTACTGAGATACCACTTGGGTTTATTCCTTGGCCGAATATTGTTGAAGCCGCTGGGATTAGTGCCATGACTCAATTCTTCAGTTAAAAATTGATTTGCCCTTCACAACAGCTTTAGTGAAATTAACACAATGCCATGATATAAGAACAGCGGCCGAAGCAAATCTTCTCAAAGGTATATCGCACTATGAACTCATAATGGCCATATTTTCGTTGAGTAATTCAGTGGTCATAATCAAACCATTGAACTATACTTTCTACAGAAGAAGAGCTTGGATGCACACAAATCCACTGTAAAAATTCAGCAAACGGTCAAAGTGCTAAAGGAGAGACCTACCTACTCTTAAGAAGTTCTATACTGAATTATTGATGGAGGAGGAAAGCGGGAATTGGGAGTCGAACTCATCCATTCCAAGATTGGTCCATTCCAAGATTAGCTGGCAGACAGCAGCACCAAATGAATAATTTAATGGAAGAAGACTCTTTATCAACAGCATACTGGAAGTGGACAGTTTGCATTCTTTTGTCAAATATATCCTACGATTTTGAGAAAATTTTCGCTCACCAAATGGTTCCAAATCATTTAAAAAATTAGAGTCTACGGATGTAAAATCTTACTTCAGAAGGATTATCAAAGCATCATGCCATCTCATGGAACTACACGATTCAAACCAAGACACCCTACAACAAATTGTTGCAGAAGTAAAACTCCTTTGTCAGAGGCCAAACTTCAGCAAGTCTTTTTCGCTTGGGGTATTGGAGAAATTGAAGGAAGATGGCAATATTTACCCGCACCTTATTAAAGTGCACAAGACCACACTTCGGGTGTCAATTGTCACAGTAGAGCAAGGTTTATTTACTTTGCGAGGACTTAAAACTTGGTTGAGATCTCAAATGACCGAATACCGGTTAACAGGACTCGCTTTGATGAATGATCATCCCCAAAATTAATTTTCAACAAAGGAAATTCAGTTTATTTTATAAATACTCATGGCTGAGATATGAAAAAATAAAGATATTATTAAAAGATGTATGAGATATAAAACGATAGAAATAAAATATTAAAATATGGAAAATGATATTAAAATATATATCTATGTATGTGTTCGGATTTTTCTTTTCAGTGTTTTGCGAGTTCATTCAAGAGCATGCCAAAACACGATCACAAATTTAGCAAAATAAGTGGGAATTAGTTTTCTAGCTTTGCGCCCCACCCGAAAAAATTTTCTGGATCCGCCCCTGGTTTTAGTACATATAAATCCAGAGATGTAAGTGGCCAATCTTGGCTGGGGGGGGGGGGGGGGGGAAGAGAAGGAAATTTTTACGACTAATATTGAAAATTTCCAACTGTACATACAAGTGAGTTAACTTTTGTTTTTGAGTGAGTGCATTGCTGTTCTAGTGACCTTCATGTAGTTAAAAGTCTAGACTAATTATTTGTTTTAATTTTCGAATGTTTTGTGTATATGTCCAAATCGAACTCCAATTAAAAAAAAAAGTTTTAAAACCAAATTTTTGGTTTTGAGACTGTTTATGAGGGTTTTGAGATTATTTCTTTCTTTTTTCTTTTTTTTTTATAAATTGTACATTTTTTTAATTATCGGATGACCTTTATTAGCTACAATTTAAAACAAGGCAAGTTTCTAGAGCAAGAATTAACAGAATTTTAAATATATTTGAAAAAGTACTAAATTTCGTATGTTTTGGGATTTTTTTTCGAATGCATTTGACACATTCCCAGATTATTGCCTAGCACTTAAAAACCAGCGAGTTTCTATGCCAAGAATTGGCTGTGTAAATTGCGAAACATTCATCTTTCTTTTGCAAAGTTTTTGTAAAGAATTAAAACTTTATTAATTTTTTCTAATATTCGAATGCACTTTGCACATTAAAAAAAAAAAAAGCACACATTTCTAGGTCAAGAATCAGCTTTGTAAAACACAGGATGTGCATAATAGCATATATACATTGTCCAAAGGAAATTAATATGATATGATTTGTAGTGCTCATAAGGGATTGTTGTTTCTTCATTTTCTCGATACTTGTTTTCTAAAAATCGTTCACACGGACGTAAAAATAAATTTCCAAATGATCCACCAGTTTGAATTTTATAGAAAGTTGTGTGTATCATCGCATTCAGGCCCGGTTTAAGGCGTGGGCAATTGCCCACGGCGGCCGAATTAGGGGCGGCCATTTGGAAGTGAAATTATGTGTAGTAAGAATGACTTTTGTGGTCGTATTAAAAAAAAATTGAAATTGAACCAATTTTGTGCCACTTTAATGTAAATGAATTAATGTACTCTTTTAGATAGTATTAAAACATTAAAAGGATAAAAAAAATCGTTTTTCTCCCAAAATTATATCTTTTTTGAAGCAATGTATAGTTCTGCTTGAAAGTACTAAGCTCAAACACTTAGGAGATTACTAGATTTTATACAACTTGCAGCTGGGTGCAGCCCCGAGGCTGACGACCTTGTTCCCCCAAACACTGGAAAAAATCCAAGGGGCGATTCTCAGAATTTGTTCCTGCTTCCAAATTCAAATTGTAAACACATGGATGCGGTCTCTGTGATCGCACTTCTAAAAGGACGGGAGGGAGAAGATTAGTTCAGATGGTCATTATTTTGGTCATCTACCATTTTACCTCATTTCGGCATTGAGCCTAGCAGGAGGCCATTGCAGTTGCAGATAACACAGTGACTAGAAGTAAAAAGCTACTTCTTGGTATTCAGAGTGTTGTGTTATGATGCTGCTGTGCAAGATTCACAAATTCATCTTCGTGAAATATGGCTTCTTTTAAGTATTCGGGTAACTTTTTTTTTTCAATTATTTAAAATATTTTCGTAAAATTTCTTAATTGACTATGTCTTTTGTTGATTTTTAATGTGTTTTAACAAATAAAATAAATTTGATGCTGAATTTAGTCTATGGCATTAGCCCCAGAATAATACTGATAACAGAATAATTTTTTCACGTTTTTATCCAAAATAATATCTATAGGCCCCATGGCTGTTCTATGAAAAATCTTCAGACGCAATCGCAAATAATTAAGCAATGGTGTAAAATGATCTTAATTTTGTAATTTTTTTAGTTTTATTGTAAAAGGAAAGAAAAAAAATGGTATAAAAGGTTTTTGCGAAGCAAAATATTCCTTTATGAATATTTGCATAAAAGTGGAAAAGTTGTTTCTAAATTGTTAGAGCTGTTTTATAAATTAATAAATTTATTCTATAGACCCAGTCTGCGAATTTGACAGATTCTTTTGCTCATGCATACAAATTTCTGTCTAGATATACGTTCAATAATCTGTAAATATTATTTTAATTTTGCATAATTACACTTTTAGTTATATTTATAGTGTAATACACTTTTAGGTAAAATGTTAAGTATACAATCTTAAAATTTGTAATATACATTATGATATTGTGATTTTTTTTATTTCTACTCAAACAATTCATTATCCCTATCCCCATGTTTTAGTCAACTTAAAACATTCGTGTTATTATTATTCTTATATAAAGTTTTATTGTATGATATGCGGTATTGCTTTGTCCATTTTTTTCTTTCAAAACCCAAAATAAAATGAAATATTGGCCCTCCTCTTTCCCAACGAATGGAAATTCTTTATTACCCCACTCGAAATTCACATTTTTTAATCTCTCCCCCCCTGTTTTTGAATTTATTTAAAAGCATTTGGGTATTTCCCTGTGTTTCTGTTGGGCCAATGTATCTCTAAATTCTTTCCATATGTTTTCGTTTATTATCTTTTACAAAATTACTAAAAAAATATTGAGTTTTTTACCACCTTGTCCTCAATAATTGCAAATATGATCCCCCCCCCCCTTCTTAGTTTTGTGATGTATTTTATCTTTTGGTTGAAAAATAGAATAATTTTTTCATTTTTACTCCCCTCCCCCTTTCCTTCCTAATTGTTATCCCCCTTTTCTATTCTAAGTATTTTTCATGACTTTGGATTAGGTTTTGTATCTTCTAATATTTTCTAAATTATTTTCATTCACTTGTCACAAACTCAGGGACATTTTAAACATTACATTTCTATCGTCTTCACCCCTAGTGAATCTATAATAAAAAGAAGAATCTGTCTGTTTGTCTGTCCACAGTACCGCGCGATATCTACCGCACTGAATTTTTTCACACAGTCGCATCGCCTGAACTAATGCATCTCGAAGGCCTTTTTAAAAATTTAAATTAGATTTTTTAAGAAATTTTTAAATTCTAAAATCAGTTAATCTCTAGCTACCGATATGATCTAGCAGCTATATTCGCGATTTAACAGTTATAGAACCTCCAGTCATCGATATGATCTAACAGCTACCCATACGATTTAACAGCTACCGTAACGATCTAATGCCACGTTCATCTCCTACAAGTTATTAATCTTTCATTCATTTATTTTTTGCATTACGGAGAGCCTGTATTTTCTTTTTACTTTGCGGATAGCGTACTGGTAATTTGTCGTCGGTTTGAGATTTAAAGAAAATTGAGTAGTGTTATCTGGAAATGTATTATTTAAGTAGCGGGGGTTTATTTTTACGTCCGAGTCAACGCTGAGTAATTCGTTCCATTGATAAAAATAACTGTTAAATTCGTCAAGCCGTAAAACTTTCTTGTAATTTGGTTAGTATTCCATTATTCTGTATCTATGTCCCCACAGAATTTGAATCAGATTTTAGAGGGGCTACAATGGACAATAACAAACAGCTTCGAAATAGGATTTCAGGTTTTTATCTGCGAAATCAGAAACGCAATAAATTAAAATGTTTTTGTGTTTTTAATCTAATATTTAAATATTAGCTATTTAAATAAATTACTGATAATAACCTGTAAAATTCTGAATTGTCCTGTTATATTATATATTTGCTTTCTAGGGATTGAAATGCTTTTCCTTTATCTCTCCCCTTTCCTAATTTGTTCATGAGATCATTTGTTTGATTTGTTTATAATGTATCACTGTAAAATGTACAAATAATTCATGAGATTTATGTAATTACAAATTCAAATTTTGTTAGAAAAAATAATGGTGAGGGCAACTTTCATGGCACTACATGCAGTGCAGTAAGTTACTTCTGACTCCTGATAAATTCAGAAGAATATAATGGGCGGTAGCTCAAATCCAATGGAGCTGAAATTGCTTTACGTGAATAATATACTGGTAAGGTAAAACTCCAGTAAAGTTCAATAAGTTTATTCGATTTCTTCAGATTTATTTGTTTCGTTTACAGGCTTTCAAAGCAGTATGAATTACTAGCTAACTATTTATAGATAGCTAGCTCTTTTAGTTTTCGCCCCGATTTCATCTGAAAACTCCAACCATGGACTCCACTTTAATATATTCGATTATTTTACTAACTTGATTTGCGGTATAAAAATTAAACTTACTGACGAGATTTTATATTCTAGCTAATCTATAAACTTGCGGCACATAAATACGTACTTGAGTACGTATATTTCCACCTATTCTGTTCAAACCTCGCCAATCATTAAACATCTTTAGAATCCCCATGTTCATCTAACTTCCTAATTATTTTTAAAACAAAACAATATATCTTGTGGTTGTATACCAATATTTCACAAAAGAGTAAGTAACCATCGTGGCTTTTCAAATATTACAGCTTTTCCACCCATTGGAAAACTTGAATTTTGAAGTATAGTGGTTATAATTTCGATATGTTAAAATATCGAAATTATAACCACTATACTTCAAACTTCAAACATCAGGAAAGTGACCTAAAATCCAATTATATACAATTGTAGGAGTTTTAAAGAGCAATAAATTCATGCTTATTGTTTATAGCTATCACTTCTACTTTTTAAGATATAAGCATTACAAACTTGAAAAACATCAAATTTTCAAACTTCTTTCAAACTTTCAAAAGACGATTACTTGGAAACTATAAAAGGTTTTTTAAATATACATATAAATGTAGAAACTAAATTTCCTCATACATATTTTTGTCGCTTACTAATTATATCAATCTTTTATACTTTCGGTGATATTTCGAGTGAAAGTCTGAAACTTGGAAAAACATTTTTTTTTAAATTTCAAAGTTTGAGTTTATCCTCCCCCCCCCCCCTCTACCTCTAAAAAAAAAAGTAAGTTCGATCCAATTATATACACTTGTAAGGATTTCAAAGAGCTTCAAATTCATGCTTATTGTTCAAGTCTAGATCTTTTAATTTTTGAGATGTAACAAATTTGAAAATTAGAAAATTTCCAGTCTTCTTCAATTTGGCAAGGCGATTGCTTACTCGAGAACTATAAAAGCTTTTCGTAATAACAAATAAAGATTTTTATGCTAAATTTCCTAGTACGTATTTTTGTCGTTTACTATTTATATCTATATTTTATAGTTTAAAATGAAAACAAGAATAAAAAAACCCACTCGCTCGGACAGATACTTTTTGTTTTCTAGAAAAATGTTCTACATATTGAAATCATTATTATTAGCACCCAAAGAGTTTACACTTTTCGTATAGCTTCGTTTTCCCTACACAGAAACCCCAAACATAGATGTTATTCACGTAAAAAAAAAAAACCACTTATATCCACGTCCTAGAATTTATTTCATAATCATATTAGCAGAGTATTAATTAACGTAAACAGAAATTTATAGCATTATTGAACAAAACAAAATTGACTTGTCTTTCCTCGTGAATGAAATGCGCTATATATACGAAAATGTCGATAATAGATATATCGTATAAATACTCTTTTATTAATTTTATGCATCATTTTTTATCCATATATTCGAAAAACGTGTAATAGCACGAGAACGGTTCATGTTGTCTAAAGTAAGTTCCATTTGATTTCTACTGAAAACTTACATATAACATGATTGTTTCTTCAATATTTTTGGATGTCGTTTTTTTCATGATTTAAAAGAAGTTTGAAAATTTGCGACCTTCCGAGTATTCCTTGCCCTTTAAAATCATAAATTTTATTCGCTTCATTCCATTCATTCTAACATTATACTCACATACGCACAGACATCCCTTTAAAAATAATTGATTCGGGTTAAAGGATGCCCAAAACATATATTAATCTGTCGAAAATTCCAGTTTTCGACTCCATCAATATTTTTCCTATATATTATTTGTATGCAGGGAAATTACAAATAAAGTCGAAAATTCAGTTATGTATTATAAATTATTACTGTATTATATATGTATATGTATGTAGAAATAAATGTAAAGCATTACATTTTCTAAACCACTAATTAGAGCTATAAACTTAGATGAGAATAACATTTGATAGGTCATTGAAATTAAATAATTTTCGTAAGGTGATGGTGATCCTGTTTCTAAGGGGGATTAGTCCCCTCCTGCTCTTGCCTATCTAAGATGCTTTGCTCTTAATAGCTTTCTCGTATAATTATGAAAAAGTCCAGATCTTATTCACACACTTATGCAGAAGTCATCAGTACTGAGAGAGACACGGGATTCATCTCTAAACATGCCTCTAATCGGACACTGTCTAGACCAACCGAGTTAAATACCAATCCAGGCGGTCCTGCCTATGTTGAGGGGTAAGTGGTAGACACGTTAATGGACGTCGACACTTAATCCCACCTTCACCCACTCGTCTTCGAATGATATATATTGAGACAGGATGCATGGGGATGCCAAATGCTTTCGATTGGCTAATAGCGACGCCATTGGAGTAGACGGGGTTCCTCTCCTGACTGCACGATCCTCTCGAGCAGTTAGTTGCCTGTCTGGGGCGTTTTGAGACTCTGCTGCGGTTACATAGGTCTTCTCTGATCCATTGTTTTCATCACCGAGCAACTACCAAATCGCTCCGACCAAGATGGCGACTGATACGTCTGTTGGACCAACCAGTTCCCTTGGGTCAATGATGCAACTTCTCTCAAAATCAGACAATTGTTCGTAGTGCTGTCGAGTACGTCTCAAAGGCATCTTTGTACACAATTTTCAGTATTAAAGCAGAAAATCCAGTTCCAATTGTCCGTAAGATGCTCGGTTGTTTTAAATGCTGCATGATACGTCGTTCTCATGCGCGTTGCATGAGCCCTATAACGTCATTGACTTTGGCAGTTTGATCATTTGCATAACTCTTAAAACGAAATTTGCATGCTCAGTTTCGTGGCTGTAGCTCAATTTATATATAACTCTGTTCATCATTGAATTTTCATATTATATATATATATATATATATATATATATATATATATATATATATATATATATATATATATATATATATGTGTGTATGTGTGAAGGGCGGTTCCAAACAATTTTGCCCACACAGGAAAATATCCATGAACCGGCCCTGATCGCATTCTAACATTTTTGTTTAATTACTACATTTTTTTTTAAGAAAACGCATCAAAGCAACAAATGCATCTCCCTTAATGAAGTGCGGAGGACTGTGGTTTCTCTCCAATGGATTCCACATGCCTGAGCTCTCTTCTAGAGAAAGGATCATTTATTTTCTTTATTTTTTTCCAGATTTGTGGCTCGTATGTGTATAAAATTGGTTTGAAATTAATATTGAGCTATAGAGCGTTTTCAAAGTGTGTTATAGTTTCATGTAGATTTGCGGAAAATTAAGGAATTTTGATGCACAATATGGACAGCATTGGATTTTTTCTCATTTTGGAGTTCTGGTATTAAATTAAATTTCCAAAAGGGGTTCCAAGACCAAAACATTTCGAAAAACAGTGAGGTGAGCTGTAATATACAACTGGAGTGAGTGCATATCACATTTTACCATTGTTCAGCTGTGGTTCCTTTATGAGTTGGCGAAAATCATCCGCGCTTGAAGGTGCAATTCTGTATTCTTCAAGTAATATAGTGGGCGCTTACCTAAGACCTAAATATGTGGGTTATGAGAGGTTGGTGGTAGGAGGAGGGTACGGTACTTGTGGTTGTGTCTCCCACTGGTTTCTAGCCTAAATTGAATGGGAATATCCCGGCGATCCAAACACGTCGCTTGTACGTCAATGATATTCTGCAGCTGATTGTTCTGCCTATGCTGTCAAGTCGCTCAGGTTCCATTTACGAACAAGACAAAGTTCGAACATATACTGCACAACTTTCTCAACAATGTCTTCAAAGATTTAATACCCTCCTATGGCCATCCAGGTCCCCAGATCTATCACCAATAGAGAACGTCTGGGACACGCTGTGACAGTAATTGCAGCCTTCTCTGAATACCACTGAATTAGCTGATCAGTTACAACATTTTTGACAGAATCTTCTGCAGAGGGCCACAAGCAACCTAACTGACCCTATACTACACTGAATATCGACTTGTGTAGCCGATTACCACTTACTAAAATGTCAGCTTCTTGTTGTCACCATTTTTTAATAAAACACTTTTAATTGATCACAAATTCTAATTATTTGCATATTTCCTCAAACACATACATGCCGAGCTTCGCGGCTGTAGGTTCAATTTTTTATGGGTGCATATAATTTTTTGCAACAGAGTGTATATAGCTTCTATGTTTTTTCAGCAGTGATTTGAATGAATTTTTAATCAGCTTTCTAAAAGCGAAGTGTCAGTATATCAGAGCACCAAATGCAACCCCGAACGCTGAAAAAATTTCTGTTTACTAATTTCACCCTGCTGAATCCAAATCTGAAAGTCATTTTCCAAATTAACCCTTGGGTCTGGGAAAACAGCCTCTCAAAGTTTGGGTTTATTTCTAATTTTGTGTTTATAATCTCAGGTCGAAGGTGTTGCCACACATGGTGCAATTACATGGTTATGAGAACTCAATGCTTGAAGAAATAAATGAAAAACTGCATTCAGCTCATGGAGTTAGAGGTGAGACCACCTCCATGATTCAGCTGACTAGGAAAGTTAATTTTGAGAGGCCATCCCAATTTAAAAATTCAAAATATGAATATCTAAGCCATGGAGTTAGAGAGACTTGTTTTCTGCATTATCATCAAAATCACTTTGTACTGTGAATAATACAATTATACAAACTTTGTTTATAAATAGATTGGTTGGAGCTGAATTATATGGCTCATAAATTTAGTCGCTTTTCTTCCATGGTATGGCCAGATCAATTAAAAACTTGAGAAGAAAAGTTTGAGGTATTAAACTTAATAAATTAGTTTGCTAAGATTATAGGGGAGCGTAAATTCATTGTGTTATGTTAGGAGTCTGTATAGTATGTATGTTTTGATAGGGAGTCATATAAGAGATAGTAATATTGAATTGGAGGTGTGTATGACTCGCATGTGACTGTGGATATTAGGAGTAGATGGGAGGACCAGTGGCAGTTGATATCCGCAGGGTCCTGTTTCCCATGCATGGCCGTGGTGTACATTGACGAGGGTGTCACACAAAGTATGCAGACTTTGCTGGTTTATAAAAATTCTTCAACTTCGCTCAAAGTCTCAAACAAAGAAATAAATACAGTACGTGACCTCTTATCTGGCGTTCCAATATCCGGACTCTCCCCAAACCGGAATACGGCAAAATAATGTCAAATTCTGCGCCAACAAGTGATTATTTGCTAAATATTGCGCCAAATAGCGATTTTTGTTTAAAATACCGCCAAATGCTTTTTTGCTTTAATTAGCAATATCAATTTTAAAAAAATGCATTGAAACCTACTATTTTAGAGGGTTTGAAATAGGACGCGCAAACCGCGCACGAAATTCAAAATTCCCGCACAGAAAAAAATGCCGCTCGCACTCGCCGCCGCTGATTCTTCTTAAATTTCGAAAACAAACACGAGGAATACTCGCGATAGCGAATGAAAATATTCCGTGGATCACGTTTTTTCAGAGAAGTTCCACAATTCCTCTTTTCCGGAAAACATCCGAAGTAGCACCGTTTTCCTCCAAAATTTCCTAAGCGACTGCATCCGGCTGCATCAATTATAATTTTCTATAACGACATTTGAGACCATTCCAGTAAGTTTTAGAAAAAGTGTTCCGAATTACGGAAAAACCCCTTATCTAGAATGCCTGAAGTCCCAAGCATCCCGGATAATAGATCCTGTACTGTACTTCGAAGGAACATGAGATTAGCAAAAACCAATTGTAGAGAAGAGAAGTCCACAAAATGTAAAAAAAAATCTTTTTTGAATTGAACACCAATATTTTCAGTATAGGTAAATTATTACTGGAAACGAGTGCATATTAAGTGGAGCAAACAGAATCAGAAGTGATTTAAATATCATAAAGCATCACTATTTTATGGACAGCTGATTTTCAAAAATAAAAAAAATTATGTTATTCATTATTTTGATCAATTTTACTGGCTTCTTCATCGATATTTAATATGTAAGATTAATTTCATCACTTTTTTGTTTCCTTATAGTGGCAGCTCTAGTAATGAGGTTGACTATTCAAATATCAAATGATGACCACAAAAAATCTGAATACAATATTTCGCAACTACCAATGTTGGTTTATTATTTTGAAATAACTCTAATTTTAAATAATAATTTTTTTTTTTTGGGGGGGGGGGGGGGGATTAGTTGAATGGGAAAGAAAAATTTTATTTTGAAAATAAAATATAATAGTAATTATAAATAAAATGATTATTTATTAATAAAAATATAATATATAAAATATGCCTACAAAATGTACAACAGCAGAATTATAACAAATGCAAATTTTGATTAATTAGGCACTCAATTAATTAACATATTTTTCTCGATTAATAATAGGTTTATAAAAACATTTCGATGTAGTTAACATTTTAGTGCAACATTCTAATTTATATACAATTTAATATCAAACGGTCAAATAAAATTTGTATTATTATTATTATTTATAGTATTTTGCAAGAAGATGTCTGTTTTCGTGTCTATACCGCATAGCGGAAAATCCAAGCTTTCAACAGCTGTGAAAATCTGTATAGAAGTGGTATCTCAGTTTATGCAAATATGCACCTTGCCGAGATTTTTTAAAAATTCCAATTAGTTTAAAGGTTATGAATATTTAAAGTCAAAATTTCACCATTTTTAAACCAATTTATCCCAGCAGACTATTCCTTGAAGAATGAGAGACATGTCAGATGGTTACAGACAATTGGTGTGACACGATCTGGGTGACAAAATTAAAAATTCTAACTTTCAGAATTTTACAGATAATTCGGATTTTTTAAACATGCAAATTGTTATAAGAATTCACTCGATAAGTCTCTTCTATAGCATAAAAATATTCGGAGATAGCATTTAATTCTCTAATTTTACTTTTTACCATTCACAGAAACAAAACAGATGAAAGACATGAAGTAATTTAAATTGAGAAGTTTTCTTATTTCTTAAATTTTAAAGATATAATTTATATATTTCAAAATAAAATACAATTCTTTAAAAGCATTAAAAGTATTCTGTAAAAAAATCATTTGAATCCGATAACAAAAACCATAATCCCGATTATTATCTCCCTGCTTTACGTTCAATCCTGAAGATGTTGCAGTGCAATGGGAGAAGGTGTGTGTAAGTGCTTATTTAGGGCGTACAGTTTGCATATGCGGATTAAATGCGCGCCCGCATATTCAAACCCACATCGCAATCACTTAGGCATTTATTTAGGGCCCACGCAGCAAGTGGAGTGCAAATGCATGTGCGCTTGAGCTGTGGACTATCATTATTATTTGCAATAGAAGCTGAATCCCCTTTTTGTTTAGATTAGTCTTACCATAATGGAATTATCAAACAGTAGTCTTGGCACTCAACAGGAAAGCTAATAGATTGGCTGCCTTTACAGTATAGAATAATGCATTTTATGGAAAAACTTGCATCGCATAATGCTCCATATTACTAAAACTGCTCATATTTGCTTGTTCTAATTTTATAATTTTATAATAACTAGCACAAAAATCATTCTGTTACAATGATTTTTGTGTTAGTTATTATAAAATTATAAGACAAGCATGTAAGCTAAAATGTTATTTCCTTTCCTTTAGAAAGTCTGAAGGAAAAGCATTTTTCCTGAAAGCTTATCTGACATAATTCTGTTCTTTCTTTTACTTATTGCATTTGAAAATGCTTGAAGTTAACTTTATACATATTATTTAACTTTCTAGTAAAAATTTGTAGAATGTAATAAATTTTAAATCGTATTCGATATAAAAAAAAAAACTTAAAAAAATGCACAGTCCAATTGCTTTATGTAATGATATCAAAGGATGAAAATTTTCTAATATAATAATTATTGTGCAAAAGCATTTAATTACAGTAATTTAAAAAATCTGATGTGAGCAGCACCTGACTTTTCCTGCAGATTCAAATTCATTTTCTCATTTTTTTATTTCATTGTGCACTAAATTAAGTTTAATTGTTGAAAATAACATTTTGCAAAAAGAGGCAGGTTATTTTTTTCGAATCATACCAAAATCTAATCAACACCAGAGTAACCCACAAGTAACTTATCTACCAAATTTTGTAAAATTTGATCTATTATTTTTTCAGTTAAACTGGATTCAGGCAATTTTTGCAGGCCATTTCACAAAAAAAGCAGGTTCTTTTATCCTGAATCGTACCAAAAACTAATCTGAACCAGGATCACACACAAGTGACTTACCTACCAAATTTTATAAAATTCGATCCATTAGTTTTCGAGTTAGAGTGGATACTTACATTGCATACACAGACACACATCACACTAAAAATAGTTTTTTCGTATTCTAGAGGTCCCAAAACGGGTAGAAAACTCGAGTTGTAATTTTTGGCATAATTGCAATACTTTCCCTATACATTACCATGCATTGCAGGGAAAGTTAAAAGGAAAACTTTTTAGCTTTAAAAATTAAGGAAATTTGTTAATTTTGAAAAGATACATGGAAATTTAAAATTTGGTAGAAATAAAACTTACATAATACTTTCTTTGTGTATGAAACATTTTTATAAATAAATTTCATTGCAATTTATACTAGAGTAGATTACTTAAAAATATTAATATGAACATTTTGGGGGAAGGAGATTAAAAATATTTTATTAGGCAAATAAGAGAGTTCTGCTGCTAAGAAAAGGATGCCTTTCGTGAAGTAATTTATAATGGAAATTATGCCTTATTTGCTTTACTGACCAGATAAGTCAAAAGAACCTACTACACATAGTCTGTTAAGACTGCCCGAGCTGAGATAAAAACTGAATTTTGATTTTTGATGCTATTATAATATTTATTCAACTTTCTAAACATACATATTTCCATGCATTTCATTTATACGAAGGAATTAATAAAACATGTTTATTCCAACTCAAAACATATAAAATTTCATACAAATGATGACTGCATTTAAATAGTTGTAAATACTTTAAATTCTTCAATCAATAATAGTTTAAAATACAAACATATAAATAACTTTAATTTTTTCTGGTAATATATGATCCAATTATATTCTATAAAAATTGCGTTCCTACTGAAAATAACAGTATCTGTGGATCGCTCTTGTGCTTTTCAGCACTCTGCACATATACCTGATGTGGAAGGGAAACACAAAAATTTGCTATAATCCACAAATTTGTGAACTTTTATAGAGAGAGACAAATTCAGTTTTATTACGCAGTTGGCATTACAAAGATTTATGTCAAACTGCACGATTTGTCTATAGACTATGGTCAAAACCAAGAGTTAATGTTTACAGAACCCGCTTGAAGGGGACGTTCCCAAAACTAAGATAACTCTACTATCTATGTCGGAATCTGCAATGAAAGCGCTATTCTATCTTTTGGAAAACCTCTCTTTGGTAGGTTCTATTAGTATTTATAACTTAAAAAAATACTTCAATTTAAGAGTAACTTTATTTAAGTTATAAAATTAATAACATTTTAAGTTAATCAAACTTTCAATTTTTCATATTTATTCTATTTCAATTTTTGCAGTATATGCAGCCATAAGTTAAACACAATGCTTTTCAATTCTTATATTTGTAGAAATTATTTGTTGCTATCATTCCTAAAATGTTTCCTGAGTTCTGTGTTTTATACATTAGTAGTGTCTTTCAGAGGTTAGGAAGCCTAACTTTTTTATTTAATGAATTGTTTTAAATAACTAGTTGCAAATATGAATTAAAATATGTTAAAATATATGTTAAATATGTTAAATTATAATGTTATGAATGTTAAATTATAATGAATGTTAAATTATAATGCTATAAATATGTTATAATTATATTAAATATGTTAAAATATATTTTCACACTTGCATATTTTTAGACAATTTATTTTATTTCCCAAATTAGAAAAAAAATACATCATCATCAGGAAAGCTTCATCAAGCAAAAAAAAAAAAAAAAAAAGCCTTGAGTTGTTGTTTTTCCCGCAATTATTTGATATATAATATTCGCCTCAAAATAAATCACAATATGAAATGACAAAGTATTGCATAAATTTTAATGTGAATAATATGCATGATTTGGGTATATATGGTTGGCAGGAATCAGGATGTTATGAAAAATATAAACATTTTGGACACTTATATTTACGAACCTAATACATAAAAATATCAACTTAACTTTTACTTATTTTGTTGGAAATATAGTACCATTTATATATATATAGAAATAATTTCAATATTTTAGTATATTGGCATTCCCCCCCCCCCCCAAAAAAAAAAAACTAAAAAGTTTTGTCAGAGCAGTTTTAGTCTCCCCCTGTTTTCACTTGAACTATCTTCTGAATTATAAAAGATAAACAATAAGCAGCAAGAATGTTTAGTAGGAAATCCAGATTCTAGATTAATAATTTGTTTTTAAAGATCTAATATAATTTTTGAGGAATTGTCTTATAAAGTTGAAAAAGATTGAAAATTTCCCGTTTTTCAAGTTTATAAATTCTTATTTCTCAAACACTAAAAGAGGTAGCTATGAACTATATTATGTAATTTATAGCACTTTGAAAACCATATAAGAGTATATAATTGGATTTTGAATCAGATTATTAGTTTTTGAAATATAGGGGCAACAATTTCGATATTTTAATATTTTGAACAGGTCATTCTAATTTCGATATTTTGAAAAGGTGGTTCTAATTTCGATGTTTTAATATTTTGAAAAAGTGATTCTCTTTTCGATATTTTAATATTTAAAATTGTTTTCAAAATGTCAAAGGAAATAAACTACCTACATAGGAAAATGGTATTTAATCAAAATCATTTCAGCTGGGGCCCTGCCCAAGTTTTATAACACTGTTTCGGGCCGGGCTTGGACTTTTAAAAAGTAAGGCTGAGTCGAACATATTTAATTTTGAAAACTTTTCAAATTAGTTTTATTGGAATACATAAAATTATTATCTTTATTTCAGCTATGTAAAGATAAATGTTTAAAAAAAAACCTTTTATCTCAATTTTTCGTAGAAAAATTTCACTCATTCATATTTCTAACACATATGAATACAAATTATTTCCAGCCGGATCACACCGAGACTCAGTGGTTTGTAAATGCTGGTATTGTCAGGTCGTGCAGAATGAATTTCCGGCCCTTTCTGATCCTATTGGAGCCACTGCTGGTTTTTTATATAGTTCAGTGTTTCATTCACAAATTGTGATTTTATTTTGTCACAAAAAATTTGTGTTAGCTATGGATTGTTAAAAGATACCTTTAAAAAGCATATAAATTTTATAACAAAATTAAACAAAGCAATAAAACTAAATAATAATAAATATGAGAAATATATATATACACTTCTTATACATGCTGTAACGTACTGTTACTTAGCTCTATTGAATGGTTTGGAAAAACTGCTTGTGTTTACGAAACTGCCATGAGAGGCAAATATATATTTCTCATCCACACACCCAGTGTCGACCAAATTTATGTAGAAGAGAAATGTCTAATTTTCTACAGCCGTGGTGCTAGAGTTTGTGGTATATGACACAGGGAAAAGGAATCTTTGGACTGCGTTTCGTTTTTCTGACTGATGGAACTGCCCCCGAAGAGCCAACGGAGGGAGGAGAGAAACCTTTTTAAAAAAGAAAGGGAGTTTGATTTTAGAATCGGAAGGCGATAGTCACTTATCCTTCTGCAGCTCATGAACCTAAGTTCGGCCGAGAGACGATACTTAAAATGAATATGTAATTACACCTTCTCATTTGTATATAATTGTAAATATTTCTTTTTATACATTAAAGTTTTATTTTAAAATTTTATCTGCTGTTTCTTGAGTGCTTCTTGGCACTACAACACTACTATGTTACAGCAGTTTAAAAATGGTGGCAGCGGTACGAATGTTTGAGCTGTGGAAGTGGACGGTCATTGAAAATTGACTGACCAGAGCGTAAGACCAGTTACGCTGAAGGGGATTGCCATGATCTGTGTAGGACAACTGTTTCTAAATTAAAGTGGACACCTATCCCTAATTGAATCACCAGGATCCTATGCAAAAGTGTACATCCGTCCCATCGGTCATTGGAAGTAACTGGTTGACAAAAGTGTAAATCTGTTGAGCTAAAGTGGATCGTCAGGATCCATATAGGACAACTGCTCCTAATTTAAAGTGGACATCAGTCCCTGTGTTGGATCGCCAGATCATTTGCTAAGAAAGGACATCTGTTCCTGTTTTTATTGTGGACACTAGTCCCTAAAGGGGATTGCCAGGATCCGTATAGGACAACTGCTCCTAAGTTAAAGTGGACATCAGTCCCTATGGTGGATTGCCAGATCCCTTGCTAAGAAAGGACATCTGTTCCTGTTTTTATTTGTTTTGGACACCAGTCCCTGGCTGGATCACCAGATCCGAATTGTGGAGAGAGGACATCCGTTCCTCTGTATTGGAAGCACCCGCTCCGGAGTCCTGTGGAAAAGGCTCAATTGTGTTGTTGTTATTGTTGAGACCCAGACCGTCTCAACAACAACACAAGTGAGGCTCAATTGTGTGTCGGACATTAGTTCTGTGCACGTAGATCGTCGTATCTGTATTATAATTAGAAAAAATCCATTCTTCTAAAATGTTGGAACACCTGGTTCTAGTTTTCTTGTGCGGATCACCCTGATCTTAATTGTGCTTAGTGTGTGAACTTTCGTATCAAAAATTCACTGAAGAAAATCCTTACCCTTTCAACATAGTGGAGGTCAACTTCTTCATAAGGGGTGAGTACCTTGATTTTACATAAAGGCAGTGACAGTAGTTAATTTTTATAGAAATTTTGAGCATATTGTCAGATTTATTTTAAATTGATGACATACATCTCTTAAATATTAAAATCTTAAAATTTTAGAGAATAAGAAGTTCACTATGTTTTGGTTATTAAGTTGTGAAGAGTAGAGTTGTATTGAATAATTAAAATTTAATAATTTGAATTTTAATATAACTTAATTCAATCTGTAGTTCCTTAAAGGTATTTTAATTTAAAATAGCATTGAAAGTTTCAATACTGCTGAATTGGTTAATACAATTGCCATTTGTTGTTTAATTCTTTATATGTATAAAATCAGTGTGTACAACATAGAATTTTTTTTTTTTTTGTATCAATTTGTTAAATTGAAAAGGAAAAAATGTTATTTTTGGGAAAGGCTAAGAAAGAGGATTTGTTCTTACTGGTATCTGAGTTAGGAGAAACTGTCTCTTCAGATCTAAAAGTAGTGCATTTGAAAACAATAATCACTAAAAGTGATAACTATGAAGAACAATTTGTTAAAGCTCTTCTTGAGACTATTGTTAAAACTCGTGTAGAGAAAGAAGTGCTAGAAGCAGAAATTAGACGTGAAAAAACAGCCACAGAAAATCACAAAGCGGAAATGGAATTTGAGCTAGAAAAATTGAGAATTTCAACTGTAGAAAAAACAGGTAATTCAGAAAAGAGAAATAAAAAAAATTCAGTTAGACTTGCAAAAGTTAGTCCAAAAATTTGACAACAATTTAATTGATATTAGCTTGTACTTGGTCATGTTTGAAAGGCAAGCAAAGCGAGCTAGTATTGAAAAGTCAGGATGGGTTTCTCATTTGATGGCACTTCTGCCCATCGATATTGATCAGATTATTATGAGAGAGCCCGAAGAGCAGACTGAAGATTACAATTTTGTTAAGAAAATATTATTACAAAGGTTTAAACTAAGCCCCGAGAAATTTAGAGTTAAATTTACACAATATCAAAGACGATCGGATAGCACGTAGAAGGATTTTGATTTTGAGTTAAAAAATTATTTTGAAGAATGGTTAGAGGGTTTGGAAATTGATAGTTTTGAGAAGTTAAAAGTTTTAATGATCACCGATCAATTAAAACGTCATGTTAGTAGCGAAGCTTGGGACCACTTCTTAGACCAGTGAATAAAATTCATTTCCGCATCTGATTTAGCTGATAAACTAGATGACTTTGATAATGTCTAGAGGGTTGTAAAGAAACCCTTGAAAAGTGAATTTTACGAAAAAGGGAAAATTAAGGAATTTCGTAATCAGAGAGATAGGAGACGAAATTATCCGGACAAACATAGTGCTGGAAAACAAAGTAAGGAGAAGAATGAGTTTTTTGATAAGCGCAAGGAAAAGCATTGCTTCAAATGTGGAAATTCAAATCATTTGAGACCTCAATGTCCTCAACTGAGAAGAAAAATTCCTGAGGTTTTAACAGTAAATCATATTCAAAGTGATAAAACAGAGGAAGATTGGTCATCTCCTTATATGTGTAAGGCTTATGTAAATGGACATAAAATGACAATACTCCAAGATACAGGGTCAAATATAGATCTTGTGTGCCGTAAATATATCAGCCCTGAAATGTTAACAGGAGAGGTCGTGTTTGTTAAACAGCCATTAGATCAGAATTGTACGTGTTTACCCCTAGCTACTGTAGAAATAAAAGGAGAATTCGGGAGTATTCAGACAAAAGCCACCGTTTTTGACCAGAAATTAGATTCACATCGATATTTATTGGGAAATAGAACTGTTGCTTTGCTAAAAGACAAAAAAGGTTGTAATGCACTCCAGCCTGAAATGCTTTCTGCTGTAGAAACTAGGTCGAGGAAGTTGCAAAAGGAAAATGAACAAACTTCGGAAGTAGATCTTCTGGATAAGGAAAGGGAAAGCCTTCGGTCCCCCCATTTAACTGAAAATGTGGGAGACTAGATCATATTTCCCCCCGTAAGTGAAGGGACAAAAGACAATACACCCTGCGAATTTTCAGGTATACAGAAGGCGTGTCAGACACTAAAAGAGATTTATCGTTTAGTTTTGGAAGAGTCTGGGGCAAACTCCAAGTTTGAGTATGTTGTGGGTAATGATCCGTTTGTTCTTTAGGGTGCCTGGGAAAATCTTGAAAACACCTGAAACTCCAAATTATGAATCCTGGGTTACTTCTAGGAAGGAAGACAATTCCGTAACAACTTATGTTTTTGAGTTGGTCTATTGGTTGGAAAAATGTAAAGAATTGGGAGTTCAGTAGTTTGGGTCGTGTGTAATTGAAAATAAAGTCTCGGAAACAAATTACATAGTTAAACTAATGGCGAAGAAAGAGAAATCTCAAATTCATCATATTGATATGTTAAAACCATACTATAACAGACCTGAAATAGTAAATTTTTTATCTTGTGAAGATAATCAGGAGGAATTAATAGACAATGATATTGATTTCCCTTATTTAGACTCAAATCCTAACAGTTACGACTTTTTGGACATAGTTGAAAAAAGTAATTTGACTGAGAGATTAGATCGCCAACAAATCAATCAGCAACAAGACCTTTTGACTAGGTATATCAAGACCTTTTCAAGTGAACCAGGTAAGACAGATTTAGTCGAGCATGATATTGAGCTCATTAGTAACAAACCTGTGAGGTCTAGGCCGTATAGGTCTTCGCAACGGCAAAATGAAATTTTAAAGGCTGAAATTCAAAAACTGATAGAATTACACATAATTCAAATTGGAGAATCTGAGTATACGTCGCCCAGGATACTCGTAGAGGCACCTGGTAGAGATCCTCCACCTTGTATAGATTATTGTAGGTTAAAGGAAGTAATTAGAACAGCTGTCATATAAGGAGCAAACCTTTTACACATTTTGCTATTTTAGGTTATAATTCTATTTCTTTCATTTATGTAAAATTATATTAATCACTTATGTTCCTTAATGACTTATTTTGTTAGTTTATGGTTTTGTTTTGAAACTTGCTGCTTCTTTAAGTGTAAATATGAGTTAAGTGTTTTTGATGTGTGTCCAAGTTAATTAGGATATTTGTGTAGGCATTGGTGCAATGTACTTAGTCACTAGCCTTATTGTATTATCATGGCACTCATTTGGATTGCTGATGTGTATACTCATTTACAATACAATTATGTTTTTTATTAGCTATAAGCTATAGGAGAAGTGATATTTTATCTTTTCTCTCCATTATTGTATAGAAAAGTTTTCTAGGGGGGAGGAAGCTGTAACGTACTGTTATTCAGCTCTATTGCATGGTTTGGAAAAACTGCTTGTGTTTACGAAACTGCCATGAGAGGCAAATATATATTTCTCATCCACACGTCCAGTGTCGGCCAAATTTATGTAGAAGAGAAATGTCTAATTTTCCACAGCTGTGGTGCTGGAGTTTGTAGTATATGACACCGGGAAAAGGAATCTTTGGACTGCGTTTCGTTTTTCTGACTGATGGAACCGCTCCCGAAGAGCCGTGATCTCTGACCTGTCAATGGAGGGAGGAGAGAAAACCCTTTTAAAAAAGAAAAGAAGTTTGATTTTAGAATCGGAAGGTGATAGTCGCTTCCTTCTGCAGCTCACGAACCTAAGTTCGACCGAGAGCCGATACTTAAAATGAATATGCAATTACACCTTCTCATTTGTATATAATTGTAAATATTTCTTTCTATACATTAAAGTTTTATTTTAAAATTTTATCTGCTGTTTCTTAGTGCTCCTTGGCACTACAACGCTACTACGTTACAATGCTTTTAAATAATTTGAAAGAACTACCTTACCTTTCACGATTACAAATTATTTTCATGTTGAACAAGAAGCGTATTTAATAAATTAAGCATACAGAAACTGGGCTACTTACTCTGCTCTGCAAAGGTATGAAGAAATCAGGGCTTGGTTGAATGAAGATCACATGCTTTTCAGACATTTTTCTGAATCATAAATTACTTGCCCAATTAAAGACACTTTTAAGTGAACATACACTGGGCTTGTTTTTCAAATCCCTGGACAATGTATTTCATCC
Source organism: Amaurobius ferox (assembly GCA_951213105.1). Lineage (NCBI taxonomy): Eukaryota > Metazoa > Arthropoda > Arachnida > Araneae > Amaurobiidae > Amaurobius > Amaurobius ferox. Next base: position 36,638,092 of record OX578142.1, read on the forward strand.
ATCTATGGCTGTGGTTTTTCCGACTGCATATAGTGAAGAAAATATGTTTTGTCCAAAGAGCTCTTATCTGAACCTAATTGGTCTTCGATGGTTTTGTCGGAAAAAGTGTGTTCTACAAATGATCTGCACCCGCCAGGTGCAAGATTTGAGTCTCCAAATTTTCTCAATAAAAATGCCCACAAAGATTGGGAACTTCCTGAACCACCCTCATTGTCAACGCTCTCAACCATTTGTATTTGAAGGGGATTTATGACACCGTAAAGAAACCATTGTCCCACGTCCATCAGATAGATGGCTTTGTTTCCACATGGACATCAAAGATTTTGTTTCACCAAAGAAAAATTGTGATTTTGTAGTGGAGAGTTAAAAAATTAAACTAAAAAAAAAAGTTTTTAAAGTGAAATTTATGATAAATAAAATCCACTCTTATTTGGATTTTTTCTGAATCATTGCCAATTTTCCAATCATTTTGAACCAGGAAGTGTTGTTTTGTTGAGACTCAAACCGTCTGACCTACCAGAAAGGTATAAAGTAACTGTTTGAACGGCTGGGAAGAACCAGGGTGTGTGTGACACCCGACACACACCCTCGGTACTTGCATCCCTGTATAAATCACTAAATTGGTGCAATAAATTAGCATTTTGGCATATGTTAATCACTAAATTGGCACATTAAACTAGCATTTTGGTACAGGTAAATCAAAAAATTACAAAGTAAACTAGTGTTTTAGTACAGATAAATTAAAAAATTGCTGCAGTAAACTAGCATTTTGGTGCAGGTAAACTATAAAATTGCCGCATTTTAGCACATGTGTTTTAGCATGTGCAAGATTTTAGAGCAAGGAAATCGATAAATTGCCATAATAAATGCGTTTTGGAGTGGAGATATCATATTATGTGATGCCGGCAAAGCATTGTAATGCATCAAATACTAAAAAAAAAGAAAAACATATGCATAAAATGTTGAAGAATGTGTCCCTTGGGATGTGCAAAAATACTCCTGGTTTTCATGAAAAAATTTCAATGATTCCTAACAGGCTCTGAGCTGTAGATACACAAAGGGAATGTAAGCAATTTTCAAGGATTCTAATGATTGTGGAATAATTAGGATAAGAGTGCATCTTTGATTCTAACAGGATATAAAAAAATTTCAACAACAAAGATCACATCTAGAAATAGAAACTAGATAGAAATTTTGAATAGCCAAATAAAATTCCATGAAACTCCAACAAAATATAAAAAATAAAATAATACTATATAAAATTTTAAAGAACCGTAGATTAGAAAATAGTAGAGCCCAAAGTTCAAAAGTCTAAGTGATAAAAGAAGTTGTTTAAATAAATAACATATGAGAAAAATAAGTTCTCCAATATCTCATCAAAGCCAGCAAAAATTACTAATTAAAACACAACTTCTCCCTTCCTCATCAATGCCCATCCTGTCTTTCGAGTGACTCAAAATAAATACCTGTTTCTGCAAATGGTGAAGAGCAAAAATAATCTAGTTCTGAAAGCTATATTTATAAAAACTTATTCTAGAGCAAAAATACTTATAAAATTCAAACTTTTTACCAAACATGAAATAATTAAAAAAATAAAGTTGAAGGGGGAAAAAATGATTTGAAAGCATTTATGGTAAAAGGGAGAATATAATTATTCAACAACCATCCGTTTTCAATTCTTTCTATTTTGATCCTTTTAATAGAGAAAAATGGTAAGGAGAGAGATGTTTATTCTCTTTTCTTTGGCTCTAGACACTCAGTTTAATCTTATTATATTATTATTTTTATAGCTAAAAAATGTACCCGGAGTTGGCATAACTGCAGCCCACCAACTTTTTTTGCAATAATTTTTTAAGCAAATAATAAAAAAAAAAAATACACATCACCCTAAAAAAGTGACTTTGAACTGCTGAGTGAGCATTTTGGCCGTTATGCAGCATTTGTTAATTTGCACCTGCTTAGCAGATGCATGGGCTGTTCAGTTAACTTATCCAGTCTTGGTATCCTCTGGCATGATATGTTCTAAATAAGCACTGTTGCCTATCTTTGGACCGATGCACAGTGGAAAAGGGGTGCTTCTACCGCTATGAGGACTTTGTTAAAAAGTGCCTGCATAGCAGGTCCATAGGCCATCTCTCGAAGTGGCTATTCTTGAAATAAGTGATAAATTGAAACTGCACATAAAGACATAATATGCTTTAAATAAGTTCACAGGTTTAGAAGGAAGTAATATAAAACCGGAAGAGTAAGTGCAGTTACTGTGTGTGTGAGCAGGCTTCATTGAAAAGGTAAAGAAAAAGGAGCCAAATATGTAGGTGAATATTGCAAGTTAATCGGGCTAATGCAGACTGAGAAAGTTCAAATCACAGATAAAAAAATAGCACCTCTTAGGAAGATCACAAAACTCCTTTAGTATTGAAGTATCAATTATATTTAACCTTTTATATTAAAACAATATATATGTATAAAATCTATATAAATAAAATTAAAAATCTGTCTGTCTGTATGTGTGTGTGTGGGTGTCTCATCCTCATGGGAGATTGGCTGCACCAAATTTTATGAAATTTTGTGAGTAGCAGTAAAATAATACCACTTAAAATTTAGTGTACGCTTTGAGTTTCTAGGACCAGGAGTTGCTGAGATATTAAATATAATACCAACAATTAAACTTTCCAAAGAGATAGCATTATGCTGATGATATTTTTTCCATCAATTTAATTGAAGAAAATTATATCATGTCATTTAGCAATGGATTTAAATCCAATGTGTTTATGCAGCAGATGATTTTTATTAAATATTTTATGATTTAAATGATAAAGAAATGTATATAAAATACATTTTAGTGAAATTGCATTTTTGACTAGATTAGATCAATTCCGGTCTTTGGGTTATTGATAGATTACTGGGATTATTGATATTTTCAACTTATTACGTCATCTGCTTTATTTTGGTAAAGATTTTTCAAATTCATATATTGTAATACAGGTAATCTTCTATGGCAAGGTACAGGTAATCTTCTATGACAAGGTACAGGTAAACTTTTATGACAAAGTACAGGTAATCTTCTAAGACAATATAACAATTCTCATACAACTTTAGCACTTTCATTTCAACATATATTGATTCAATTTCATATTTTTTGTAAATTTGTTTACAAACAGGACCAGAATGTTTTATTCTTTAGATTTGCCTATGAAGATAATTTTATATAGCAAAAACAGAAATTCTTAAAACTTCTTTTTAGGAGAATCAATTTAAATATTTTAATAGAATGTTTTGAATAACAATGTCATTTAAAACAGTACACAAAGATGAATTTTAAGTTTCTTTATAATGTATATTTCGTAGAGCAGATACACTGCTAGCAAATAATAAAACCCTCAACATTAAAAGAAAAGGTTTCTTAACAATGAAATGGTATAATAACATGAGGGCTAAGTGGAAGGGGAAGGTGTAATGGGAGTGTAATGTTTTAAGCAGTGGACGGTTCAAACCAAACCAAGCACCGTAACTGAAACTGCAAACCCAAGATTAATGGAACAACAGGTTATTCAGTCCCCTATACTTTCTGTGGTCATTCTTCTTGTGCCACAGTGATATCACTCCCAGACCCAACTCAGTTGTCTCTATCACCAGACCATCTCTGATCTTCTCTATCAAATCATATCTAAAAAATACCAAGTTGCATACTATTTTTTTACCCATGATTACATACTATACAGATATGGTGTATAGTTGTTTACTCTTATTAAAAAATCGTTAATGTCTAAATTCACAATATAAGTTTATTTTTTCAGGGACACGCAATGTCAAAAGGAAACGGTGTTAGTCCACAGTTTATTATATCCAGTTTTGAACTTTTTGGTCTTAATCATCTTTGGAATTAGATGGAGATTTAAAATGGCAACGTGGAAAAGATAAATCTTGAAATATGTCATATATTGTATTACGATTATCCTAAAGATGAGGAACTTCAGAAGCAATGAACTAATAGATGCTGGAAAGATTGAAATTGGAATTCTATGTTGATGCTTATGGAAGAGATTTGAAAGCTGAAATTTTAAATAATTTAATTGCTTATCCAAAAATTTAAAGAAAATTCCTGTTCCAAATTTTAATGTGCTTTCATAAAAATGACAAATTTTAAAGTCTTTTATAAAAATCATGAATTTTTGTATTTGCGAAATTTTAGCTCCTTTTACTTCCCCTACATAGTATATTGTATAGGGAAATAATTTGAATTTGAATTTTCAACAGAAAAGCATGTTTCAATCATCCCTGAACTTGAATAAAATGTTTTTGAGATGATATATGAGCATATATGTGTATGTGTAAGTATATGTGTGTGTGTTTATGAGTCTGTGGAAATGAACGAATACAGTGTTTTGAAAGATATTTGATATAAAAATGACAATTAGTGAATACTGATTAATTCTAAATACAATTGAATGTTCAGAACATCCCCAAATTTTTTAATATAATTTTGAAAAAATCATTAAAAAACAAAAATCTTCAATAATGTTATGTAAATAGCCATTTTTTATGTAATTTTTCATTAGAAAATGATTGACATAAACTTCAGAATATTAGCACAAACCATTCTTAAGATAAGGCACCTTTTCAAATAAATTTATAAAAAACATTATAAAATTAAAACAGTATTAACCCCTTCAGGACCACTGATGCATATACGCAACAGAGAAATTCTCCTTTCTCAGACTCACGGATGCATATCTGCTATGCGATGTGAACAGCTGCTAGAGCCCAGTGCGCAATGTAGCCAACACGCAATGTAGAATTGGAACGAAATGTAGGATTGGGATTAATATTTTTAATAACACCAGATGGCGATAGAATCCTATAGTTTTTGCAAAGCTAGAGAGTTACTTGAATCATTGACCTTCATATTTTAGCTTCGGTTTTTGTTTTTTATGAGAATGCTGACTAAGTTGATTATATAAACAAACACACATGCAAGCTGCTGTGGTGGTTCTGATTTAAAATGCATGCAACTGAGAGATTTAAAGGGATGGTTTGTTTCATGGCAGTTATTCTGTGTTTATTTTAACAATGAGGGTCTTGTGTGGTATATTTAGAAGGGGATTTGAGCTGAAAATTCTTATCGCTGGTTTTCAGGGGGAGTGCACATGAGATTGTAAATATTTAGTCAGAAAAATTGCAATAATCATGTCGAAAAGAGTAAAATATATTTCTGAAAGTAAAATTTAACAATTGATAAATGAATCTCATAGTGATATAAGTGAAGAAAATGAAATAGTTGCTATGTGCTTTAGTGTGGCAATTTATTTAAATGATAATTGATATGGGTGATGATGTTTTTGATACTTTGAAAATCTGTCATCTCTTCAGTTTTCTGAACACTGGACTAAGTTCAAAGCATCTTTTAAAGAAAATTAATTTTCAATTTGTATTTGATTGATGATATCATACAAAAATGAATAATATAGTAAACAAACCAAATAAGTTTTCAAGCCTCATGTTTCGAAAATAATGGTGAAATCAGGTCCCTCAAAATACAATAAAGCCCATGGATTTCTGTGATAATGGTAGATGTATTTTAAAACAAAACTTCTTAACCCTTTCGGGACGATGGGCATGCCCGCGTGTCGGCTGCGAACTTGCATTCAAGGATGGACTGCACGCACTCGTGACGGAGGAAACTTTATCGTAAATGGCGAGTGGCACGCATGCATGCCTTCACGTGGAACATTTTAATTTGTTTACTAGATGGCGTTAAATGTCCGTGGAACTAATTTCAATGTATTTTGCAGATGCATGACCTTAGCATAAGGAGAATCCAATGAATTATTTCTCCATTTGGAGCGGTGAAATATGATTTTGTAATATAAACAGACAGAGCAATTCTCGCAGCATCAACAATTTTATAATTGAGTTTCGGGTTTTGTTTTTATTTTAGCGTTATGATTTCGTTGGTGAATCATAGGAATATAAGAGACTATTTTTTTTTTTTGGGGGGGGGGGGGGGGTTAGAGGCAGTGAAATTATTTGTTTATTTCGGAAAAAAGAATGGGAGCAACTAATGAGTATTTTGTATTCAGATTTGTATGAAAAATATACATCAAATAGAAAATAAATATTCCTTTTATTTCTGAAAAAAGTAGATTTCTGTGTTGAATAGGTGATTTTTAGTAAATTTTTTTCGAGAGTTAGGCTTAGCGCAAACAATTTGCTGTCCTTTTAGAAAAGTTTGGAAGTGAAGCGCTCCGTCTTTTGGGTCGCGGCAGCTCCGGAAGGCCACCGTCGCACAAGGGTTAATACGATTTTTTGGCTGCATTAGGCTTAACATCAAAAAGTGCCTGGGTCTGGATCAGTAGACAATTCTCGCTATACACAGTCCCGCAAAAAAGCTTTTTCCATCACTCAGTAGTTGTGAATGGGTTAACTATTGTACAATTTTCATATGCAATGCTATGCAATACAGTTGTTAACATCATTCTTGTGGATCTAGTTCATTCCATTTAAGAGAAAAGATACTTTGTGTAATAGTTTTGTTTTTTAACACCTTATGATTCGCCAACAGTCACTTATATATAAGAAATGTTCTTCTCTTCATCTAATATCATGCTTGGTGATAAATTTTGTGAACTCAGTGACTAATTTAATAAAACGTTGGTAAAGAAAATATCAGTAAAATTGTATAAATGATGAATTTAATGAAAATAATGCCAAATTTTTAGTAATTAATTATTAAAATATATATGAAATATATTTATTGCAAATGTGACAATATTTTAATTGTCAATTTAGAGTTGCGGGTCATTCCATGTTAAATACACACAGCCTCCAACCCGACCGACACAAAGTTTTTAAACCTTGGCTATTTTGTTGTCTACTGATATATAAGACTGTATACAATATTTTAATCCTCAATTTTCATTATATTTTTCTTATTTAAAAAGTTGAAGTTTGGAAAATTTGGTAAATTACATGATTCTTGACATATGTAAATGTCTGTATATTTTTATCTAATTGACAGATTATGTCGAAATAAGGCTTATTTTATAGATTAAGGTATGACCTTCCTTGTGATATATCACATGGTCCTGAAAATGGTAAATTTCATTTCAAGGTCAAATGATTTGACCTTTGTCCTTGAACTGCAAAAAAAAGTATACCTTTAATTGTTTTAAAAATATATATATATTGTTGATATGCTATATATGTCTACTATACAAAATTTTCAAGTTGGGAAACCATGGACTCTTATTGAAAAAAATTCTAAATAAATACATGCTGTATGAACAGAAACAACATTTGAAAAATGCTGGAAACCACATAAAAGCATAATAAATGATTCTTAAATAAACATGATTATACTTAACTAAAATTTATAAATATTTACTAATGCGCATAATGCATATAATTATATATATATATATATATATATATATATATATATATATATATATATATATATTGCTCAGTTTTAAAATTTGAAAGATAATGTAAATACATTCTTCTGCAAAAAAAAAACGAAACACCTTTAAAAAATAATCCGATCATCTCGAAATTTCACATACAAATTCCTTTATAGCAAGTATGCAAATGACTAAATTTGCAAGGCCAATGAATGTTAACTTCAGTCATAGCTTGTGTTTTTATTGTGCAATTAGCTTCCTATAAAACAGGTTAAAAATGTGGATGGTTTATCTTTGCTCATTATCGGCATTGCAGTTCCGTAGAGACACAACCAATAATGCTGTTATGATGTTGCCGAAAACCTCATAAGCAATTAAACGAGTTCGAAAGTGGCCCTATAGTCGGGATGCTTGAAGCTGGCTGGTCATACTGAGCAATAGGTCACCACCTGCACCAAATGGACACTGCTGCACAAAAGTGCTGGCAGCAATGGTTGCTGCAAGGAACTTATCGGCGGAATGAAGGCTCTGGAAGGCCAAGGTGCATGAATGCGAGGCAAGATCAGAAGATTGTGCACAGGGCCGAACTGGCCCTATGACATCGTTGTCCGCCATACAATATGCTACAGCCTCTTCCATACCACCTGTGGTACCTTCCACCATCTCTCGGTGCTTGGCTGAGGTAGGGTTATGCTCACAGCGGCCTTTAAGATGTCTGCCCATAACACCATAACATCGGCAGAGTCGTTTGGAGTGGTGTCGTAGCCGAGCATCGTGGCTGTCAGCAGACTGACATCACATAGTGTTCAGTGATGAACCACGCTTCAGTCTTTCAGCTGACGACCATCGGTTACGTGTCTGGAGGCACCAGGGCCAGTGGTCCCAATCAGCCTTTGTTTTACACAAGCACACAGCCATTGCCCCTGGTAGTGATGGTGTGGGGTGCTATCTCTTACGACAGCAGGTCACCCCTAGACATCTTGGGTACAACTTTAACAACTCAACGATATGATGAAATCCTGCGGCTGTTTGCGTTACCCTTCCTGCCACATCATTCTGGGGCAATTTTCCAACAAAATAGTGCCACGCCACATACGGACCTCTTTTATACCACCCGTGGTACCTTCCACCATCTCACAGCGCTTGGCTGAGGTGGTGTTATGCTCATGGCAGCCTTTACGATGTCTGGCCATAACACAACAACATCGACAGAGTCGTTTGGAGTGGTGTCATAGCCGAACATCGTGGCTGCTAGCAGACTGGCATTGCATAGTGCTCAGCGATGAATCACGCTTTAGTTTTTCAGCAGATGACCATAGAGTATGTGTTTGGAGGCACCAGGGCCAGCAGTCTCAATCAGCTTTTATTTTACACAGGCACACAGCCATTATCCTTGGTGTGATGGTGCGGTGTGCTATCTCTTACAACAGCAGGTCATCCCTAGTCATCCTGTTGTTGTTGTTGAAACCCAGACCGTCCGACCTACCAGAAAGGTGTAAGGTAACTGTTTGGACGGTCGGGAAGTGCCACCCAATTTAGACCGGAACCCAGTGGGGGAGGCATCCACAGGGACCGTACCCTCCTTCCCCTACCACCAACCTCTCGGAAGGACTTTCGGACCCACATGTTTAACGTGATCGTACTCCGCATGAACACGGCGGCAGCCCTAGTCATCCTGTGTACAACTTTAACAGCTCAACGATATGTTGATGAAATCCTGCAGCTGTTTGCGTTACCCTTCATGGCAAGTCATTCTGGGACCATTTTCCAACAAGATAATGCCACACTACATATGGCCCGCATATCTGTGGACTGTCTCTGTGCTGTTGATACTGTTCCTTGGTCAGCAAGGTCACCAGACCTTTCGCCAATTAAGCATGTTCTGCAACATTCTAGGTTGCCAGATTTGGATGTAGCAAAAATCAAAATGTAGCAGATCTGGAGCAACAATTGAGGAATGCCTAAGAAACTTTATCACTCCTTACTTAGACGTATACAAGCATGCATTGCCTCCAAGGGAGGTTTCACCAAATATCTGATTTCAAAATTCAATATGCAATTGCTAACCATTAATGGGTCCTGCGGCCTTGATTTTGTAATCATTTCCTTACCCGTGTATGAGCTGTATGCATATTTAATTTCAATAAAATCAGTCACTTTCTTCATGGTGCTTCATTTTTTTTGCAAGAATGTATTATTAATCGCAATTATTTTTAAGTACACTTATAACCATTACTATTTTGTGTGTATGTATATATATATATATATATATATAAAATATAAATATATAGAAATTGAAAAATCGGAAATAAAAATGTTTTAGTAACTTTTGCGCAAGGCAGCATGAGGGTACCAAACACTATATATATAGAAAAATTGAAATATAAAAAGTGAAAAAAACATGTAAAAAACATGTAAAAAAGGAAGGATGGCTCGGCAAAAAGCTTGCATTATGGCGGTAAGGGGTTGTGACCTTACTCCCCAGTTCAACGAGCTCGTCAAAATCGCCGCGGCATTTTCACTCCTGGTCGCTAGCCCTGGCCCAAGCCAACCTCCGGAGTGACTTTGAAATCATCACGAGACCTGGATAGAGATGTGTACGAGAGCCATATCACCACAAATAAAGCCAACTGAATTGCCGACTCAAATGAAATGTAGTTCCAGCCGCGGTCCTGTCATATTGAGGGTTCGATGATTTTGTCTCTAATTGAACTCAAAAAATATTTAAGTCTTACACCATATGCAAAATTGTTTCTGTATAAATTATCAATATTTTTAATCATAAAGGAAATTGGATATTTATTAAAAAATGCTTGTCTTAAAAATTCCTGATCAAAACTGATACGTAAATGTTCCTCTTTGATAGTTCTTTTTATTCTGATTAAACCTCCCAAGAAAACATTGCGAAACACATTCAAATGGATGTTGGAGTTCCAATGTATAATTCCAATAATAGGTAGTTTAAATTGTTTTCTTTTATCATAGATGGTGAATATGAGAGGGATTTGACTATAGTTGATATTCAAATCCAAAAATTCGACCTCTTTGTTATTTTTAAGAGGGTTTTCCTTCAAGATGAGGTTTGGTGGATAAAAATCAAAGTTCATTGTGTAGTTTTCATTCTCATATCCAATAATTACGTCATCCACATAACGTAGGTATATGATTTCGTTGTTTATATGAGATCTTCTTTCATAAAAACTAAGATATATATCAGCCAATATGGAAGAACATCCCCCCCCCCATGGGGATGCCCTTAATTTGTTGATAAATAGACAATCCGTTGTAAAGGTAATTTTCTTTAATAACTATTTTGATTATAGACTTGAATTTATTGAATTCCAGACTCCTTTTTAAATCATATTCTTCAAACAAGCTGTAAAGTATATTTGTCATGTCATCCAGATCTGGCTGATATATATCTGGCTGATCCATATTGGCTGATATATATCTTAGTTTTTATGAAAGAAGATCTCATATAAACAACGAAATCATATACCTACGTTATGTGGATGACGTAATTATTGGATATGAGAATGAAAACTACACAATGAACTTTGATTTTTATCCACCAAACCTCATCTTGAAGGAAAACCCTCTTAAAAATAACAAAGAGGTCGAATTTTTGGATTTGAATATCAACTATAGTCAAATCCCTCTCATATTCACCATCTATGATAAAAGAAAACAATTTAAACTACCTATTATTGGAATTATACATTGGAACTCCAACATCCATTTGAATGTGTTTCGCAATGTTTTCTTGGGAGGTTTAATCAGAATAAAAAGAACTATCAAAGAGGAACATTTACGTATCAGTTTTGATCAGGAATTTTTAAGACAAGCATTTTTTAATAAATATCCAATTTCCTTTATGATTAAAAATATTGATAATTTATACAGAAACAATTTTGCATATGGTGTAAGACTTAAATATTTTTTGAGTTCAATTAGAGACAAAATCATCGAACCCTCAATATGACAGGACCGCGGCTGGAACTACATTTCATTTGAGTCGGCAATTCAGTTGGCTTTATTTGTGGTGATATGGCTCTCGTACACATCTCTATCCAGGTCTCGTGATGATTTCAAAGTCACTCCGGAGGTTGGCTTGGGCCAGGGCTGGCGACCAGGAGTGAAAATGCCGTGGCGATTTTGACGAGCTCGTTGAACTGGGGAGTAAGGTCACAACCCCTTACCGCCATAATGTAAGCTTTTTGCCGAGCCATCCTTCCTTTTTTACATGTTTTTTACATGTTTTTTTCACTTTTCATATTTCAATTTTTCTATATATATATATATATATATATATATATATAAAAATACCGTAGCAAGCTTTAAAAATTATGAAAACTTAGCAATTATGTAAATGTAAAAATTGCGTAAATAGGAATGACGAAACAAAATTCATTTAATTTATTGCGCAAATGCAGCTAATAAATAAAATGATTTCAATAAGAAAAAAAGGTTTGAAGATCCAATGAAAGAAAAGTGAGAATCTGTAACACGAAAATTCAAATATCTAACAGGCTTACGAAATAATTATTTCGTAAGCCTGTTAGTAAGGTGACCAATCTGTTGGAAACTTGGTTCTGTTTTCGTCGCGATTCTCGTTATCGCGAGAACGTGTTTACATTTTTAGAATGGTTCTACCGTTCTCGTGAACGACTCGTGACGGGAACAGAACATGCCATTCATGCAAATCGCCATCTCGCCGCGCGCGCATTCTGATTTGCATATAGTGAGGGCGCTGCCGTCAACGGTTGTGTTCCGGAGCGTACCCATCACAGTGTATATATGATAGGACACATTCTCAGTTATTCAGAGACTTTACAGACCTTGACTGACCATGTAGTAGACGTGGGAGACTTTTCAGAGTTTAAGATCTTGTAGTTATGCAGACTTAAGACTCGACGTATAGTCAGATCGATCAGACGGTGATCGACGGTGAAAGACCTTGTATGGAAGGCAGACCTTGATTGGTAGAGAGTAGTCTAACTTCTAAAGCCATGACGTGTGACCTGATGATGGTGGCTTCATTAACGTGCACGGCATGTGTGGTACAGTAGCTGTTTTTTCTACTTACCGATGTTATAGTAACTGAGAGTGTGTGCCTAGTCATAAAAACTGTTTACAATCTTTTTCATGAGCTTGCTAGCTCATTGTATATAATTTTGCTTTGCAACGAATGTTACAGTGTTTTATTTTGTAACTTCATCTGATGCAATGGATCTCACAACAAATAAATTGTGTTTGTGTTTAACGAGCTTGTTTTCTTGAGAAAACACATCACTACTGCATATCATCTGCTACAAATTTTTTTTTCTACCAGCACTTCGGATAGGGCTATGACCAACACTGCTAAATCTGCAAATGACTTTCAAATTTTTCTAGTCAAGTCGCTCAGCTAACACAGCAATAGCCGCCGACATTTGGTTATGGGCCCGTAGTATGTCAAGGCCATAACTTTTATCCGTGATAAAGCAGCAGTGAAGAGTTGTGAATTCCATCGACGGGGGCCGCGACCGGCGCCATTTGCATCAAGCAGAAAGGTAAACAACGCACTCTAGTCACAGTTAAAGACTATGGAGGTGAGCAACGGCATAGAAGCGTTAAACAGGGACAATTACGTCACCTGGCGTAATGAAATTTCATTTATCCTGAAAGGAGAAGGATGTTACGGCCACATCAACCGTACTGCATTACCAGTCGACGAATCTACGTCACGCCGCGAGCGAGAGGAGTACATGCGCAGCAGCGACCGCGCACTTTCCATCCTGTTTCGAAATATCTCGGCGGAGTACAGAGAACTGCTCGACATCGACGACAACCCGGCGGATGCGTGGGAGAAGTTGGAGGCGCATTTTGAGGCCCCAACGCGCGCTAATTTAGTTCATCTGTTGGACGAGTTTTTCAGTCTACGCCCGGAAATCGAGGAGCCCATCGACATATTCTGTACGAGGATAAGGAAAGCTGTCACCAAGCTCAAGAACGTGAATCACCCCGTGGAGGATGTGTACGTGGCATTCCAAGCCATCCGGTATCTCCCAGCCCAGTACCAGAGTATCATCCAAATCATTTATCGCTGGAGCGATACTGATTTTAAATTGGATAAAATTCAGAAAGAACTCTCCTTGGAGGAGGGCAGGATTAGACAGTTGAGGAAGGATCATGACAATAATAATGTAAGTTCCAATTCATCTGTATATTTTTCAAATGTTAACGCAAAATGTAAAAATGTCACCAAAGTTAAAAAGTCTATTAAGGTCATAGGACCATGCTTTATGTGTAATAAAAATGGTCATGTAAAGGCACAATGCCCAAAATTGAAAAAGATGACTAGCTCTAGTATTATTGAAGTATTTTCAAATATAAATGTAGAAGCTAATATTGTTGATAATCCTGACAATAGGCTCAGCTGGGTGATTGACACCGCTGCTACGCGACACTTTTGTAATGATGTTAAAATGTTTTCAAAATTTGATAAATGTAAGGATACATCTATGTCGCTAGCAGTGGGTGATATGGAAAGCCCAGTTGAGGCTATTGGAACGGTGAACATGTATGTTAAATTTAAAGATCATACAAATAATATTGTGCTACAAAATGTTATGTATTCACCAAAATTACGGCGTAACTTGTTGGCCGCATCTGTATTAGAAGAGCAGGGCTATTCTTTTAGTGCAGCCAAAGGTATTCTATGGTTTAAGACTCCTGAGGGAGAAAATTTCTTTTACGCTAAACGTAAAGAAGGATTGTATTTCTTAAAACCACAGTACTCAACTAAAAGTTTAAATAGTAGTGTTGAGGGCCGTAAAGGAGATCAGGATAGGGACAAAAATTCTAAACAGGTTAGAAAAACCCCTGCAACAAATAGTCAAAGTCAAAACAAAATTAAGCCTAACTTGAATAAAAGGAAAAACAAATCTGATTTAAAATCAAAGTCAAATAAAATTAGTGGTTCAACAGTTGAAATTCTGAACAAAACTGAATTATGGCATAGAAGATATGGCCATATTAACTCAGACTACTTGCACCAAACAAGTAAAGTTTCCGCGGCAAACGGACTCCCAAAATTAAAATATGCAAAAGTAAATTGCATTCATTGCAAACTTGCAAAATCTAAGAGAGTTTCGTACAAACCAATAGGCAGGATTAGATCTACAGAACCTTTGCAATTACTGCACATGGACGTTTGTGGTCCAATGCCTGTAGCTTCATTGGGGGGAAACAAATACTTCTTGACTATTACAGACGATTTTAGCCGCAAGGTGTTTGTTTTTATTTTAAAACAAAAATCAGATGTGTTCAAAGTTTTTCAGGATTTTCAAGCTTGTCAGGAGAGACAATTAGGCAAAAAGATTTTGTGCATCCGTACTGATAACGGCATGGAATTTTGTCACGGTCAATTTAAAGCTTTTTTGAAAAAGTTAGGGATTAAGCATGAACGATCTAACACTTATACACCCGAACAAAACGGGGTATCTGAAAGATTCAACCTGACAGCGTTAGATTGTGTCAAGGCAATGCTTAATCAAAGCAAAGTTGGTGACAAAATGTGGGCAGAGGCAATCCTATGTTTTACTTATACAAAGAACAGGATTTGCCATAAATTTAAAGTTAAAACTCCACACGAATTGTACTATGGGAAGAAGCCTGCTGTATCCCATCTCAGAGTTTTTGGATGTAAGGCTTATGCTGGTATTGCAAAACAGCTTAGGAAGAAGCTAGACCTAAGAGCTCAACTGGGAGTTATGGTAGGATATGCAGAAAATACCAGGGGCTATAGAATTCTTCTTGTGAAAGAAGGAAAAATATTAGAAATAAGCAATGTCCGTTTTGAGGAGATGGAAGCAGCGGAAGGCGTCCTGGACCCCATTCGACCTAGAAACTTCACCCAAAAGAAATCGGGTTTTACTCGAACATCAGATTCAGGATCGGGATGTTTGGATAGTGAGTCAGAGGAAGAAGCAGGTGAGAGCCATGACACTAGTCATACTAGTGAGGAAGAGGACTCTCCTGCTGATTCCGATCTGACCCCCTGTTCAAACATAGATTGGGAAAGGAAAGCTGTACCCAGGCCTGATGGAACTCGAACTGATGTTTACTACTCAGTGAGGGGTGATAAACATAGGCTGAGAAGTCATAATGATGTTAAAAAATTCTGTGCTAAGGCTAACATACATTATGACCAAAATTTGTTTAACTTCAGAGAAAAGAGGGATATCAAATCCAGGCCAGAGGCAAGCAACATAGAAATAATAGGTGATATTGATCATGTAGTTTCTTTGCTAAAGGGAGAATTTGATATCAAATCTCTAGGGAAGGTCCAAAAACTGTTAGGTGTGGAATTTGCTGAAATCAATAACAAAATTTTTATACATCATAGGCAGTACATTAATAAGATTTGCCAAATGTTTGAGGAATTTTTAGCATTAAATTTTTGTAATCAAATTTCCAAAAACAAAAATGATTAAATTTGTAACTTCTAAATTTTTTTTCTTTCTTTTACAAAATATGGTTAGGATATCGTATAATTTACTCCTCCCTCTGTGATGCAGATAATTGTATCTAGAGTATATATATGTGTATTGTTTACAATGAACTTTCTAAAATTTTTCACATTACACTGAATGTATATATATATCCATGTTTTCAATTCCCGCATAAGACAGTTATGCTTATGTGTATTATTTTGTGTGTTTACTCCTTGTTATCATACACTTGGCTATGATTCATTGATGACAAACCACTTATTTAAATTTGAATACAACACAGAAAGGAAAAAAAATCTTTCATTATCTGTGTCATTGCTATTAGTATTAATTATGTATACTGGTCTTGGACAGAGATAATGAACAGCCATAATTGAATTTAATATTTATAGTAAATTTTTTTTAATCTTAAATGTTAAATTTAATAATTATACATAAAATTTTCTACATAATTGAATTTGATATTTATAGTGAAATTTTTTAATCTTAAATGTTAAATTTAATAGTTATACATGAAATTTTCTACAAATTGAATTTAATATTTATAGTGAAATTTTTTTAATCTTAAATGTTAAATTTAATAATTATACATAAAATTTTCTACATAATTGAATTTGATATTTATAGTAAAATTTTTTAATCTTAAATGTTAAATTTAATAATTATACATAAAATTTTCTACATAATTGAATTTGATATTTATAGTGAAATTTTTTAATCTTAAATGTTAAATTTAATAATTATACATAAAATTTTCTACACAAATTGAATTTGATATTTATAGTAAAATTTTTAATCTTAAATGTTAAATTTAAATTATCATACTTAAATTTCTTGAAACTTAAATTTTGACTTAAATTAAATTTTTTGGAACTTAGTGTTTCAATGATATCTAAATTTTTCTTTCAATGATAAATTTTTTTTTGCTTAACATGAAAAGTAATATATATACTTTATGTTTTTGCTGGATACTAAAGAACTTGACATTTTTGCTGTTATGTTTTTTAGAATAATTTCATTGATTGATAGCACGTGCGCCGAGATTTGGGGTTTTGCATGAGGGGGCCGATTGTTGGAAACTTGGTTCTGTTTTCGTCGCGATTCTCGTTATCGCGAGAACGTGTTTACATTTTTAGAATGGTTCTACCGTTCTCGTGAACGACTCGTGACGGGAACAGAACATGCCATTCATGCAAATCGCCATCTCGCCGCGCGCGCATTCTGATTTGCATATAGTGAGGGCGCTGCCGTCAACGGTTGTGTTCCGGAGCGTACCCATCACAGTGTATATATGATAGGACACATTCTCAGTTATTCAGAGACTTTACAGACCTTGACTGACCATGTAGTAGACGTGGGAGACTTTTCAGAGTTTAAGATCTTGTAGTTATGCAGACTTAAGACTCGACGTATAGTCAGATCGATCAGACGGTGATCGACGGTGAAAGACCTTGTATGGAAGGCAGACCTTGATTGGTAGAGAGTAGTCTAACTTCTAAAGCCATGACGTGTGACCTGATGATGGTGGCTTCATTAACGTGCACGGCATGTGTGGTACAGTAGCTGTTTTTTCTACTTACCGATGTTATAGTAACTGAGAGTGTGTGCCTAGTCATAAAAACTGTTTACAATCTTTTTCATGAGCTTGCTAGCTCATTGTATATAATTTTGCTTTGCAACGAATGTTACAGTGTTTTATTTTGTAACTTCATCTGATGCAATGGATCTCACAACAAATAAATTGTGTTTGTGTTTAACGAGCTTGTTTTCTTGAGAAAACACATCACTACTGCATATCATCTGCTACAAATTTTTTTTTCTACCAGCACTTCGGATAGGGCTATGACCAACACTGCTAAATCTGCAAATGACTTTCAAATTTTTCTAGTCAAGTCGCTCAGCTAACACAGCAATAGCCGCCGACATTTGGTTATGGGCCCGTAGTATGTCAAGGCCATAACTTTTATCCGTGATAAAGCAGCAGTGAAGAGTTGTGAATTCCATCGACGGGGGCCGCGACCGGCGCCATTTGCATCAAGCAGAAAGGTAAACAACGCACTCTAGTCACAGTTAAAGACTATGGAGGTGAGCAACGGCATAGAAGCGTTAAACAGGGACAATTACGTCACCTGGCGTAATGAAATTTCATTTATCCTGAAAGGAGAAGGATGTTACGGCCACATCAACCGTACTGCATTACCAGTCGACGAATCTACGTCACGCCGCGAGCGAGAGGAGTACATGCGCAGCAGCGACCGCGCACTTTCCATCCTGTTTCGAAATATCTCGGCGGAGTACAGAGAACTGCTCGACATCGACGACAACCCGGCGGATGCGTGGGAGAAGTTGGAGGCGCATTTTGAGGCCCCAACGCGCGCTAATTTAGTTCATCTGTTGGACGAGTTTTTCAGTCTACGCCCGGAAATCGAGGAGCCCATCGACATATTCTGTACGAGGATAAGGAAAGCTGTCACCAAGCTCAAGAACGTGAATCACCCCGTGGAGGATGTGTACGTGGCATTCCAAGCCATCCGGTATCTCCCAGCCCAGTACCAGAGTATCATCCAAATCATTTATCGCTGGAGCGATACTGATTTTAAATTGGATAAAATTCAGAAAGAACTCTCCTTGGAGGAGGGCAGGATTAGACAGTTGAGGAAGGATCATGACAATAATAATGTAAGTTCCAATTCATCTGTATATTTTTCAAATGTTAACGCAAAATGTAAAAATGTCACCAAAGTTAAAAAGTCTATTAAGGTCATAGGACCATGCTTTATGTGTAATAAAAATGGTCATGTAAAGGCACAATGCCCAAAATTGAAAAAGATGACTAGCTCTAGTATTATTGAAGTATTTTCAAATATAAATGTAGAAGCTAATATTGTTGATAATCCTGACAATAGGCTCAGCTGGGTGATTGACACCGCTGCTACGCGACACTTTTGTAATGATGTTAAAATGTTTTCAAAATTTGATAAATGTAAGGATACATCTATGTCGCTA
The DNA here is from genome assembly GCA_951213105.1 of Amaurobius ferox. NCBI lineage: Eukaryota > Metazoa > Arthropoda > Arachnida > Araneae > Amaurobiidae > Amaurobius > Amaurobius ferox. The sequence goes on from OX578142.1 coordinate 36,656,993, forward strand.
GCAGTGGGTGATATGGAAAGCCCAGTTGAGGCTATTGGAACGGTGAACATGTATGTTAAATTTAAAGATCATACAAATAATATTGTGCTACAAAATGTTATGTATTCACCAAAATTACGGCGTAACTTGTTGGCCGCATCTGTATTAGAAGAGCAGGGCTATTCTTTTAGTGCAGCCAAAGGTATTCTATGGTTTAAGACTCCTGAGGGAGAAAATTTCTTTTACGCTAAACGTAAAGAAGGATTGTATTTCTTAAAACCACAGTACTCAACTAAAAGTTTAAATAGTAGTGTTGAGGGCCGTAAAGGAGATCAGGATAGGGACAAAAATTCTAAACAGGTTAGAAAAACCCCTGCAACAAATAGTCAAAGTCAAAACAAAATTAAGCCTAACTTGAATAAAAGGAAAAACAAATCTGATTTAAAATCAAAGTCAAATAAAATTAGTGGTTCAACAGTTGAAATTCTGAACAAAACTGAATTATGGCATAGAAGATATGGCCATATTAACTCAGACTACTTGCACCAAACAAGTAAAGTTTCCGCGGCAAACGGACTCCCAAAATTAAAATATGCAAAAGTAAATTGCATTCATTGCAAACTTGCAAAATCTAAGAGAGTTTCGTACAAACCAATAGGCAGGATTAGATCTACAGAACCTTTGCAATTACTGCACATGGACGTTTGTGGTCCAATGCCTGTAGCTTCATTGGGGGGAAACAAATACTTCTTGACTATTACAGACGATTTTAGCCGCAAGGTGTTTGTTTTTATTTTAAAACAAAAATCAGATGTGTTCAAAGTTTTTCAGGATTTTCAAGCTTGTCAGGAGAGACAATTAGGCAAAAAGATTTTGTGCATCCGTACTGATAACGGCATGGAATTTTGTCACGGTCAATTTAAAGCTTTTTTGAAAAAGTTAGGGATTAAGCATGAACGATCTAACACTTATACACCCGAACAAAACGGGGTATCTGAAAGATTCAACCTGACAGCGTTAGATTGTGTCAAGGCAATGCTTAATCAAAGCAAAGTTGGTGACAAAATGTGGGCAGAGGCAATCCTATGTTTTACTTATACAAAGAACAGGATTTGCCATAAATTTAAAGTTAAAACTCCACACGAATTGTACTATGGGAAGAAGCCTGCTGTATCCCATCTCAGAGTTTTTGGATGTAAGGCTTATGCTGGTATTGCAAAACAGCTTAGGAAGAAGCTAGACCTAAGAGCTCAACTGGGAGTTATGGTAGGATATGCAGAAAATACCAGGGGCTATAGAATTCTTCTTGTGAAAGAAGGAAAAATATTAGAAATAAGCAATGTCCGTTTTGAGGAGATGGAAGCAGCGGAAGGCGTCCTGGACCCCATTCGACCTAGAAACTTCACCCAAAAGAAATCGGGTTTTACTCGAACATCAGATTCAGGATCGGGATGTTTGGATAGTGAGTCAGAGGAAGAAGCAGGTGAGAGCCATGACACTAGTCATACTAGTGAGGAAGAGGACTCTCCTGCTGATTCCGATCTGACCCCCTGTTCAAACATAGATTGGGAAAGGAAAGCTGTACCCAGGCCTGATGGAACTCGAACTGATGTTTACTACTCAGTGAGGGGTGATAAACATAGGCTGAGAAGTCATAATGATGTTAAAAAATTCTGTGCTAAGGCTAACATACATTATGACCAAAATTTGTTTAACTTCAGAGAAAAGAGGGATATCAAATCCAGGCCAGAGGCAAGCAACATAGAAATAATAGGTGATATTGATCATGTAGTTTCTTTGCTAAAGGGAGAATTTGATATCAAATCTCTAGGGAAGGTCCAAAAACTGTTAGGTGTGGAATTTGCTGAAATCAATAACAAAATTTTTATACATCATAGGCAGTACATTAATAAGATTTGCCAAATGTTTGAGGAATTTTTAGCATTAAATTTTTGTAATCAAATTTCCAAAAACAAAAATGATTAAATTTGTAACTTCTAAATTTTTTTTCTTTCTTTTACAAAATATGGTTAGGATATCGTATAATTTACTCCTCCCTCTGTGATGCAGATAATTGTATCTAGAGTATATATATGTGTATTGTTTACAATGAACTTTCTAAAATTTTTCACATTACACTGAATGTATATATATATCCATGTTTTCAATTCCCGCATAAGACAGTTATGCTTATGTGTATTATTTTGTGTGTTTACTCCTTGTTATCATACACTTGGCTATGATTCATTGATGACAAACCACTTATTTAAATTTGAATACAACACAGAAAGGAAAAAAAATCTTTCATTATCTGTGTCATTGCTATTAGTATTAATTATGTATACTGGTCTTGGACAGAGATAATGAACAGCCATAATTGAATTTAATATTTATAGTAAATTTTTTTTAATCTTAAATGTTAAATTTAATAATTATACATAAAATTTTCTACATAATTGAATTTGATATTTATAGTGAAATTTTTTAATCTTAAATGTTAAATTTAATAGTTATACATGAAATTTTCTACAAATTGAATTTAATATTTATAGTGAAATTTTTTTAATCTTAAATGTTAAATTTAATAATTATACATAAAATTTTCTACATAATTGAATTTGATATTTATAGTAAAATTTTTTAATCTTAAATGTTAAATTTAATAATTATACATAAAATTTTCTACATAATTGAATTTGATATTTATAGTGAAATTTTTTAATCTTAAATGTTAAATTTAATAATTATACATAAAATTTTCTACACAAATTGAATTTGATATTTATAGTAAAATTTTTAATCTTAAATGTTAAATTTAAATTATCATACTTAAATTTCTTGAAACTTAAATTTTGACTTAAATTAAATTTTTTGGAACTTAGTGTTTCAATGATATCTAAATTTTTCTTTCAATGATAAATTTTTTTTTGCTTAACATGAAAAGTAATATATATACTTTATGTTTTTGCTGGATACTAAAGAACTTGACATTTTTGCTGTTATGTTTTTTAGAATAATTTCATTGATTGATAGCACGTGCGCCGAGATTTGGGGTTTTGCATGAGGGGGCCGATTGTTGGAAACTTGGTTCTGTTTTCGTCGCGATTCTCGTTATCGCGAGAACGTGTTTACATTTTTAGAATGGTTCTACCGTTCTCGTGAACGACTCGTGACGGGAACAGAACATGCCATTCATGCAAATCGCCATCTCGCCGCGCGCGCATTCTGATTTGCATATAGTGAGGGCGCTGCCGTCAACGGTTGTGTTCCGGAGCGTACCCATCACAGTGTATATATGATAGGACACATTCTCAGTTATTCAGAGACTTTACAGACCTTGACTGACCATGTAGTAGACGTGGGAGACTTTTCAGAGTTTAAGATCTTGTAGTTATGCAGACTTAAGACTCGACGTATAGTCAGATCGATCAGACGGTGATCGACGGTGAAAGACCTTGTATGGAAGGCAGACCTTGATTGGTAGAGAGTAGTCTAACTTCTAAAGCCATGACGTGTGACCTGATGATGGTGGCTTCATTAACGTGCACGGCATGTGTGGTACAGTAGCTGTTTTTTCTACTTACCGATGTTATAGTAACTGAGAGTGTGTGCCTAGTCATAAAAACTGTTTACAATCTTTTTCATGAGCTTGCTAGCTCATTGTATATAATTTTGCTTTGCAACGAATGTTACAGTGTTTTATTTTGTAACTTCATCTGATGCAATGGATCTCACAACAAATAAATTGTGTTTGTGTTTAACGAGCTTGTTTTCTTGAGAAAACACATCACTACTGCATATCATCTGCTACAAATTTTTTTTTCTACCAGCACTTCGGATAGGGCTATGACCAACACTGCTAAATCTGCAAATGACTTTCAAATTTTTCTAGTCAAGTCGCTCAGCTAACACAGCAATAGCCGCCGACACAATCGTCCTCCTTTAGGGAGGACAGTCCTTCTTTTGTAGGTTCTGTCCTTCCTCAAAAAGTGTCCTCCTACCTGTCCTCCTTTTCGATATTTTAAAACTAATCTGTTAATCTCTGTATTCAGAGATGTCGCGCCGAACTGTTACGCGTCATATGACGGTACAGTTCGGAAAGACGCAATTATGAAACGCATGCGCAGTGCATAGGAGAACTTCATGTGTCTCGCACCATTGCGCACTTCACTTTGTTTACTTTATATTATACTTCGTGTTTACTTCTAAACGGAAATACGAAATTATTTCAATTCTTTTTCAATTGGTAACGATTTTTGGACAAGAGAGAAATCAAGATTGAATGTTGATACTCTAGCTGCAGCACTTACGGTACAATTCAATATGAAGGATATTTCTTGCTCCAAAATTTCCAATATATTGTTACTGTTAGAAAATGATATATTGACAAAAAATATTCATTCAATGGAAAAATACTCGTTTAAGTAAATAATTAAAAGGGATGCAAGCATAATTAGTGTATTTTTGTTTGAATTAATAAAATGTTTCATTTATTTACGTTGTATGTTTTTCTTAAATTTTTTCGTCCTCCATTCATTGTAAAAAAATTGGTCACCTTACTGTTAGATATTTGAATTTTCGTGTTACAGATTCTCACTTTTCTTTCATTGGATCTTCAAACCTTTTTTTCTTATATATATATATATATATATATATATATATATATATATATATATATATATATATATATATATATATATATATATATATATATATATATATATATATATGTGTGTGTGTGTGTGTGTGTGTATCTGCAGACATTTTGAAATTACAATATAATTATTCTCAAACTTTCAATTTTCTACCTGTTAGAACTTGATTATATAAAGTCAGAAAATGCAAATTAAGTATTGTTTATACTAATTTTTTAAAATTAAAATTAACCCATGAGCATTTTAAACATTTATTTTATGATTTGTTTCTTTCTCATACAAATTTCTTAAATTACAACCTTCTCCATTCACCTAATCCACATACTAAAATAGCTTACTGTGTAATTTCTTTTAAACACCCGATTCTTAATTCTCTTAACTTCAATAATTTATTTGCAAAACATCAGCATTTGTTACCAGTAAATGATATCAAAATACAAAAATCATTCAAATATAATTTACCAATTGGTAGAACTATTTACAATTACAATGAACTTTCCAGGACATTAAAGTCCGATCACCTTACATCATGTGTATGCAGCGATAAAAATCTAACCCCTTATGTCAACTCCTCTCATGGACATATTATTACTGGGGATCTCAGTATAGTTCAGGATGATATACTTAGGGAAATTATAAAAAAAGGGTCTAAATTTTGCATACCATTCTGCCATCACCCCAAACAACTTCTTCAGTCTATATCTTTTGATTTTGATAAATTCATATATATCAACTTGCTTGTTCACATTCCATTCCTATTGAAGCATCCCATCTATGGAAGTATACTTCCTTACATCTATTTACAAATGTTATTATAAACATTAAATTAATGAAGCCTAGGTATCCTTATAAACATCTCTTATCTGCTATTAAAGAACTACAACAGCATTTTGTCATAACTTATGTAGATAAAGCTTCTAATAATTATGCCATTATTTGTAAAAAATATTATGTCTCTTTGTTACAGAATTACTTAAAAAATAATCATATTTTTAAACCCATTAATAATCAGTCTATCAAAATCAAAACTAAAATGCTAAAATTATATACACAATTAAATATTAATTGTAAGTTTTATAAATTTCCTTATGTTACTTTGGTACCTAAATTTCACAAATCACCTCTCAGTTTTAGAACGGTCACTTGTGGACATAATACCTTTACCACTACAGCTAGTAAGTACTTGCTAAACTGTTTAAATAGAATTAATGAATATCTTAAATTTAAGAATTCAGGATATTTCATTTTGAACAATAGTTTTGATTTAGTTAATCACCTTAGCAAGCTTCCACAAATTCTTGGTTTCCATACCTTTGATTTTAAAGACCTATTTAATAATATTGACATTAAAGATTTATATAAAGTTATCATCTCTCTTTATCATAACTATCTATCTTCCAATGATGTTGCATTTAATGTCAAAAACCTTCCTATGTTCTTGCACTTTGTGTTATATAACAATTATATTATCCAAGGTGAAAACATTTATTTACATACATCTGGTGTACCACAAGGTGGCTGTAGTAGTAGTATTCTCGCTAACTTATATCTTTATTATTATGAATGTCATTTTAACTCTAATTCATATATTATATATAGCTATGTTGACAACTTAATTTGTATTATCATTGATGATTCCTATCCAATTAATATTGATTTTTACCCATCTAACCTAGAATTAATCCCTAATGAGGCTAGTGTTAGTCAAACTGTAAATTATTTAGACCTAAATTTAGATACCCTCAATAATCATGTTATCACCAATCTATATGAAAAAAAAGATTCTTACAACTTCACTATCATAAAGCTGCTATCGTATCAATCTTGTAATTCTATTCAATTGTTTAGAAACATCATTTTAAACCAGCTATTTCAAATACATTGACTTTCTGATCCTCAGTTTCACTTTCTCCACATCAATAATCTTAAACGCATTTGTCAAAATTACCAATATCTGGAAGTATTTGCAAATAATATTATTAATAATTTCAAATATACCACGTAATAATTTTAAATGCATTATTTATCCTTGATCGGATAACTCATTTTTGTGAATTTCACCCATTCTTATCACCTAACTTACCACATGGCCTGAGTCTAATACTGTTTACTATTTTCGAAAGACTAATTTCCACTTGTCCTGATGCCTATACTGATTACTATTTTTGAAAGTCTCCATACAAATTATGTTTCGTTCAAATGTATTCATTCCAGTGCCCACTCGCATTGATGAAGTGAAGTGAAATGCTCAGTCGAATGTTCCCCAGCGAGCATGTTCGACTTATATGTGGTAGCAGTGCCTGTGAGTTAATATTTCGGTTTTTATATTTCTGATTTATAATTCATTTGATTTATATTATATCTCCTTCCACAAGTCAGTAGATAGTTCCAATGGTGTCTATAGTTAAATACTATCGCCATTGTCAGAAACTGGCTGTTCTATCGGTTTTAATTCGAATTGTATGGCTGTCCTGACAAGAATGCAATTTCGAACTAACCACCATTTTTTGTGTAATTTTAATTGATTGTTCTCAATGTCTTAATCTTTTATCTTGAGCTAATTATTATTGCCTTTTCTTATTTTTGCAGTGTTTTCTTTATCATTTATATATATATATATTATATCTTTTATATATATATATATATATATATATACCTCATTTTTATATATATATATTATACCTTTTTAATTGTGATTTTTCTATTTACTTATATTCTTCTCATCCCCTTTTCCATTGTAGTGACCTACTATTTTTATCCTTAGTCTTGGTCTATAGTTACTTATTTGTAACAGATATGCTAGAGATGGGTTTTTTTGTACATACCATAGTTTATGCATAGTTTTCGATTAAAATCTTTCAAGTTTTATTTATATATATATATATATATATATATATATATATATATATATATATATATATATATATATATATATATACATAATATATAAATATATCCTTATATGAAAAATAATGTATTTCAGTGATATATTATACTCTAGTTTAGTAGAATAAAGAATAAAATTTTTTATTTTTAGAATTTGCATAATTCCCTAATAGTATCGAAAACCCAGACCATCCGAATTGTCTTAAGACATGAGCAGCCATTTGGACAGCCGGGAAAGATTCCCTACTAGTGTTGAAAACCCAGACCACACGACTTACCCGAAGGCTTATGGTAGCAAGATGTGTGGCCGGTCCCTACTAGTGTGTATGAATTCTACAAACATGATTCCCTAATAGTGTGATAGTGTGTATGAATTCTATAAACATGATTTCCAGCTATGTTCTCATGTCCTGAAGTCATAAATTGTTGTAAACTAGTAAAGACTTGTGTTTCCATTGAATGGGCGCCCTATAAAAACAGATGTTTGGGGTGGGTGAAATGTACCAGCAATCTTAAAACTATATGCTGACAAAGGAAAAGATCAAATGAAGCTAAGGATACAAGGTGGAAATTACAAAGAATACAAAATTAAATAAAGTTTTGTTTGTTTAATTATCTAGTGACATATCTGGGGGGAAAAACAGAGTCTGAAATATTATAACAACTAAAACAAAAGTTTTATGAAACTGAAAGCTAAGGTGACCAATTTTTTTACAATGAAAAGGAGGACGAAAAAATTTAAGAAAAACATACAACGTAAATAAATGAAACATTTTATTAATTCAAACAAAAATACACTAATTATGCTTGCATCCCTTTTAATTATTTACTTAAACGAGTATTTTTCCATTGAATGAATATTTTTTGTCAATATATCATTTTCTAACAGTAACAATATATTGGAAATTTTGGAGCAAGAAATATCCTTCATATTGAATTGTACCGTAAGTGCTGCAGCTAGAGTATCAACATTCAATCTTGATTTCTCTCTTGTCCAAAAATCGTTACCAATTGAAAAAGAATTGAAATAATTTCGTATTTCCGTTTAGAAGTAAACACGAAGTATAATATAAAGTAAACAAAGTGAAGTGCGCAATGGTGCGAGACACATGAAGTTCTCCTATGCACTGCGCATGCGTTTCATAATTGCGTCTTTCCGAACTGTACCGTCATATGACGCGTAACAGTTCGGCGCGACATCTCTGAATACAGAGATTAACAGATTAGTTTTAAAATATCGAAAAGGAGGACAGGTAGGAGGACACTTTTTGAGGAAGGACAGAACCTACAAAAGAAGGACTGTCCTCCCTAAAGGAGGACGATTGGTCACCTTATGAAAGCAGATGCAAAAAAATTCAAATTATGTATGTGCATGTGCATTGTAATGTAATTCAAAGGAATTCTTTATAGCTGTAGTGGTGTAGATGATACAAAACTGAGAAAGCTGTTTACAGAAAAACTCCTGCAGAACCCTTTGTTTTATTTTTACTTTTAGTGTTTAGAAAAACAACTGGAAAAGGGTTCTACAAAAGAATATGAACCCTGCATATTACAATATTAGAATATTTGTAGTGTGCTTTAATTCCTCAAATTTCAAATAACGCCAATTGGAATATAATCTTAAACTGAAACTTTTATGAATGTGAATTGCTATATTTCCGCATTCCATTTGCAAACTGCTTATGTATAAATCCCACATTATTATATATAAACGATTATATTGTTATATTCTAAGTTTAAATTATAGATTGTATAAGAGAAAGAGTTTGAATACCCTTTAGTAAAATATTTCTTTCCCTTTAAATATGACAGTGCCTTGCTAGGCCTTGGTTCAACGGTCAGATAGTGACATCATGAGAGAGTGTCAGACAGTGGCATCATCTATTTCTCTCTTACTGAACAACCTTGTGTATCTATGGACCTTGCTGCAAACCCACTTTTTTCTCATTCTAAAACCAAAACTCCTAATACTATGAGTGTTTAATTTAGCAGTTCTTCATGTACAATTTTAGATCCTATTTTTCTATCTCAATCCGAGTTAAAGTTTCTAAAAGAAACCCTTTCAAGCCTCTAATGGAGCTGAAGTAGCAAAAAAACTGCTTTCGTTTTCTCATGTTACTGTAGAACTGTTATTTGTAATTATAGCCATAAAGTGATACCGTTGAACCCGACCAAAAATTGTAAACAAACGTTTGCTTACATATAATCAAGTTTGAAAATGCACCCCTCTACTTTATAATGGCAATGTGTGTATGATGCACCACACTAATTAAATCACAAAACTTTATGCTACAAAAGTAACAGTTTCAAAGTGAAACTTCAGCTACAGCCACACACCTTGGAACTATTCAACACATTGGATATATTATTTGATTTTAGAGATTATTTTTATAGCCAGCTGGCCATAAAAATAGAAAAATAATAGGAAAACAAATTTGTTGAACACAAGGATTTATAAACATCCACTTGAATGCGAGTAAAGCACTTGAAACCATTGGAGATAATCTTGTTTGCCAGCAATTGTCAAAATCTTATGAAATTTTTTTTATTTTTCATTTTTATGATTTAGAAGATTTTCTTTTTCAGAATTTTTTGACTGGTCATAAAAATAGCACAACATGGGGCAAATTTATCTGGAAATGCAGTTTTAGTAGCAGTTTGTAGCAGGCAAGTGTAATTGGCGCAGTTTGTAGCAATTGGTGCAGGGGCACAGACCCTGCAAATGGAACTAACCATCCTGCTTATACTGGACACAGTTTTATGGGGAGTGGCTTCAATGGTCAAACAAACAAACAAACAAACAAAAATCACAATGCCCTGGCATGTGGGGAATGACTGCAATTGATAGAACAGGTTTGGTAGTAAGATTTAAGATGTGTATGGTTCATTCAAAAAATCTATGAAATGATTAGGTTGAAACATTTGTAATTAATCCATGGATGGGTTTATGAAATTATTTTTTTCTGAAGTAATCATGATATATTTAGGAGTTTTTGTTAAAATATTAATATTGGATGGCATGTCAAATTTTGTATACCACAATATAAAAATCAGAGAGGTTTAAAATGCATGTAAAGTATACATTTTTTAAAAATTCATTAAAATTTATCTACTCATCATATAGACTCCATTCAAAGTTTGTTTGAAAGAGAAGTTTTTGGTCTTTCAATAGTGTAAGATGGAAACTCTGATAATATTTTAGGTCACTAAAGAATGAATTTGTGCAAATATCGGCCAAAATCAGACTAAAACATAAAATAACTAAAAATCTAATTTGAAATTTAAAAAAAATAACACTGAGGTGCCCCGCACCTATTCGGGTCCTGAAATACCTATGTACCAAATTTCTTAGTTGTACAACACTTAGATTTCCTGCTACAGACATAAAGAAATGCAGATATTTCCTTTATTATGTAAAATGAATTATTTAACTTAAAGCAACTAATAGATTTATGATTAGGAACAAAAAATTTCTATAAGTGCTTAAAATAACTAAAGAAACATAAAAATGTTCCACTTATAGTATCATAATTCCATGGTAACAAATAAAATAAAATAAGAGCATAAACTATATGAGTCAAAAAAATTCTTCATTTGATTCTTTCTACTATCATGAATTACTAATTTTATCTTATCAACTTATATAAAAATCAACTTTGATTGATTTTTTTTTCATTCACATATTCAAAAATGGAAATAATTGTCTCTTTTGACTTGTATTAGCCCCTAATGTCTGTTTCTTTTATACTTACTATTTTAATTTTATTGCAACATAAAAATTTTAAACTGAAAGAAAAAAATTTGACTTTAGAAAATGTAAAATTGCTAAAAACTAAGAAAAAGGAACTTGCAAACCCAAAAATCATGTAGGCCAACCCTAAAGGCCTATGGTTGGTTGATCAGGATTTTTAACACAAGGTCCAAAGAAGATATGTCTGTGCCAGACATACAGTATTGAACTATAAACATAAGCAAGTAACAACAAGTGTATAATTTAAAAGAGTGATAATGTGTAAATAAAACATGACAATTGTATATATATAACAATGGGAACAAGATGAACTAGGGCCAAAAGTTTATATCAGTTAAAAATAATGGGAAAAGCCTATGTCCAAAAGAAAAGGAAAAAGCCCCAAATGAAGATTTTCTCCAATTAAGTCTGCCAAAGTTATAATACAAATCTTGAAATGTTTAAAATGAAAGTGTTTATATTTAGTACAATTAATTAAAATATGGTTTACACTCACTAAGGTTTGATAACCATTACAAAAAGGTTGCATTTCTCCTAAAAGTAAGTGTCTATACGTAAAACAAGTCTGACCAATGCACAAACAAGATAAGATTATATCAAGTTTTCTACATTAGAAACTAGTCCATTTTTGTACTCGGGGCTTTATCTTATGCAATCCATTTTGAGACTGATGGCTCCGGGAATACTGCCATTTGTCATGAATAATTTTTATAATGAATTGTTTGATGTCAGTTAAAGGAATGGTCAGATTTAAAGTTTGAGTAGCTGATTTAGCAGCAATGTCTGCCAACTCATTTCCTTTGATGCCAACATGTCCTGGGACCCAACAGAATTTAGTATGGTATCCTTGTCCCTTCAGACGATGCTTCCTCTGACACCAACCAAATTCTGACTAAATTCATTTCCTCTGACACCAACATGCCAAGCAACTCAACAAAATTTAGTATGGTATCCTTGGCAATGCTAATACTTTAGGATATCAGAGGCTGTGAGACTTATCTTGTTGCTTTTAAGAATAAGGAACAGAAGCCATTTATTGGTAGACCACCTTTATTCTACACGCACATACACAAACCATAAACTACGCACTTTTTCACAGCTTGGTAAAAAAAATCGTACAAAAACCTTTTCTTTGATCGTGACATCAGATGCTGCTATGGCAACTTATGGGGAAAGAAAAATATCATAGAGGGTGTGGAAGACCCAGACCGTCCGACTCGTCCAGAGGACTTAGAGTAACTAGTTGGACGGCCGGGAAGATCATAGAGGGTGTGTAGATTTTAACTTATAATTGGAATTAAACAGAGGCAATGGAATGATTCATAGCAATCTTGGATGAAAAGAGCAAAATGCAAGGTAGTCAATGAGGTAGTGTAAATAATGTGCTTTTTGGAATTTTGATGGGAGATGAATATTTGAAACTGGCATATTGCCATAATCTCAGCAGAAAAATTAGAGTGAGATGCATGCAGTTTAAAATACTTTACACAGGGTTCATGCCCATGTTTCAAAATGAAATTCCCTAAGTTTTCCAGGTTTTCTCTGTTGTCTTCATCAAAATTCCAGGTACTGTGTACTACTATTTTAAGGCCAATTTCAAAACATAATTTTAAATTTAACTGATATTTACCATGAATAGATGACAGTGAGAAAAAAAACATTCAAAATAACTCAAAATTTTCTATATTTGTATACAATTTTATCTGCATATGCACTACAACCTCAAAAATCTGGACTTTGCCAATATCGAATTTTAGAATTTTCCGGATTATAGAGTTTGGATAAAATTCAAACTTAATATCAACTAAATGCACTATAAAACATTATTTTTAGTAAAAATAATGACAAAAAGTCAAGTTAACCCATTAAAACAAATTATTTAATTTAAAAAAAAAAAAAAAAAAAATTGGAACAAAAGAAATTTTAAGAAAAAATATGCAAGAAATAAAAAGAAAAAGAAAAGTTTACATTTTATCATTTTGTTTAAGATTTGAACTAATGTTTGTTCTTTCATTGACTGGTTTGTGGGAAAGCAATTTTTCTTTTACCCTATAGGTAGACGGGCATTATTTCCCATTTAGTTACGAAGCTTCTTTGTTCAAGACATGATCGACTGCTTGTACCTAATTATCAACAGGTATTTTTTCTGTCAACCCCCCCCCTTCCCTCACCCACCCACACAACTGAATTCACTGGTGAAATGTCTCCATATTTTTACTTTCTCATACTATAGAATAGAGAAAATATTGTTTTCACGAATATTTTTTATTTCGAGATTTTGATGCCAATACATGTTTTAGGACCTGCTGAACACATTTTGACTATTTTACAGTAATGTCCATCTACAGGTTAAGAAATGAAATATATATGCTCACTTAATACAAAAATTCATATACATAAAATTATTTAAGCATATATATAATTATTCTTTATGTATTTATATCATAAATTTTTATCCAGTTAAAAATACTATATATTGAAAACAAACATTTCTGTTTGATAAAGCATAAGTTTTCACTAATGATAATAATAAATATTAATCTTTAATAAAAAATAAAATATAACAATGTATTTATAGATGTGAATACATGAATTTTAATATATCCTTGCCAAAATGGCTGCTTTTTTATTTGTTTAAATCATTATTTTAATACCACTTGTTTGATAAAGCATAAGTTTTCACAAATGATAATAATAAATCTTTAATAAAAAATAAAATATAACAATGCATTTATAGATGTGAATATATCAATTTTAATATATCCTTGCCAAAATGGTTGCTTTTTTATTTGTTTAAATCATTATTTTAATACCACTTTTAGGAAAATATCCCTTCAAAAGGTTCATACCCATTTTTCAAAATAGGGAAATATGTATTATACAAAAATAATAAAAAAATTAACCTGAATAAGTAACCAGAATATAAAAATAAGCTAGTCTAGTCAATCTAATATGCAACATTTAGAAGATGGATGGGGAAAAGATCCTAATGGACTCTCGGCGATTCACGTGAACATATGCAAAGATAATTAAAAAATCAACCCTTAATAATAGCCAAAATATGAAAAAACGCTAGTTTAGTCAATCTAATATGCAACATGTAGAAAATAGGGATGGATGGATAAGATACTAATGGACTCTGGGCGATTCACGGGAACATAAAGTGAATTGCTTACTCGAGCTGTTTGGGGGAAAATAATTAAAAAAATAATCTTAATAATTAATCAGAATATAAAAATAAGATAGTTTAGACAATCTAATATGCAATATTTAGAAGATGAAGATAGATGGAACACAATACAAATCACCTCTCGGTGATTCACGAGAACATAAACTGAATTGTGTAATTGCACTGCTTATGAGCAAATAATTATAAAATTAACCATTCAGCGATTTATGTGAAATTTAACATACATTTATTACTTTCATGAAAAGAAAAACGATCTTTTACATTCTAAGCAGTGATAAATCATCATTGTCATGGTGATTTGATTAGCATTACCACGTATACGGCCATAAATCCCCGTTGTCATGTTAATTTCATTGGCATAAATGCCCATGAGGCCGTAAATCCCCGTTGTTACATTGATTTGGTTGGCATTATTATACATGCGACCGTAAATTTACATTGGCTTTCACAGAAGACAATTTTCCATAGGGAACTATGTAAATTCCGTAATCCGCAATATGAGGAAGTTTCTCGTAGAAACTACAGAGAATCCGTAGTAATCAACATCTCTGTGAGCAAGTCAGCAAGTTGAAAATTTCCTGATATTTTCAGAATTTTGAACAAAAAATCGATTTTCCCTGCAATTACCCTGACATTTTAGTTCAATTTCCAATTATCTGTAAATTCACGGTTTTCCTGATTTCCAGAGTGCACACAAACCCTATTTACAGTATTATTAGAAACATAAGCTCTAAACCCTTTGAACTCACCTGCTTTAAAACCATCTGTGAAAGCAGTAGTAAACTCCTTATAGTGATTTCTATGTTCAGCGAACATAAATAGCTTGAGTTGTGTTACTCTTAGCAAAATTACAAAAGGCTGAGAAAGGTGAAATTTTGAACATGCCATGGAGGTGTTTCAAAACACTGGGTTTTCCTGACATCACGATCTACTAGTGAGATTGTTGCTACAATATTGCATATTTTCTTATCAAAAGAAGGAATGCATGAAGGTCTGTGTTCATAGAGTCGATCATAATACTCATCTAGGATTGATCGTTGCAAAGGATGATTCTGTAAAGACATGACTTGGTGCTAATAATTCAGTGTCAACTGTTCACACTTTAATTCTAGAGATGGCTCATTACAGTAAACATATATGCTTTGAACAGAAAATGTTCTAAAGGCACCTGAACATATATGTAGAGCTTTACTATGAATTGAGTCATGTTTCTTATGAATAGATGTCCATGCATTCCCATAAACATTACATCCATAGTCAATCTTGGAAAAAATAATTGCCCTATAGATACATAGAATTGTAGTTGTATCTGTGTCCCCTATTGTATATAAAAGGACTTTAAAATATTAATGGCCCTCTCACATTTCTTTCTCAGTTCTGTACATGGGGTAAGAAAGTGAATTTTTTATCAAACCAAGCTCCAAAAAATTTCATTTCATCCACAACAGCAATTTTAACATTTTCCATGAAAACCTCTGGTAGTAAGTGACAACATGTTTTGGAGTGAAGTGAACACAACATGTCTTTTGGATTGAAAAACTGAATCTATTCAGATTAGCCCAATGCAGAATGCTATTAACTACAGATTGGCATTGTCTTTCCACAGCACACATATCATGTGCTTGGTATGAAACTTGCAGATCATCCAAATATAGGCTTTTATGAACCAAAGATGATAAGTGATTTAAAATATTAATTTTAATAGAGAAAAGTGTCACACTCAAAACACTTTCCTATGGCATTCTCTCCTCTTCCACACGAGTGTTTGAGAGAATAGTACCAATATGAACTTGGAATGTCCTATATGCTGAAAAGTTTTAGATTTAGACAAAAATAGGAAGATTACCCTTTAAATTAAAATCAAATAGGTCTTTAATAATACCATAGCATCATGTACAATCATAGGCTTTGTCAATATAAAAAAATGGAAACCAAATGTTTTTGCCTAAGATAGACAGTCCTAATTTGGGATTCTAGGGTATTATTGTCATTAGTAGATCGTCAATAGTAGATCTACCATGTCAAAAACAACTTTGATAGGGAGATATAAGCCTCTTTCTTTCTAAGAAATAGACAAGTCGAGCATTTACCATTTATTCCATTAATTTGCACATACAGCTTGTCAAGGCAATAGGTAGACAACTTGAAGGACTTTGAGGGTCCTTACCTGGTTTCACAATGAGGACTACAATTGCTCTTTGCAAAGATACTGGAAACTTGTGTTCCATCCAAATCCTGTAGTATAGATAAAGAAGGTTCAGTAAAGAGTCATGGGATAGATGTTTCAATATAAAATAGTGAACACCATCCAGTCCACTACAAGGTCTTTTTGTCCAGGACAATGCTGCCTTCAATGCTAACTCAGTAAATGGAAAATTGTATGGCAAGTTCTTGCTTTGTTTAAGGACAATAGGTTTTTTTTTCTGATCTGATTTTATGAGATAAAAATGGTCCAAAATCATTTGTGACATTTGAGACATTTGCAAAGACTTCGGCAAGATCATTTGCTATGTCTGTGGGGGAACTAATTATTGAGCCACACACACACACATTCCTATTTATAATAGAAATGGGATGATTACTATAAATTCCAGAACACTTTCTGACCTTTTGCCATACTAGTTTTCAGAAGTGGATGATATTATTACACTGACATACTCCTGGGAACACAGAGTGCTGTTGGCACATCTCGGGTGTGATAGCCCAGTGGTTTGCGCGCTGCATTTGCATGCTGCTACAACTGCCGCCGTGTTCATGCGGAGTACGATCACATTAAACATGTGGGTCTGTAAGTCCTTCCGAGAGGTTGGTGGTAGGGGAAGGAGGGTACGGTCCCTGTGGATGCCTCCTCCACTGGGTTCCGGTCTAAATTGGGTGGCACTTCCCGGCCGTCCAAACAGTTACCTTACACCTTTCTGGTAAGTCGGAAGGTCTGGGTCTTAACAACAATAACTGACATACTCCTGCTGTGACTGACTGACTACCTTTGCTTTCGTCTGCATACCCTACGATAAACTGCTTTTGTATATTTAAATGCAATTAGATTGTCAGTGGTAGGATACCTCCTGAACATAGACCAGGCTTTTCTTTGTGACTTGTAAGTATCTTGGCATTCATCATTCCACCAAGGTAAACAATATTTAGATATATTTCATGAACTTTTGGAAAATGCAGCATCAACAGCCTTAATCAACAAATCAGTGATATTTTAAGTAGCTGTATCAATCTCACAGCTTTAAACAGTGGCATCAGTAATCACAGCTAGGCAAGTACACCTCAGCCAATCAGCCTTAAAGAGAATATATTGAGATGGTTTTTGGGGTAACTTGCTTAGACTACTAATGAATATGATAGGAAAGTGGTCACTGTTGTAAAGATCTTTGTCAACAGAAAAATCTCAGTAAATGGAGAGAGAGTGAACATATGGCAAGATACTGTGGAAAGTCCTACTAGATTGGTGAAAATAGGTGTATTTGCTATTGTTAACAAGGCATAGACTGTGATCACTATTCCATTTGTTGTTCTCTGCAATTCATGTCTGAACTTCCCAAAGAGAATTGTGACCATTAAAGACACTCAGTATCAGAAATGGCGCAGGAAGTTGGCCAATCAAATTATCAAGTTATTTAGGATCAATATGGTATTCGGTGGTAAGTATATACAGTATACTGTAATCAGATAATGAATATGAGTCGCAACTCTTTGTAAATTAGTGGTGAGTTGTACAAAGGCAGTAGCCTTAGGAGATCAGCAAAGCAACTTCTCCAGATACCCTTCTATTTTGATTAAAATCTTTATGAATACAAGTACAGTGTATGATGTTAGGGCTATTGCTAGACTTTTAAAAAGTCTCCTAAAGGCAGATACATACAGGATGATAAATATTAATCCATGATTTGATCTCAACAGCATGCTCTGAAACCCACGACAGTTCCATGCAACCAAAGAAGCCATTATATGTGCTTTTTCTTTAATTAGATGCACCAGACCTGGTCACCCTGGACCTATTAGATGAAGGATGGGAACATCAGTCATCATCGCTTTATCATTCAAAAAGCATATTTGAATTTCATCCCCACCATCAAAGTTGTCATCACTTTCTATATCTGTTGTTTATATGAATTTTCTCGGTGTAAGTCCATCTTTAATTTTAATTTTTGTTGGTTTCTATGCTATTCCCTACAGTATTTGTTTAACTTTTCCTACTGGTAGTTAGTTTATTTGACTGTAATAAGCAATGGTCTAAAGGTGCCTAAGGGTATGGAAGTTGTAAGTTTGGGTTTACTATTTAAAGCTTTAGTAGAAATTAAGAAATTAAAGTATTTTTAGGCACAGAGATAGGCTCAATTTGTACACCAATAGATCTTTTTTTGCTTTGAGTACTGACAGAAGTAGTGGATTTAGTGGTTACAGTGGTAAATAATACTTTTTTTTTAGGTGTACATGCTGTAACTATTTTTTGTGCTTCAGGATAAGATACATTATAATTGATTATAATAGCTTGAATTTTCTTTTCTATTTTCTATTTGGGGCATGAGCGAGCATATGATGGATACTCACTCTCAAGATGTACACACTGATTTTTTTTTTTTCTGCAACTTTCAGATTGATATCTGAACTCAGCATACCGAGCACATATTTCATACTTCCAAGAAAGAAATGATGGCAAGAAATCTTGGAATGCCCATACTTTTATCACTTAAAGCAACTTAATGTATTTAGAATGAAAAGACAGACTAACAAGGGCTGCTTTAATGGTCTTGGGTAACTCTGGTATGTTAAATGTTAAAACTAGGTGTTTAGTGAGTAAGACATACCTATCTTGACAGATGTTGATTCGTCATACAGCACAGATGTTGTTTAATACTTTAAAATTTGTTTAAAAGTTGTTAAAAGTTAAAGTTGTTTAAAATTTTTCCTCAAAGTCATAAATGAAATCAGGTTCAGAAATTACACCTTTCGAAAAGTTAAGTGACCATGTATGCTATCAATCATGTTGAAACTTCCAATCTGGGTCATTTTCTTTATGTTTTTTGCTTGAGCACTTGTGATAACTTGGACCAAATGGTTACTGGATCTTAGTTTTCTAAAATTTTTTGCATCACCTACATAGTCAGCTATGTTTTTTTTAAATCAAAAATGATTAAACAATTGCAATAGTTCCTTCAGACTTTTTTATGATGAGAAATCTTGCTTTAGTTATGTTGGATGACATCGCACATCTTTATCCCATACCTTTGGACATCAAATCTTTAGGTTTTGAGGATTCAAAATTCTCTACACTCTCAGCCCAATCCATACTTGACACATTTGGCTGAAAAGCACTGTCTTCACAAGTCAAAGAGTATGAAGAAACAGAGACCAACATGTAGGTCTGTAATTTGTGTGATATATTCTTATTCCTATATATTTTTTCTATTAGTGGTACTTATGACTGCCAAGATATTTAAAAAAATTACCTGACACACCATAGGAGTATTAATATAGTAAATTGTTATCAAAAAATTTTGACTCCTGATTAATGTGTGCATTTTAACACGTATGCATATTTGAAAAATATAAATCCAAAGAATGTTATAAATTTAAATTCTACAACAGTCAAATTTCACAAGCAATTCTGAAAATTTTAAATGCAAAGATATAATGCTAAACAGTACATAAACTATCAAATATTTTAAATTAATAATTTAGTTAACCTACCATTTGCCTTTAGCGTTGATAGAATACAAGTAAGCATGCGCTTTGGAACACTAGGATCATTCACAGATGGCAAGATGTTCATCCGAAGTGTTGATGGATGATGCTGATACACTACTTCAGGAGGTCCTATCTTTTGCCGATTGTAGAAACCAGATATAATTTCCTTTAAAAATATTATACAAATGAGTTGCATAAAATATGTAATTTAAAATATATGTTACCAGTATACACTGTGTATACTTTAATGAATGGATTTATATTCTGTGCTACTGATAAAAGTAAAAATTTATAGTTAAATCTACAACAAATTAGAAAAAATGAAAAATTTTAAATATATTTTTCTAATTTTAAACTTCGCTAATGTTCTAACACATAGGTAGGTGATCAACTTGTTGCATGTCTGCTACTGATAACATGATATAAAGCTGACACTTAATCCAGTTCAAATTATACTTTTAACTGATCATATATTTATATCCTGATTATTCTGAAATCATACAGACATATTACAATTTCTCAGTAAAATACCGGTTATAATGTAATGAAATGAGTTTGAAAAATTTTTTAAACACCTATAAATCAAAATTGGGCATTTTAGAACATTTCCTACTCAGAAAAAAATAATTTTCCATGTTTGAAATCATTGGTGGTCCACTGGTCTTAGACTATTAAGAGTTCGAATAGACCAAAGGAATAAAAATATAGGTCTTCTGTTGAACTAGTAGTCCACTAGACCAAGAAAGCGTAAGATTTCATCTCTAAACAAAAGTTAATGTGCTTGTTTATCTTTTGGAATACACATGTCTCGTTACAACTAGTGCAAAAATGCTTTCAGCCAGCTACCAAATTTGCTTTTTAGTTGTGTCATCACTAGTCATGTGCTTACTCCACTGTGCTCACTAGTCATGTGCTTACTGAAGGGAGATAGTGATTTTGTCTTTTACCCACCACCTTCATGATATTACGTCCCAATGATAGCAACTGCACCAAGGTACCAACCCTTGTACAGTTGCTTAAGTCTGCCTAGACGTATCTGCTTAAAACAAAGTTATAAGAAAATAATTCAAGCATTTCATTACCCATTTCAATGACTACTATTTTAACAAATATTTTTGCAACCCTTTAACACAAAACCATTGTCACTTCCAGAGTGTATTAAAATAAATCTGGACCCTTTTCCTGATGGGGTTTTCATTCCAGTTGACAAAGCACTTGAAAAAGCTTGTTTTGCAGACTGAATTGTGGGAAATGTTGGAAAAATAAATATGCTGGGTAAATAGACATAGAATATTAAATGACAAATCAAAACTAAACTGATTAATACAATAAACGATCTGAGATTGGCTTGGCTGTGAAAGAATAAAAAGCTTCGCTGATCAAACATATCCAAATCTGCTGATAATAACAAATGAAAATATATTTATATTATTTATTTTTTTAATTCAAAATATATTTTTATCATGTTGGGTATGTATATATGGTGAAATTTTTTGAAAATTTCAAATCCATTTAAATTTTGGTTCTATCTTTAATAGTTTTAAAAATAGAGAATTTGACTAGAAATAAAAAATAAATTTTAACTTTTGCAAAAATGATTGCAGTCTCCTCCATAGGTTTGCTGCACAATATCTCGCCAAGATCAAGCCAACTAATTTTACAATGTATGGGGATGATTACATATATTTCACTTCCCGTTGCAAAGAATAATATTCTATATGAAAAAAATATTTAAATTTTACCTTAAATATGTTTTATTTAATCTTTCCATTCATTTTGTAGTTGAAATATTTAAAAAATATGGTTTAAATATTAATTTAAACCATATTTATTTTATTAACTTTTATGGCACATTATTTTGTTTGGTGGAAGAATAAATCTTGTACCTTTTACTCCACTACAGGTAAGGTGTTCGTCAAATATAGATATGAAGATGGTCCTTTATGCAAATTCTATACACATGAATATATAGAAGATGTCATTCCTAATCGAATGGTAACTTTAAATGTTCTCTATGATGAATGATGATCAAATAACAAGGGGTGGGGCTTTTTTTCCCCACAGCTGTACATTGCTGCAATGCAACTAGCAAGCCTTGTTTAAGGTGCCATACTTTATTTCTCATTCCTACCAATGTTAATCTAAATTTTTTAGAAGCTTTTCTGTCTTAAAACATTACACTTTATATAATTTATGATTTAATAATAATGATTTGTTTTCTATTTCAGAAAATAATTTTATTATGTTTTTTTGAGGATTTAGTTTTTGAATATATATTATTTTCATTTTCTCTTATTTTTTTTTCAATGTGATCATTGTAATTGGACTTGTTTCATTTTATATCATTGAGAAATAAATAAATGTAATTTATAATCTTAACAGATGAATTACAATAGCTGTGGACCAACTGGTCCATAGCACCAGTAGTACTCAACTGGTCCATAGCACCAGTAGAAGTGAACAATAAATGTACATGGTGCGTAGAACCGGTGACTCTTATTTAGTTAACTTCTAATGCTGATTTTAGAGTAAAGTATTTAACTCTTTTTGCAGCATTATAACTTATGTACGAGGGTTATTTTTTAAGTAAGGTCCAATTACGAATACCACTTGAAATTTCGCATGCACATAAGAATGAGTGCACACACAGACTCCCAGCATTCCTTGAGCAGAATCCAATGCCATTTGCATTCACAATGTCAGTCTGTTCGCTTCATATGCTTCGTTAAAATGTTGAAGAATATCGAGAGTCCGGCCAACTGTGAAATACAGTCAGTCATCCGATTCTTAACAGCAAGAAACATGACATCTGCAGATATTCATCGTCAGATAAGTGAAGTTTATGGTGACAATGCAATGAGTGACAGTAAAGTGCGAAAATGGGCGAGATTGTTCAAGGAAGGTCGGGAAAATGTCCATGATGAATCGCATTCTGTTCGGCCATCTGTAATCACTGATGATTCTGTGCAGGTAGTTGATGCCAAAATTCACGCAAACAGGAGATTCACAATTTCCAAGTTATCATCGGAATTCCCACAAATTTCAAGGTCAGTTTTGTTTAAAATTGTGTCTAAGAACTTAGAGTTCAAGAAATTGTGCTGTCGATAGGTTTCTAAACTGCTAAGTGAGGAACACAAAAGAAAAGATTGGCAAGTGCTCTAACATTTTTGACCCTCTACGAGAAAGGTGATGACTTTTTGAGTCATATCGTCACAGGAGATAAGACATGGGTGCCCTACATGACTCCTAAATCAAAACAACAATTGATGGAGTGCAACACACATCATTGCCGGTCAAAGTGAAAGCAAAACAGACACTTTCAATGCGCAAGATCATGCAACTCTATTATGGAATAGGCAGGGTGTTTTGTTAGTGGACTTTTTGCCGCAAGGAACAACAATTAACTAAGCTTCCTACTGTAACATCCTAAGAAAGCTTCATCGAGCAATCCAAAACAAACAACATGGAATGCTGACAGCCAGTGTCATACTGCTTCATGACAATGCAAGGCAACATGCTGTGGCTCAAACTCAAAATCTGATTGAATCTTTTGGCTGGGAGGTATTCGATCACCCACCATACAGTCCAGATCTTGTGTCTAGTGACTACCACCTCTTCTGCCATCTGAAGACCTTCCTTGGCGGCAAGTGTTTAGACACTAATGAAGAAATGAAAACAACCGTGAGTACCAGAGTTCTATGAGGATGGTATCCAAAAACTGGTATATCGTTTCAATAAATGTTTAAATCGGCAAGGAAACTATGTAGAAAAATAGAAAATTGAATGTAAATTCAGAAAATAAATGTTTTTTGAAAAAATATACATACTTCGTTTTTATTGCAAAACGGACCTTACTTAAAAAATAACCCTCGTATATGCGGCAGCAAAAACATCTATCAAAGATGCCACACGAGCCAGTATCCGAATTATAAGAGCAGAAGAGGAGCTAGCTTTTGCTCAGTGATTATAATGTCGGTCTTGTAACCAAAGGGTCCCGGGTTCGGGGCCCGGCGATGCACAGTCGCCACAGTGGTTACCCTGGACATACGAGCACGAAAAAACCTTCCTTTCCAACGATTTCACCTCTCGACACGAGATGGCAGCACCACACGGAGTCAGAAGCCTTGACACTCCCTTCCTGGTTGACCACATCTCCCCGTCACGCCGAGGCGACACGCCTCCCGGCCCTGACTGTCACGCCGAGGCGACACGCCTCTCGGCCTTCCTTCCTCATCAGCGGAGGGAGTGTGCAGCAGCAAAGACATCTATCAAAGATGCCACACGAGCCAGTACCCGAATTATATGAACAGAGGAGAAGCTAGCTTTTGCTCAGTGATTATAATGTCGGTCTTGTAACCAAAGGGTCCCGGGTTCAGGGCCCGGCGACGCACAATCGCCACATATATTTACAAAACACCTTTTATAGCAAAATCAAATATTAATAAATAATACATAGCAATTACTGAAGAACAACATAATATTAATTTAAAATCAAACAAAATAAATCTGAAATAAAAAGACCATTAAGAACTGCTCTCATTTGACATTTATTAGTTTATTATATGATTTCTAAAATAGAATATACTGATTAAGGATACAAAATGTAACCCTTCATCTAGGTTATAGCTAAGACAAAATAAACCACATCTGAAAACAAGGCAAAACAAATATTATTGATTTGGCTTACCTTGGAAAACTGCTAATTTGCTTTATCTGTAATCCTTGTCACTGGTGCTCACACAGTTTGTACAATTGAAACTCTAACCTATTTAATGAGTTTTTTGCGGCGAAGGGTCAATCGAAAAGTTTCAGTTTGAGTCAATTTTGTGGTTGTTCTAAATGTGGCTATTAAGCATTACCTAGATGATAGCAGATACATTTTGGGACCTTTGTTGTCTGTGTTGTACTTTGATCGGTCTGTCCCAAAGTTGGCAAAAATCCTCATGTGTTTTCCAAGCATGGCTGAAGAGCATTTATTTCATCATTAGTGTTTAACTTTCTGTTTTCTCTCTTCCAACTAACTAAATCAACAGAATACATTTCAGATAATACTATCTGTGAAGATAGTCAAATGGTGGGAAAAGTGTGAGTATTCATCCTTTTCATTCCCAATTACATTATGTACAACTCTTTAATTACTAAAATTACCACAAAATTGAATATCATGAATAAAAGGTAAAAAAGTTTACGATCAATAACATACAACAGTAACTGACTGTTCCTTAACAATTTTATCTTAGAAAATTACAATAGCTTTAATATTATATAGTTATGTGATTTTCAAAATGACTGCCTGTTTGATGTCCCAATCTTTGAATCCATATTTCATACTAATAAAATTTATTTTTTTATACTTTTAGAACATATATTGGTACCAATAGTTTCTAATTAATAAAATGTACTCATTAAAGTGTTCATGTTTCAAAATTATTAGCAATTTTCTATTATTTTTAGTTTTCAAGTAATAAATTTGCATGTCCCAACTCAAAACACCACACTTAAGGAAGTCTCTTTTTATGCTTTCAAACTAGATTAGTTTTAGTATATGAATTAAAAAATATAGTTTTACATTTTAATTAACAAAATTGCAAGTGATTCCTTTAAAATATAATTAGTAATATTTTAAAATTTAAATTTAACATGTGTCCCCTGTACATCTCATGAGTGTTACTCAGGAGTGTTACTACTATTATTTTAAATAGGTTTTGATTTCTGCAGTTGGTAACAAAGCTAATGGAAGCCATATTGTTCCTTCTCATCTAGTATAAAAAAAATTACAAAAAATTAATAATAGAGTATAATTTTATTTATAATCTGAATCACATTTTTATGTGATGTAAAGCTAAAAAAGGCAATTCATTTGAAAATCACCCAGTTCTATTAAATTGGGATTAAGCACAAGTAATAGTACACTGAAAATTAAAATGAAAAATGATAGTAAAATGTGTAAATATAAAATAAATATAATTGTAGCATTGATATTTTTGTCTGAAATGAATCTATAACTACAATTTAAAAGTGATACCTTTAAATTCATAATTCTGCATGCATTAATTGGAATATACATAATAAATATGTTTTAATGGTTTATGATCTGCGTATTGCAAATGTATCTACTTTTTCTATCTTGCTGTTGTATAAGATAGCATGTAAAGAAATAAAAATAAATCACAGCAGCTTTTATATTTTATGACAAATGAAAATTTTTAAACTGCTTAATGTTGTTTGTTCTCTGATCTTTAAAATAAGTGATTCACAGTTAGAGATTTTCAGTACCTGGTTAACTAAAAATAGTTCTTTCCCAAAGCAATCCATATAGTTAGAATCAATATGAAGGTATGCAGTCTCTGATTCAGGAATCAGATCTACTACCCTGTCTTAAATAATCAATATCTGAGCAGGAACTTCATAAGTATGTTAAAACTTCATAAGTCGAAATTTGTATCAGTTGTCATAATAACAAGACATTGAGACAGGTAAATGCAAATTTTAGATCATGTTATCTGAGAAAAGTCCCATTTAAGCGACGTCTCTGACTACTTCTGGAAACGATGCATTGGTATGAATGAATGACATGAAAGTGGGTGGCTCCAGGAGAGCCCAGCATATTGACCGGAGGTCTATTGTACTACCCCCAAAAGTGTAGGTCCCTAAGAAAAGAGACCAGTAGCCAAGGCAAAAATAAGTAGGCACTTGACAGGAATGTCATACAACTCCCAGGGTTCAATCACACATCAACCCAAGTGTTCGAATCTATGGGCAGAGAACACCTCACATTCACAAAGTATGTGTGAAAGCCCCAGGCCGTCCGGCTCGTCCAGGGGACTTAGAGCAACAAGTTGGACGACCGGGAAGGTCACAAAGTATGTGTGCAGCAGTTTTTTTGCTATAGTTGCAGCCTCTGCAAAGCAAATCTTTAGTGGCACCCATAATGTTTAGGTGTCTTTTAAGGGTGCAGTGCCCCGTGAGGAGCTCGATAGCCCTTCTGATGCCAGTTCTACTGAGCTTGAATAATGCCTTTTGACGTATGCTAGGGCAATTACAGTTCAGTTCTTTCGTCTGCCTTTGGTCCTTAGTATTACGCCAGTTCTTGCACTGAACCTTTCTGAAGATGCCATAGACAATTCTTCTAGTTAATGCATTAGGAACACCCAAAGCAGGCTCAGGACCAACAAAAGGAGTAGTTGAACCTTTTCTAGCCAAATTATCAGCCATCTCATTTCCTGGAATGCCCGAATGTCCAGGCACCCAGTAAAGTATGACTAAGTTGTTGCTAGTAATTTTACAAAGTGCAGTGCAGCACTCCCAGACAAAGGATGACATCATAGTAGACTTCCCTAAAGCCATAAGAGCAGCCTGACTATCAGAACAGATAAGAATTTGGTTGCTCCTATAATTCCTGTCATAGCAAATTCTACAATACATAAGAATGGCAAAAACCTCAGTCTGAAAGACAGTAGCACAATTGCCAAGAGGGTAAGACAGTTTTGTACCATCATCCGGACAGCATACTCCACCACCGGTACTAGTGCCTAGCTTAGAGCCGTCAGTATACCATACACTACATTTCTGTTTATTGTAGATAGGAGTCCTCTTCCAGTTATCCCTTGAAGGGACCTAAATTTCATAAGGTTTGTCAAATGTATATTTGACAAGAATACCATCCGATAGTATATGGAAATAAGGATGATTTATAATTTTACTATTTAGACCACTCCAAGATAAATACTTTGAGTAATCTTTCCAGTGCTTCAGATAGTTAAGTCTGTTCATGCAGATAAGAGCCTCAGCTTCAATGTGCATGTAATGCATTGGTATGTTGAACATGAAGGCCAACCATGTCTGAATTCTTATTCTTAATTTGAATACAGTGATATGAAGAAAAATATTACAACCACAAAAACAACTGCTTTTAAACTGCTCATTATGCCGATATATGCAACTTGATCCAACAATGATAATCACATGCAATGAGTACTGAACAAATTTTAAATAAATCTATAATAAAAACTAAAAAAAATGGTCTATAACTAGTGGCATGCAGAGATAAAAACATCTAAAGTGGAATTTAAAATATATAGTCTTTAGCCAGAACATTAAGGAGAAATTTTCAATCAAGCACATGCTACTTGAATTCACAAATTTGAAAAAGAATATAATTTAGGAAATTTAAGAAAGTCAAATATAATACAAAAAGATAAAGAACTGATATAAGAAAATGAAGCACATGTTTTACAACAATTATCTCAATGTGGATGAATTGAACCGCAAGGTCATAAGACAAATTATTTATAAGTCAATGGAGCCCACTTATAAAGAGCTCGAATGTAATAAAGTATATGTTATTACAAATATTTTTCTGCAGTACTTTTATAATGTTAAACACATCGCTTATAGTGAACAACTAGATGCCTGTACATCATATATTATAAAATTTTTAGTGTGGGAGAGATAATGAAAAAATTATCTTCATGGAAGTTTTTGGAGTTAAAGCAAAATTAATGACACAGCAATAAGTTTGGTAATAAAGATTCATCCCTAGATAGGTTGAACGCTGAAGCCAAAGGCTCTACCAATGTAGCTTTTCATAATATGCTACCAAGATATGTTGAAATAGCCTATCCATATTAAGATTGACTACAAATTTTTAGATGATGCAAATTCTGCATAATGTTCATCCTTAAATAGATAAAAACTGCTGGAAACATACTGGATTTTAAAGAGAAATCCAACAATGCATAATTTCTGATCTTGTGTATGATGATAATTCAATGTTGAATAGGTTATGAGAAAAAGAAGTTTTGCCAGGTAATCTTTCTTTTGACAATTATGCCACAAAAGATAATTGTGTTGTAACAGAAGCACAGGAGACCATTTTCCTGTCCATTACGACTTTGCTATATACAGACTCCATTGCAATGCATAATTAAGTTCATGTTACAATATTTTAACCATATAATGGATTCTCTTACATTAGTATTAATAGAGCATAATTTAACTGCATATATCACAGAATTGATATTTCTCTTAATATAGTATTAATTATTGTATTTTTTTTTTAATTTGCTTCTACATTTTTCTTTATCTTTACTTTATCTATAAATGAGGAATCATAATTGAATCTCCCATATAACTTCAATTATATAATTTAAATAGTTATATAATTTAAAAAATCAAAATAAACATCTGAACATTATTATATATTCACAAGTCCCTAGTATCAAGTGCCATATCAAATTTAACATGTGAGAGAGGTGATGATCATTAATTAACAATAACTCATAATTATTAAATCAGTGCCTTGCTTAACAATAACTAATAATTATTAAAGTAATGCTTTGCTTAAAAATAACTAATAATTATTAAAACAATGACTTGCTTTTTCTACCCTTGCTAAAAAAAAAAAAGACTATGGCACTTACTTCGGCAGGAGTTAACATTTCTCCACTTTCTTTCTTAGGTGCTGGATATTTGCGGAGTAGCTCAGGTACCCAACACACATCACACTTTGTTCTAAGTTGACGAGCATCTAAAGCTGCAAGTGCATACCCACAAATACCCGCATCATCTTCAACAACAAAACAATAATCAGGACTCAAACATAAGAAATGTCCAACTAACCTAATAAATAAACAATCCAATTAGATTTTAATAAGATAAAAGTTTGTTCTTATGATTTGATAGATGAACATTTACTTGTCTCCAATTAGATTGGGAAATTCAGGGAAAACTTCACTTCCATCCATACCAT
Organism: Amaurobius ferox; assembly: GCA_951213105.1. Lineage (NCBI taxonomy): Eukaryota > Metazoa > Arthropoda > Arachnida > Araneae > Amaurobiidae > Amaurobius > Amaurobius ferox. Next base: position 36,686,902 of record OX578142.1, read on the forward strand.
CATCACATGTTTTTCTGCATACATCATACACTTGATCCTAGAGGGAGTATATATCAAACATTGACAGTTTTGTAAGTGATACCTCTTTTAAACAGTACAAGTATTAAATATTTTTCTATATAAGGAAAATTATTATGTTAAAATTAAATATTAAATGATAGTATCAAATATTAAAGCATTAAATATTTTTTTATACGAGAAAAATTATTATGTTAAAATTAAATAATAAATGATAGTATTGATAAAAGTATAAAGAAGTCCTTGTGTCGCCAGTCATCAAATTCGCTATTTGCAATAAAAAATACAAGTGGCTATATTTTTTTTAAGTGGTAAAACTTGATGGCTAAAAAAAAGGTTTTTTCATCTTATATGCCCTGTATGAAATGTTATGCTAGTAACTTTTAATATTTTATTAATTGCACAACACAAATTAATATAGTGTTAAAATAACTGCAGACAATTTCATTTCATTTTTCAGATTATTGCAGGGAAAATATTAGCTTTTGATGCATACTTATTCAAGAGATAAGTAATAATGTCTTATAAATTAAAATCAAAGTATATTATAAAATTTCATTTTTAACTGGTCATTTTTAATAGCAATTTGGAAATTTTAATTTTGATCAAAATGGTAAAAAATGTCATTTTATGTAAAAAACGTAATTTTAATATTTTTGGTTAAAAATTCAATACTAAAGGTCCCTGTAAATGATACAAGAAGTTAAATCAATAAATTGAAAGTTCAAGTTCTGCCCATACAACTTTCATTTTACACGATGTGATTTATTAAACAAGCTATTTTCTGTATTCCCACAAACTTGGTCTATTTACATGGTTTAACTTCTTGAATATACAACTTTCTTGTCATTTGTCTGTAGTTGACATCAGTGTTTCTTTCAGACATACCTCCGGGGATACGAAGGCCCCCTCCCAGAGACATTTTATGTTAACTTAGTTTCTATTTATGTGACACAGCATTTAGATATATTTATATAGAACAAATAGAAAACGTGCCCTTCCTAAAATTTCATTTGCCCCCCCCCAGCCAAAAAGTCTTGAAAGAAACACTGGTTGATGTGCATACAGACGATATGCTGTTGTTTACAATATATTTCTTTACTTCATTATTATTTGTAAATACAGTTTTTCTTCCTTGTAAATACGTTGCTTCTATTTTTTTCTTTACGAAGTGCTATGCTTTTAATTAAAGAGTAGTACTTTTTTTCTAATGTGTGCAATATTGTATCAGGCGATAATAATGGCTTTGGAAATTAATTTGAAAAGGAAAATTATATAATGAAAATTAGTGTTTTTTAAATAAAATTTAGTTAATTCAACATAAATTTCACCAATAATGCAATTGTACAAACTATAATTATTATGAATATAGAAGTTTAAATCACCAATTTATCGTAGTGGTCGCACCATCAATACGTGAGTAATGTAAACAAATCATTAGAAATTTGCACTTAATAAAATTGTTTCATTGATAACATAAAATACCTAATTATCTTAGCTAACAAAACTACATTTTAATGAAAAAAAAATTGAAAAATTTATATTTAAGATCTTTCCATAAGATTAGAGAGAAATTAAGTCCCTATATGTAGAGTCTCGGGGAGAAAGAGAATGAAAACAAATTTTTATAAAAAAAAAAAAGTTAAAATGGAATGAAAGTGCTGGAATTGTTATTCACATTAATCGACAAATTAAAATTACTTAAATTTTAAATGTATTTCTAAAGTAGTCAATTAAAAATGCATAAATGCATAAATTAAGTAGTAAAAGATGCAATTCATGCACAAGTAGCACAAGGTCATTGAAAAAATCTAAGGATTGTGACATTGTATACAGTAAATGTTCTGATTGATCAGTTACAGTCAAGAAATTGTATGATCTTTGCGGTTGCAAAGGTTCATTCAAAAAGTTGTACAAAAGAAGTTTGTCATTCAATTTCTATTTTACACAATGCAACTTTGCACAATAAGTTGATGGTTAGATTTATTGATTCAGTTTATTGCATCGCGTACAGGGGCTTTAAGACAAAGTATATGCATAAAGAATACAAAATACATCATGATATTTAAGTTTTACTTTAATCCTTAAATAGCTGACAAACAATTTTTAATAAGCAAATTTCCCTTCAAAGCATGCAATAAAAACCAAAAACAGTTTTCTGAAAGAACTTGAAGAAGCATACTGAAAAGAGAAAAAGGGTAATATCAGAAAAGCTGATGGCCAAAGGAATACAAATGTTATTTCTTATCTCTTTCATCTATAATGAAAAATACCTATGTGAAGCTGTTTTTCCCATATGACTTGTATTTTTTATTTAAATGTCTTTTGTACATATATATATATATATATATAAATTATATTTATAACTATACAAGCAGAAAAAGCTGGCATTGTCCAAAGTGCATACCATAAAAATACAGCCTTGATAAAAAATATTAGGCACCCTACTGAAATCCATTTATTTTAAACTACTAATGTGTTGTGATAAAAATGCAGAGATTCAAAATAATCGTTTTTTATTGAAACTTGTCAATATTTGGTTGGACCTCCTTTCGCCCTTTATGACTACATTAATTCTTTTAGGCATAGAGCGTACTAACCAACTGCATTCCTCTCTCGGTATCTTCTTCCACTTCTCTTGCAATATGAATTTTCAGGTTGTTTTTGAAGTAATGGAATACTGCCTGATCTTGGGTTTGAGAAAAGCCCACAACTGTTCAATGGGTTGAGGTCTGGAGACTGTGGAGGAGAATGCAAAATATGTACATCATTTCACTGAACCACTTCATACTCACAGCAGATGTGACAAGTCGCATTGTCTTATTGGAATGTGACCCCATCTATGTTTGTATCATAAAAAATTCATGAAAAAGATGTTTACAATGCTGTTTCTAGTACATTTATGTACGTCAAAGAGTTCATTTATCCTTCACAGATGTACATTTCGCTCACACAATCAGCTGCCATGATACTTTTGATCAAGGCTGTAGCACAATAATTGCTTTAGTAGAATGATGATAAGCAGTAAATAGTAACAAAATTAGCAGACTATAAATTCATATTGCAGATTACAATCGCAAAACTAGTATCCTATAACCACTATTTCTGCAGAATACATGTGAAATAAGTATATTTATCTACAAGGTAAATCAACTTTTACAGTCAGCCAAAGTACAATTGCATGAAATTGCGGTTGCCAGAGCTTGTCCACTTTCGGGGCATCATTGCCAGATTTAGCAAAATATTACCAACTTTGTGACTTTTGGCAAGTTTAGAACTTTTTCAAAATATCCACTAGTTTCGAAGATATGAGCACTTTCTAGAAATTTTTATGTAGAATATATAAGGAAATCATCGCTCAGTTGGAGAGAGTAGACACAATACATGCTAAATTGAATTATGGAATACATCAGTGTTTTGAGAATAGTATCTGTTATCTTGTGAATTAGTTGCATTTAATTGCTGTTTCATTGTATCTAACAGTTGTTTAGTGACCTTGTAAGATCATTACCCAGCTATTCCCTATATATTGTTCCTGTTTACGTTTATTAAAACTTTTATATAAAAGTGTTAGTTATCCAGAAATATAGACTCATTCTTGTATCCTGAGAGTACACCCACAATTTCAAAGGATATGTCATAACAAATTGGTGTCAGAAGCTGGGTTTCTGGAAACTTGGCAACGTTTATGCCCCCTTATCTAAAAAAAACAATAGAGAAACAGTTGAATGAGATGATGGAATTAACAAAACAATGGCTGAAAAGATGGAAGAAAAGATTAAACTCAGACAAAATGCGATGAAAGAAGCAATGAAAGCGATATAGGAAAGTTGGAGAAGAAACTATGAAAGAAGAGATGAAACAAGAGTCAAGAAAGACGATATTGAAGAAGAAATGAAAGCAAGACAAGCCAAAATTGAAGGAAGATTTTAAATCTGAAATGAAATTGAATCTGTTCAATCTGAAATAAAAGAAAAAGTTAAAACTATACATATCGAACTGAAAGCTAGACAAGAAAATAGCAAAGAGGTGAAAGAGGACTTGAGATAGGATGTTCATAAGAAATTCGGCAACATGAATGAAGCTGTGAAAAGACACAAAAAGAAATTAATGGCTTGTGGAGCAAAAATCTCCAGTCGTCAATACATATTTTTGCATCCTGTTACTATGCAGAGTAAATCGCCTAGATATGCAAAGCATTTGGATGAATTTTCAGACACAATTTGATTTTATGGCTGAAGAGAGTGATTGGGACAAAAAGAAAAAAAGCATGTCAACTTGCTGCTTCCCTTCGAGGTCCAGCGGTTGATGTTTCACAGATACTTCTGGCAAAAAAAAATGTCTGGACTTAAAAGCTCTAGCAAATACTTTGTAACTCTGCTATGGGGAGAACAACTTCAAAAAGATGAGCAGGGTTCAACTGAAATCTTGTTGCCAAAAGTCTGGAAAGAGTCTACAAGAGCTGGCATCTTGTAAGGAAAATCTTTTGCAGTTATCCTTTACAGATTGCCCTATGGATTTTTATGAAAACTTTACAGCCTAATACTTTATAGATGCCATTTGTGACCCAGAAATTCAGCACACCATTTTTATGGCCAAATATAAGGATTTGAGAGCTGCACTGGCCTTAGCCAGCAAGTTCGAAGCATCTTAACAGGCATCTCATAAACTTCATTGATATATATCGTGAGTGGTGTGGCTGTGACTCATAGCAAACACTTCAGAATCTGAGATGCTGCAAAGTATTAAAGTAATAAAAGAACTACTATAGATGTAAAGTAATGACAAATTCAAGTAATCATCTGGCTCGTTCATGAAAGAACTGGTGTGTTGGAACTGCGGAGAAAGGGGCCATATAAGGAGATGTCCATTCTCTGAGCACAGGGAATAAAGGGCATTGGCTTAATAAAGATAAATTGTCAACTTCAGTATATGGCACCTACCTTTCCTCTGCAAACTATCATTGAGAAAAAACTAAATATGATGGGGAAAATGAATGTTGAAATTTCTATCAGTTTAACCCTTTCGGGACGATTGGCACGCCCGCGTGTCGGCTGTGAACTTGCATTTAAGGACGGACGGCACGCACTCGTGATGGAGGAAACTTTACCGTAAACGGAGAGTGGCACGCATGCGTGCCTCCATGTGGAACATTTTAATTTGTCTACTAGATGGCGTTAAATGTCCGTGGAACTAACTTCAATGTATTTTGCAGAAGCATGATCTTGGCATAAGGAGGATCCAATGAATTATTTCTCCATTTGGAGCGGTGAAACATGATTTTGTAATATAAACAGACAGAGCAATTCTCGCAGCATCAACAATTTTATAAGTGAGTTTCAGGTTTTGTATTTATTTCAGCGTTATGATTTCGTTGGTGAATCATAGGAATATAAGAGAGTAATTTTTTTGTTTGGGTTTTAGAGGCAGTGAAATTATTCGTTTATTTTGGATAAAAGAATGGGAGCAACTAACGAGTATTTTGTATTCAGATTTGTATAAAAAATATACATCAAATAGGAAATAAATATTTTTTTTATTCCTGAAAGAAATAGATTTCTGTGTTGAATAGGTGATTTTTAGTGAATTTTTTTTTAGGGTTAGGCTTAGCGCAAATAATTTGCCGTCCTTTGGGAACAGTTCGGAAGCGAAGCGCTCTGTCTTTTGGTCCGCGGCAGCTCCGGAATGCCGTCGTCGCGAAAGGGTTAAGCATCCACAAATATGTCACTTACATAGTGAATATTGTTGACCCATCCATTTTGAGATTGGGCTTTTTAAAGAAACATGGCTTTGCTTATGACTTTAAAAACAATGTTCTAAGGAGCAAGCACTTCAGAAAATGTTCCTTTGGTTGTAATGGAAATTCAGCATCTGAAGAGGTCGGTCAATGGAAATATTAATGCATTATCTACAAAGAACAAACTAATGAGACAAACTGAATTTCCTGTTTCTCATCTGAAATGAAATGGTACTAGGTATTGTAGGATTCTCTGCACTTGAGGGCCGGAGTAGTATGCCATAAATGGGAGAGTGATGATGTAAAGAACAGCAGGAAGGTATTAGGAAGATGATGAACAAAGTTTGTGAACACTTCTTCTGGTGCAATGTAAGGCCCGGTGTAGAATGCTGGTGCAAAGAATGCACTAAATGTGGCACTCAGAAGGGACCAAAGAAAACATGTGGGCTTCATCAGAGTTACAATGTTGGAGCTCCTATTGAGAGAAGTGCACTCGACATTACACTATCACGGATTTTGGACAATAACAAATACATCCAAGTAGTAATGGACTATTTATCAAAGTAGCCAAAAACCTATGCAATCCCTGATCAAGAGTCTATAACCATCACTATAGTTCAAACCTGGACCTGGATATGTTATTATGGGATTCCCTTGCTTATCCATTCTGATCAAGGAATGAACTTTGTACATTCAAGGGATTATGCAAACTACTCAGAATGAACAAAACTCAAACTACTTCTCTTCATCCTCAATCAGGCGGCATAGTAGAGAGATTCAACAGATTGAGGCTTGATTATCTCCCTATATTTATATCCAGAAACCAGCAAGATTGAGACCATCACTTATTTTTGTTCTTGCTGGCCTACAGAAGTAGTACTATCCATGAATCGACCAAACATTCTCTGTTAAAAATGCTGCTCGGCCGGGATCTAAGATTACCGATTTTTACAGAGGTTACTTTTATTAGAAAAATTTAAACAGTAAATGAATTAAACATATAGGAAAAATATTTACCTCATCAGTAAGCAAATAGGGACGGATGGTATAAATTCTATTATTTGGAGTCTCAGGAGATTTGTATAGAAACAAATCATTCACACTTTCCAATGGCAACAGATGCTGAAAACAACATTAAAAATTAATAAGTAAAAACACTTTGTTCAAAGGATATGGAAAGATTCAAACATAATTAAGCACAAATAATAAAACAAAGCAACATACAGCTGTAAAACTAAAATGACTTTGTAAAAGAAGCATACAATATAAAAATAAACATATCAACAGGTTTCAAAAGCATAAAAAACAACCTTCTTCATCAGAACACACAAGAAGTGCAACCTTCAACTCATGAGAGCAAAATCAGCAACTCAAGAGTAAAAACTGCACTTCTTGTGTGTCCTGACAAAGCAAGCTGTTTTCCGCCTTTGAAACCAGCCAATACTATAATTTTTTATTGCATGCTGCCTCTAACCAAATTATTTTAGCATAGTTTAAGCAGTACATAGCATACAGCTGTTTGGGGATATGTTGGATCCCCTTCTTCAGTGCAAGACACAAATAAACCTAGGGCACAAATGAAGAAACAGAGGAATATATAAACCAAAGTTAGGAATTAACAGTCCACCAGAGAGAGCTAATCAGAAAGCAGAATGAAAAACAGTGCAGCCAATTCGTAACAGATAATCTATTTCTTATCTCATGGGACACTTGCATGTCATTTTGTCTTATTTTCAACTTATTGGTACACTCTTAATCTTGTTTTGTCTTGTCACATCTTGATTGAAAATTTCTGTTGTGTTTTGAAGACAGTCTAACCTTGTGTCTTAGATTTATTAGGTGGGTTGTGCCTAAACAGTAGATGTGTTTTGGATGACCCCCCTACTTCTATGAAGTAATTAAAACAGGAGGAGCATTGGCACTTATGATCAGCATGAGTGGTCAAAAGTTAAATTGTTTCTAATAATCATTAACACTCAAACTGGTGACAAGTTGGGTGAGCTCCTGTAGAACATGACCCAATTAACATATGAAGTAAAGATGTGGACATAATGATTAGCAGCTGATGAGCAGAATGTCAAGCAGAAATAGCTAATCAGAGACAGATGTTTGACACCTTCTCGTCAAAACCCTGAACTGGATGAAAGCTAAGAGTGGGACATTACACTTGAATTTCTATTATTGTGAAAGATCAGAAAACTCCTTCTACTAAGATATCTAGTTAATTTCAGACTTGGTTATATATATATCTCTGTTACTTCATTTGTATCCATCTGGTCTTTTTGACTTTAGGTTTGTTGGTCTATCTTACAAGAAGAGGATTCAACATATTCTTGAAACAACTGTATGCTGCTTTGTATTATTACTAGTGCTTTTAATTACATTGTTTGAGAATTTTTTCTTAACATTCATAATATTAATATTTAAATTTAAAAAGGAACATTTTATTAAAGGAAACATTTTAATTTGCTTATGGAAAAAATAAAAAGAACATTTACAAACAATAGTCTAAACACATAAATTATGTAGCATAAACTACAATTTTTATGTCAAATAATTCAAACATGACATACTAGTGTTTTGAATCTGGTAAAAGAAAAGCTACCAATATAAATTTTTATGCATTTCTAATGTAGCCAACAAATCACGCTAGCCCCATATTGTTTTCATTAAACTATACCAGAAGTAAATAACTCAGGGCTGCCACTGTGTCATAACTTTGAAAATAGTTGCTTTAGTTACCTCAGATACAAAAAATAGTAGGCAAAATAGTCTCCTCAAATACAAAAACTAAGAGACAAAATAGTTGTCTTACATACGATATTAGTTTGCTTTTTATAGCTAAATGACTTCAAAACTGTTTACAGTGAAAATTACAGTTTCATAAAAAGTATTGACAAAAACAAAAAAAAAAATTCCCTAAAAAGGAAAAAAAAAATGGGTTTTGACAGAATATTACTTTACAGCAGGGGTAGTCATACTTTTTATACCTACCGCCCACTTTTGTATCTTTGTTGGTAATAAAATTTTCTAACTGCCCACCGGTTCCACAGTAACTTAATTTAGTGCAACTGCAAAGTACTCATAATTTTTGAGTGGAGGTTTAGTAAAAATATGTAGTTAAATTTATCTTTTTATTTATATCTTGCATATGTTTATAATACACAGAAAATTTAATCTGATGCTGCATTTCTGCATCTCCATCAACACAGAATTGACAAGAAAAAGAAAATTAAATATAAAAACTATAAAGTCTATTGAAATTATCTTTAATTAATTATTAATGAGATCCTTGAGGCTGATGCTGCAAAACTAAATATTTGATATCTGGTTCAATTTTCGTAAGGAACAAACGAAGATCTCCTCCTTCAGAAATATTCAGACGGATTCTCTGTATGGTGACAATATGATTAGCAGCACTAAAGCCTAATTCTATAAGATATGAGGTAGGGAAAGATATCAATAAATTGAATATCATTTTCCACATATTTGGATATAACGCAGGCATTTTTTTATTTAGCCATAGGTTTTCATATCCACCACTATCGAAATTATATTTACTTTCTTCATCATATCTAAGTTCTAACAGTTCTTCTTGGCAAGTTGTACCAGCCTCCTCAACATTTGCGTTAAAAAGATTTTTCATCCAATCATACACCTTAAAGTTCAAAATATCTTCAAATAGTTTTTTCATATTCAATTTAAGTTCGTTAAGGTGGCTACTGAATCCTTCAATCTCCTCTGGAGTTACATCATCTTTTATTGATAATAATTCAGGAAACTGATGAAATTCTCTCTTTAATAGATTATAACGAAGAAGATCAAGTTTGTCGATAAATGATGACATAATATTTTGGCAATTGATAAGAGTTTTATTAGCTACAGTCTGGTATAAATGTAGTACAAATATATGGCATCAGCAACATTTTGAAATTCCAAAAGTGGAGAACTGCCTTGAAATGGGAATAATACTGTACCGAAAACAGTAAAAATGAAATTTTTTGCGGCACAACCCAGTACAAATGTATGGCATCAACAAAACTTTGAAATTCTGAGGTGGGGCTACCATTTTTCCGACCACCCCACACTTTGAAATGGGAAAAAAGCTCTACCAGAAGTAGTATAAACAAAAATATTTTTACTGTACAAACGAATGGCATAGGCAAAATTTCAAAATTTTAAAGTTTGGGATGACTTTTTTCCAGCTCCCCTCCCCACTTTGAAATGAGAGTAACTCTCTGCCTGAAATGGTATGAATGAAAATTTTTATGGTACAATCTGGTACAAATGAACAGCATCATTGAAATTTAAAAATACAGAAGTAGAGGAACTCTGCCGAAATGAAATCATAGATTCTGACAGTTGTACAATGTCAATGTCTTTTATGTATGCTTAGCTTTTGTAAATATTTTGTATCTAGCTTTTCTTTGATTATTAGATTGAGACAACCATTCTTTATATATTTCTATTTACAACCAGACATACAGTTCCATGACATCACATCAATAAATAAAAAACTGAATCAACCACTTTCTGAAAGCAGAATTAGATACTTCTCAAAAATCTATTGTCAATACTAAAGATGACTCGAATGCAGCCTTTTAAACCTGACTATAGAACACAACAAACCCTTAATCAAAAAATGTAAATATATACCAAGATATCTAAATTCATGTTTCATACAAGTATTGCAACAATATTTACGGTTAACTTGAAGTCATCTGCCATAAATATAAACATTAGGTGATTGGTTTTCTCTTCAAAGTTCTCTGGGAAGGGATAGGGGCGAGTGAGTAATGAGGTTTCCAGTGATGCAAGATAATTTTATAGTCACTTTCTGTGACAGCATAAAGCCATTCGAAATTCTGCCTTAGCTTTTGTAAATATTTTGTATCTAGCTTTTCTTTGATTATTCGATAGAGATAACCATCCTTTATACATTTCTATTTACAACCAGACATACAGTTCCCTGGCATCCTGACATTACATCAATAAATAAAAAACTGAATCAACCATTTTCTGAAAGCAGAATTAGATACTCAAAAATCTATTGTCAACACTAAAGATGACTCGAACACAGCCTTTTAAAACTGACTATAGAACACAACAAACCCTTAATCAAAAAATGTAAATATATATCACGATATCTAAATTCATGTTTCAAACACATATTGTAACAATATTCACGGTTAACGTGAAGTCATCTGCCATAAATATAAACATTAGGTGATTGGTTTTCTCTTCAAAGTTCTCTGGGAAGGGTTGGGGGGTGAGTGAGTAATGAGGTTTCCAGTGATGCGAGATAATTTTATAATCACTTTCTGCGACAGCATAAAGCCATTCGAAATTCTGCAGCAATGGGATTTTGTTTATCACAAGATGCCCAGTGAAATTTAAAAATCAGTTAAGCAGTAATGCTGAGCAATTTTTTAAAATAGTCGCCAGTAAACCAAAACCGTACCTGTTTTTACTAAGAATAATCATTTTGGGATATATTTTGATTAAAAAGTTACCATAGTCACCTTTCCTTCAAAATAGTCGCTTTAGTTGCCTTTTTAGTTGTCAGTGGCAGTCCTATAACTGGTACTAATATTGGAGTTCAGATATTTAGACTTGAGACAATTATTATAACTACTGGTACTGAACAACTAAAATTAAATTCAGTCAATTATTTGTAAATGGTTAAATGAAAAATTATATCTCCTCATGCATCTTTATGCCTGACCTGAGGCCAAAAGTTAGTACATCCATCTTTTACTCTTATTAATATTGGCTTCAGAACTCCCAAATTGAAAATCCTATACTTACAAAATTTCAAATACATGTGATTTGTTGTTTCTTTAACAATAAAGCCTAGCAGATAAATATATTTGGTAAAAATGGATCAATTTTGATTATAAGCAAAAGTAGAAAATGTAATATACAAATACCTAAAAAGGTTTTGACGTTTCAAAAATAATTTAGAATAAAAATAGTAAAAGTTGCATACTTGTAATTCTGCAGTAAGGCCTCCCAAAAAAGACCATGGCTCTTGATCACCACTCATGAAGGCTTCTTTGTAACCTTTAGAAAACTCTATTAGTTAAAATTTATACATCACTCTGTTCATATATATTTTGAGAAACCAAGCTTAAAACTTCTTTAAAAATGAATTTAACTCTTCACAAGATCCAACTTATAATAAGAAATATACATGATTAAAAATTATTTACATCATTTTGTTTTCGAAATTTCTACTACATATTATATTACTCAATTAATGTATATTCCATACAACACATTTAACTTAATTTGTGGAATTAAGAATACCCTTCATTAAACTTTAGAATTTACCTTTAAAAATAACGTATTCAACTTACCATAAATTAAAAAAACTATCTCAACAAACATACTTATTTGATGAAGAGTTGGCAAAAAGTTTAATTAAAATTAAATATAAAGTATTTTTTATAAATATGCTTCCACTTAAGTTCTTAAATAAATTGCAAATATTAAAGTTATATTTAAGTGCAACATCTGTAACTTTTTTTTTAATAAGAGGCCAAGAATACAAAATTAATTGGGATTACCATTACACATATTTTAAATTATCAGAAAAACATTTGTGTGGCGTATAGAAATCAAATTGAGCCACAGAAAGAAACTGCACCTAGGACAACAGTTAAAAGATCCTGAACCACCGTATCCCAAAATGAAAAAATAAAAGAAAAATGCTAGATGTAAAAAACATAAATGCAATCCATCCAGAAACTCTGAAATAGAGAAATACATTCTACCTAAGAAGCCATGAAAATATCTAATCTTTAATAACATTGTCATATATATATATATATATATATATATATAGCATAGTAAATATATTAAAATAAAATTATTTCACAGTTATCCAATTTTTCTCCAGAAGTTGGCGCAATGCAGCACATTCTCCTAAAGTAACATACAAGATTCATATGAAAAAGAGGGGAAATGACCAAATGCAAGGCATAAAATGGTAGAGGGGGATGGCGACCCCTCTTTCCCGTTTAAAAGACTGCTTTTATGCCCGGGCAACACTCACGGTACCAATGCCATGCAGAAGCCATACTTCCGTAAATGTGTCAAATCAAAAACACTCGAAAAAGTGCAAAGAAAACAAATAGGAATCGACCAGGATCGCAAGGAAAGAATGGAAATGCAGCAAATGCCCCTGTCGGTTAAGATGGAGTGCATCATATATAATAGAAGTCCACGCATGCGCTATTCGTTATTTTCACTTTCATCGTTCTATACCTCTGCCATATCCTTTAAGTAAGCATTTTCTCCCTTTTTTGTATTAAATAGGGAATTATAATAACATTTCAGGAAACCAATTGGATAATTACGTTTTATTGCCTCCTTCATAATATTCCTATTATGCATGATGCAATCAGACTTGAAAGTATTAATGCGTTGATTTCTTTTGAGGTGACCAATGACGACATTTCTGAAAATGTTTTTGGTCAAATTGGACCTCCAATCAATAATGCGGTTGATTTTTATATTGAAATTGTTTCTCTTGTCATATAAGACGGTATAAGTACCATATCTACTGTCATGTTTTAGTGTGATATCTAGAAAATCAACACTATCTTCCTCCTTACTTATATTCTCAATCAATTCCAGTTCTTTTGGATAAAAAGTAAAATCAAATTGGGGTGTATTCTTATATTGCTCAATAAGGACATCGTCAACGAAACGAAAATATGGCATTTCATGTAATATATGAGTGCCATTTTCAAATTTGCACAAGTATAGATCGGCGAGCAGGGATGAACATCCCCCTCCCATCGGAATACCCTTAACCTGTTGAAAATAGTTGGTGCCGTCAAATAAGATGTTTTCAAACAACACAATGCGAATCAAGTCCTCGTATTTTCTGAACGTAATATGCTCTTTTAAGTCATATATTTCATGTAGTTCCTTCAAAATTTCATATAGATTTTCCAGATTGATGTTGTTGAATAAATCACGGAAATCGTAACTTTTGAAACGTATATCCCTGCTATAAAATGGAAGATTTCATTTTATAGCAGGGATATACGTTTCAAAAGTTACGATTTCCGTGATTTATTCAACAACATCAATCTGGAAAATCTATATGAAATTTTGAAGGAACTACATGAAATATATGACTTAAAAGAGCATATTACGTTCAGAAAATACGAGGACTTGATTCGCATTGTGTTGTTTGAAAACATCTTATTTGACGGCACCAACTATTTTCAACAGGTTAAGGGTATTCCGATGGGAGGGGGATGTTCATCCCTGCTCGCCGATCTATACTTGTGCAAATTTGAAAATGGCACTCATATATTACATGAAATGCCATATTTTCGTTTCGTTGACGATGTCCTTATTGGGCAATATAAGAATACACCCCAATTTGATTTTACTTTTTATCCAAAAGAACTGGAATTGATTGAGAATATAAGTAAGGAGGAAGATAGTGTTGATTTTCTAGATATCACACTAAAACATGACAGTAGATATGGTACTTATACCGTCTTATATGACAAGAGAAACAATTTCAATATAAAAATCAACCGCATTATTGATTGGAGGTCCAATTTGACCAAAAACATTTTCAGAAATGTCGTCATTGGTCACCTCAAAAGAAATCAACGCATTAATACTTTCAAGTCTGATTGCATCATGCATAATAGGAATATTATGAAGGAGGCAATAAAACGCAATTATCCAATTGGTTTCCTGAAATGTTATTATAATTCCCTATTTAATACAAAAAAGGGAGAAAATGCTTACTTAAAGGATATGGCAGAGGTATAGAACGATGAAAGTGAAAATAACGAATAGCGCATGCGTGGACTTCTGTTATATATGATGCACTCCATCTTAACCGACAGGGGCATTTGCTGCATTTCCATTCTTTCCTTGCGATCCTGGTCGATTCCTATTTGTTTTCTTTGCACTTTTTCGAGTGTTTTTGATTTGACACATTTACGGAAGTATGGCTTCTGCATGGCATTGGTACCGTGAGTGTTGCCCGGGCATAAAAGCAGTCTTTTAAACGGGAAAGAGGGGTCGCCATCCCCCTCTACCATTTTATGCCTTGCATTTGGTCATTTCCCCTCTTTTTCATATGAATCTTATATATATATATATATATATATATATATATATATATATATATATATATATACAGGGTGTTCCAGAACTTCATGTACAAACTTGGAGGGAAGATAGAGAACATCAATAAGAATCATAATCGCATAGGAAAGTAGGGGCGGAAATGCGGCCCTCAAGTGATAAAGAGACACAGCAAGGACACAATAGAGAAAGCAGTGTTAAGCGCTTTATTATATACAAAAAAAAAAGAGTACAACAGTTACAAGCATCACAGGAGGTGTTCGAAATTTCACCCATTGGTAATGATGCATGCATGACACTTACGTCGCATGGATCATTAGCAATAAAATAACGTGTTTAATATCGTTAGATATTAAAAATGCTTTTAATACGGTAAAATGGATTGATGTGAGAAGACAAATGAATAGTTTCTCATTACCAACGGAATTAAAGAATTTGGTTAATGATTTCCTTAGTGAAAGGAAGATCTTTATGGAAGATTCTGAAACATATTGGGATTATAATATTGGAATACAACAGGGATCCAGTTTGGCTCCAATTTTATGGTTATTAATAGTAGATGAAGCATTGAAGATTGAATTCAACAATGAGGAAACTAGAGTACAAGCATTTGCTGATGATATTGCTATTATTATGAGGGCAAGTGCGTCTTATCTCTTTGGAGAGATGGGAACAACAGCTATAAAGAAACTTGAAGATTGGGCAGAAAAATATGGACTTAAGTTCAGTACGGAAAAATCTAAATTCATTATGTTTCCATTCAAGAAAAATATAACTTTATTCCAAATATTAAGATGTATGAAAGGAGGATAAGTTATGATAAGAATCTAAAATATCTGGGATTACAGTTTGATTGTAAAATGACTTGGATTCCTCATCTAAATGAAATTAAGAACAAAGTATTAAAATTCCAAAGCAAATTGAATATATTCATAAGAGCAACTTGGGGATTAAGACCCGAGATTAGGAAGGAAATCTACCTAAAAGCGGTAGAAAAATATATATCCTATGGAGCAGAGATTTGGTATAACGATATAAGGAGAACAAATGATAAAATTCTGCAAATTCAGAGAATAGCGTTACTTTCTATAACGAAAAGCTATAGAACTACATCTAATATGGATCTGCAAATACTAGCGGGATGTCTCCCCCTTGATTTAAAATTAAAAGGGGATACGAAGTTATACAGAAGTATCAATGGGATGGAGAATTTACAAATTGGAGATGAAATTGTGGAACAATTAAATATTGAAAAACCAAGTTTTATAAGGAAATCCCCTTGGGAAGAATCATTAGTGTATTGGAACGATAAAGTTCCAAATAATGGAGGAAGAATTATTTATACTGATGGCTCCAAAATTGATGGAAAAGTGGGTAGTGCATTTGTGGTATATCAGGATAATGAAATTCTATACCAAGAACAACATTGATTGAATGACGAAACAACAGTTTACAATGCAGAATTATTAGCTATTTTGAAAGCATGTGAATACATTCGAAATAATAATATAAGGGAAACTTATATTTGTACCGACTCCCGATAGGTACTACAGGCACTTTGCGCTTATGAAAATAGTAACAGGCATATCATCAATCTCAGGGAAAAATTGATTCACAACAAGGATTTCGTCAAACTTTATTGGGTAAAGGCCCATATTGGAATTACAGGAAATGAAAAGGCAGACGAGTTGGCGAAAGGAGCCACCAAGAAAGCATCAGTCGACTTCTACTTCAATTGGAGTAAAGACCAGCTAAAGAAGAAGATACAGAATGAGATGATCTTGGAATGGCAAGGAAGGTGGGACCAGTTAAGTACAGGAAAGTGTCTTCACAATGAAATAAAGAAAGTATCTATAAAAAGACTTCATGGAGACTTTTTCATTAATCAAGTACTTACTGGACATGGTGCATTTAGAGAATATCAGTATAGATTTTTTGGCAAAGATAAAATGTGCTATTGTGGTAAAGCGAGTGGATCTGTAGACCACACTATCTACGAATGTGAATTATGGGATAAAATTCGGAATGATACTTTCCCTAAGAATTATAAAAATGTTAGTTTATTTAATCTTTGTATGCATTTTAAGTGCAGGAATGGTGTTAAAGAAATTATGAAAAATATTTTATCCTTTGAAATGAATTGATAAGTGTTTTGTTGCTATATTGGTTGTATTATGATAGTTTTTAGATTGTATTTGAAGTGGAATTTTTAATGTGAATTGAATTATAGTGTGAATTGGATTGTATTAAATGAAGATTGTATTTTAAGATGATTGTAAATATTGTAATATAAGAAGTTATATGTAAATTGGATTGTATTATATAGTAATGTTTGATTTATGAAATATGTTGAATGAGCTTAAAATGTATTATTTATATTTTGATACTTTGTTGAATTCAAAGTTGAAATTATTGTTTTTATCCAAGTGTGATATTTGTTATTTTGATTTATTCCTTAAGAATGAAGGAAGTTTGGTTTTCAACCCTAAATGAAGGGTTCTTGTAATCTTGTATTGTTTAATAAAGTGTGAGGGATCAATCAGAGGATGACTCTCGTCAGATGGTGGTTCGTGTTTGTCCGGGCATGTTTTTGGTGTCTTGCACCTCCTGCCCGCGCGGTTTGGCCTGTTGGCGGCGCGCGGATGGGGTGGAGTGCCGTGGCTAAGGGCCCGGCCTGGTGTCCTGGGAGCGCTATTGCAGCGACTGTGCATCTTTCCTGTGTACCTTCAGGTGGGTCGGTGTTCTTGATAGAGTTACGTCGCATGGATTAGAGAACATTCTCAAAGGTACCGGGGTCCACCGCACTTTCTTGAAGAAACCACTGTGCAAACACAAAACGTCATGGATGATCTTCCGGCTGCAGTAATTGCACTCTTTGAAGAGCCGATGCGGTGGTCAAGTGGTCAAGGCGAGCATTTACAAGCAATCGTTCGACCGCCACGTTATGGGTTTGAGTCCCACGTAAGGCATGGATGTTGTGTTATTGGGTGCAGTGTGTACCGCCCCCTCTGGTGCGCCTGGGGCAACGTCCTAGGACGGCTAAATGGTTCATGTTCAGATCGATGTATAGGCGAATGATGAGAGTCAAGTGCCTGGCCATTTAATAATAATAATAAAAAAAACTTTTTGAATCTTTGAAGATGAAAAGGTTGTAAAGCCTTGTTGTGCAGAACGGGCCATACAGTTGTTAAGAATAAACTTGTTGCAACGCCAAGTACCCGTACACTGGTGCCGGGAGTTTGGGCCACAGAATGCAACAAACCCTCTTCCAAATCGGTTGTTTATGTTGATCGTGGTCGCCTGGTATCCTGCACCAGTACTGTGAAGGATCCACATTCAGACAGGCTTTGATGCATATGAGTGAACATTTGGTGATTTGGTAGGGGCCTCGTCAGAAATCTTTCCTGATACAACCATACAGCAGTGAGTCCATTTCCGTTAGCTAGGCCATACGCGAAGTGAATATCAGCCAACTCGGTGTTTGTGAAACGATTCATGTTGACCGCACTTGGTCGACGTCTACAATGAGGAACCCGCATGTGCCGACCTTGAAAGTTTGCGTACAGTGCCACCTATTGACTCCCACCATAGCTTTCCTATGTGATTATGATTCCTATCGATGTTCTCTACCTCCCCTCCAAGTTTGTATGTGGAGTTCCGGAACACCTTGTATATGTGTGTGTGATATGAAAATGTACAGTAAAACCTCAATAACAAGATCAATATAACACATTATCACTCATGATTATTGAATAATATATTTTGTTGATTAGAAAAACTATTCTAACTGGACAGTGATGGGTACTTATTAATCCTACAATAAATTTTTAATTTATTAGTTTTTAAAGTTAAATTAATTCTATAAATTTTTGAAATTTTACCTGTAAAAATTTCATACTTTATAGAAATTAATTCAAACTTGGTGGTTTTATTAACTTTTCCAAAATGAAATTAATTTCATAGTTCTATAGAATGCAAACCATTTGAAGCAATATTCTTATATGTAAATCAAAACACATTTCATTTCAAGAGATAAAACTGTCATTTCTGTATTTATCAGATAATTCTGTGAGGCATATATTTTTTTCTGCTTTAAATAACCTCTGGGTTCATTATTTATAAACTTTCTTCACTTATCTATTTATCCACATATCTTTATATTGCATCAGAAGAGTATCATCATATATGTGATATCAATTTTGCATAATGAGCTAATAATAAGATATAGCTTGGCAGAATTCATATTATGCCTATTTCATAAGAATGGAACTTAGAATACAAAGTTGAGCATTTGACATGGTTAAAAAAATCAATTCTCTTTTGATTCAAAGAAATTCCCTGTGATTTAATTTATTTGTAAAAGGAATATAGTCTATATTTTTCTATTACTAGAAAATGTATCTGACATTGCCCAGAATTTAAAGCAGGAATTCAGTTAATTTAATCATTAAATTTTTACAAAATCGACAGGGCTGATATTGGATAAATAAATCCTTGCTATAAATTAAGGACAATGCCAGTTACAAGTAAATTTTAAATAAACAGACTTTTGCAGATTTCTGTAAAACCTGACTAATAGTCTCTTCTTGGTTGCCAGTTTGAGATCTTTTTTCATTTAGCTGCCTACCCTCTTCTCAGATTTTTTGCTACAGACAACACAGACATCTTCTTTTATTATTACAGATTCAAGTATGAAACAATTTTTTTTAAACGCTTAAAAAAAAAAATTGAATTTATTGAGCATTTTTTACTCGTCCATTAGTGGGTTTTTTTTTTTTTTTTTTTTCCCCATATTTTAATTTTAAAGTTTAATTATTCTCATTATTTTCTAAAATACTTATATATTTTAATAAAATATTATAAATATTCATTTTTAACATTACATTTTTATTAAACAATAACATTGATTGATAAGTAAAAATTTTGAGATATAATTTCAGTTCCATCCAGCTGAATTGTCTCAAAACTTTTATGTTGGAATGATCCCAACATTTTGTTTTCAAAAATTTACTTATTTCTTTTTATGATAGTAGATTGTAAACAATTGTTTTTGTTTAGCATATATATTAAATCAACGAAATGTTTTTTGAAATAGATATTATAAAATGTAATTACCTAACATTGGAGCAAAATATTGGCTTGATGTTATACATACTGGTACTTTAGGTTCGTTAAATAAAAATAAAAAATAATTTTTCAAAATGAAATATTCTTAATATTAGTTGAAAACAACTACATGCTATCAATAATTCAAGTTATTTAAACTTTTTATACATTAGGACTTGATTATAACCAGAAGATTGGGACCTACAAATTTAATCAATCTCAAATAATAAAAGGCAATGTCTGTCTGTGTGTCCATCTTAAACACTATAGGCTCAGTGATCGTGTGTCGCAGAGCTACGAAATTTGGAAATCGGGGACCGGGGGGGAGGGGGGGGGACACACGTGAAAACCGATTTTTAAAATTTGAATATTTTTTT
The DNA here is from genome assembly GCA_951213105.1 of Amaurobius ferox. Taxonomy (NCBI): domain Eukaryota; kingdom Metazoa; phylum Arthropoda; class Arachnida; order Araneae; family Amaurobiidae; genus Amaurobius; species Amaurobius ferox. The sequence continues at coordinate 36,707,266 of OX578142.1, forward strand.
GTTGTTGTTGTTATTTAATGTTTATGCGATTTTGACCGCTTTTTCCCCTTTTTTCGCCACCATCCAGACGTCGTAGAAAAAAACAAATCACACGACCGGAAAGAGCAGACAATTGCGAGTAAAAATATATCAATTTCAAATCTCAGGGACAAATTCTAATATTTTTTAAAGATTTTAAAATAAAAGTCACTTTCGGCTCAAAAAAATGAACTTTCGTATTTAAATCCTCGCGTCGGGAAAAGTACTGATAATTTTGACTAATAATTTACATTTTTAGAAAGCTCAAACATCAGGCATTCTTACAAGCCCAATCTGGTCAAGAAATAAGGGAAAATAGCCACAGGATCTGGATTTTAAAGAAGTCATGATTTCAATTTCTCGGCGAAACGGCAAAAAAAGTTCGATTTCTCACCCACATGCGTGCGCAGATGCAGGGTGTTGCTATGGCGATGGTTTTTGGCCTAGGAATAATTAAAAACCTAATTAGTGTTTGGTAGTATCTGGCTGATATATTTGGGCCATGCTCTTGATACCCATGCAAATATCCTGGTGAGGATATTCGCATGGGTATTAAATTATATTTGCAAATGCCCTCAGTGATTGCTTTTTATATGGTTTTTGGTCTAGGGACAATTAAAAACCGAATCAGTGTTTGCTTTTCATATGGTTTTTGGCCTAGGGAGAATTAAAAACTGAATTAGTGTTTGCTTTTTATAAGGTTTTTGGCTCATTATGCTGGATTGAATTGTGGCGATGTACTGTTTACATCGGGTGGAGAATGAAAAAACTTAAAACACTGAAGAAATAAAAAAATAAATAAAAAGAAAGTTATGGAGATTGTCACAGTGCATTTATGCATCAGGTGGTGGTGGAGACAATCTTTAAAAAAAAGTTATTTTCGCTGAGCAGCATCGTTAAAACAGCATCGTTATTTCTTATATACTAAATTCACATTCAACATCATCAGTCTCAAAAATACTTTCATGTCATTTGCGATGTAATACTAAAAATGCAGACAACCAGATACAATTTCACTTATGTAAAACAAAAGATAGAGGAGCATACCTCTATAAAAAAAAAACATAGGAGCAGCTGATCCCAGCTGTGAATACACATCAAAGAAATCCCTTTCCTAGGGTTACAAGTACAGAAATCCTCAGAATCTCATAGTTCACAAACATTAGAAAAAATTCACTTTACAAATCAATTTTCAAGACCCCCCCCCCCCCCCCCAGAACATTATTTTTCATCTGAAAATTTCATTATTAGTTTTAACATCATTAAACTAAACCAAACTTTGTTAACTCCACGGGTTTGAGGGCACGGTAGCCCAGTGGTTAGTACACGGGAATTGCACTCGGTAGGCCCGGGTTCGATTCCCGCCACTGCCAAAACTGCCGCCGTGTTTACGCAGAGTACGATCATGTTAAACATGTGGGTCCGTATGTCCTTCCGAGAGGGTGGTAGGGGAAGGAGGATATAGTCCCTGTGGATGCCTCCCCCACTGGGTTCAGGTCTAAACTGGGTGGCACTTCCTGGGCATCCAAATAGTTACCTTACACCTTTCTGGTAGGTCAGATGGTCTGGGTCTCAACAACAACTCCATGGGGTTATGGCGCCAATGAGTTTGCTACGGTCAGAATTTTCAAGGGTAGCGAACAAGCTGGTCGCCGAAGGCGGCTAGTAAATTATATAATTCACATTTTTTACTACATTTAATTTGAAGAAGGATCAATCCTTGGAAATGTAAGAATTATTCTCCCAACCCACTCCTAGAAGGCTAAACATGTAATATGAAACAAATCTGCTGATGCTAATCAAATATTACCACACACAACATAGAAGCCCATTTACATACACATAATTCAGAGTACATTTTGGTTCAGACTAATGGCTTAAGTATCCATTTTCTTGTGTTTCTCATAGGGTATACTTTTCTTTTCTGAGGAACATGGTTCTAATTCCTTTTCATCAAGATCATTTACAGGAATTCTATCCAATTTCTTTGTTTCTAGCTATGCAGCTTCGATAGGTGACAGCTTATATTTCATGTACATTCTAAGTTGTAAGTGAAAGATACTTCTCGGGGTGTCTAAAGCTTTTGATATGACCCCAACTCATCTCATACAGCCTATTTATATATGCATTCATAAACAAAGACAAGATCTGTTGCTGTAATTTTTATCTTCTTTAACATTTTATTCAGTCATACTATTTCGATGTTTATCCAATCCGGGAACTATAATTTTTGTTGGAATCTGGATATACTTACAATTCACATTTATCAACAAGTTGCCATTAAAGCAAGATGATAAACAAAACTAATAATGTTGATAAGTCTAACAAAATTAATAATGTTGATAAGTCTAGCATAACTAACTGATTTCATAACGATACAGCTAGCTACAAGATAATAAATTAGGATGAATTATATAAAGGGGTAGCCAAACATCTGATGGATTAGCTTAATAGAAACATCCACATTTAATCAGTGAAAGGATTATAACTTATTATAATAATTTTAGTGTATATAATATAGTTTTATAATCTAAAAAAATAAAAATATGCTTTTTGTTTCTTTTGTAATTTTTAAGCATCAAAACAAACTGTATCAGACTACAGTACTATTAACAGACTGCAAAAATTGTTTTTCTCTGGAGTAAATCACTATAAAGGTCTGATTACATACAGTAAATCAACACTAGTTGGTTCAGATTAATGGTATAAGTATTATGTTATTTGGTGTATTTTAATTCTCCTTGGAGTATTATAATTATTCAGATTTTACTGTATACTATGAAAAATTTATTAGGAAAACACACTAAATTATTTGCAAAGTAAGTGTATAACTCTAAAAAGACTAGTTCTTAGTAATGTATATTTTTTTGTATACTTCATGGCTTTTTAAGAAGAATGTAGTAAAATCATTTTAGTTTGGATCCCAACAGCAAATAGTGTCCTATATAAGGGTGCAAGTATTATTAGTGAGCCCTAGAAGCAAACAGAAATGCAGAAAGTTGAAGTTGTTGTCTCTTTCAGGTCCAAGAGCATATTAAAAGTTGAACTGCTATGCAGCAAGTAGAATTTTGTAATGATGTGCAAAAACACCAAGAAATACAACACAAAAAATTCAAATTTGATGAATGGAATCAAAGTACTGGTACCCAGAGCAAGTACTCCAATATAATCCTACATGCAACATATAAACACAGTATTTTCTCTTCAACTGCAAAAATCTGTTACCATACAGTTAGAAGTACTAAAATTTCAAAGATATCTTATGTTCATACATGAAAAGGGAGAAGACATTAAACTTGACACAGGCATTGGTACACGGCGAAGAGCTATAGAAATAAAAGAAAAAAATATGTATATGAGAATATTATATTTAATGAAAATGTACAAAGCATTTAACGTATTTGAAAATGGTTTAAATATAAGATACACATAAAAATGTTAGAACCCTGTAGAAACAAGATGTACTTTAATACATATACAGTGAAATTATTTGACTAGGATTTACTGTTTAAAGATGTGCAACTTCTTTTTGTATATCATTGTTCAATGCTTAATTCCACAACTGTTATGTACTGAAGTTAAATATTTCCCCATTCAAATTATATTGCAAATCAATGCTATATTATCAATAAGGCAAATTTTCATAACTCAAATAATTTGATGATTCACAATTTTTTCCAGTGATTTAGCAATCTATTTCTTTTTCTTTTTATACTTAATTATACAAAATCATTTTTGTACTAATTAACATGAACCTCAAGAGGAACACAAATTTGTTAATGTTAAAAGTAGTTTGAGTTATCCGTCATAGGTTGTTAGTTTAAAAAATACACAAAATTAATTACATCCTAGTTTTTCGTACATGCAGTACAAAACTGTGTAAATTCAACAAAATATAACAAAAAATACATAGCTTACCTTTTCATTTTTATTTTGATACAGGTTTAAAACTGACGTGCTGTCTATGTTCAATCTGTCTGTCAATTCCAGTTTCAAAAACTATTTGTTCACGTTAAAAGAATAAATTTTCTTCAAGAAGCTTTAATATATCAGCTCCCATAAAGCATAATTTTGTATTAAACAAGTTCATATTAAAGGAATAAAATGTACATGTAACATTAAATTACATATGGAACTTGTCAGGGAATTAAAAGCAATTCATTGTAAAAGTAATTCATGTTAATAAGGTTCTGTACCTTTCAACCACTTTTTTTCTTTCAGTTCTCTATTTATGACAAAAATATAAATGCTTGCTCTTTGATGTTAGAATGAGTTTGAATTAATTAATTGTGTATTTTCAAATAATTTTATGAAGCTGAATTTCCCATTAGCTGGATTTTTTAAATTCAACCATCAGATATGACTGTATTTTCCTTTTGCAATTTAAAATTTTACAAACTGGTACAAAAATTTTATATGCTTTTTCCATATTTTAACAAACAAACATTAAATAATATCAATTAAGATTTGCCTACTAATAAAAATACACTAAGTAAAGAATAGAAAAATAACAAAAAAAAACTTCTAAGTCAAATATGTCCCGAGTCACATGACTAATTTTAATAAAACTTTTTCAGGTAATGAGGCTTAGTACAGGAAATATTCTAATTAAAGTTTTGTCCCACTACACCTAACTCATATAACAATGGGATTTAAAAATCCTGATTCTGTCCATCAATCACTTTAATTCAAAAACAGTTGAACCAATATTTATATACTGTTTTTCACTGGTTTGTTAAGTTTAATTGAAAGCAGATTTAAGACTAAAAAATTTTAACTTTTGTAAAGTATAAAAAAATTACATTTCCACGAGTTATTACTATGTGAATTCTATAAATAAAAAACTATTGATATTGTAAAAATCTACTTTTAGTATACAGGGTGAATTGCACCTAATCTGCCAAATGAAAGTGGGTGATAGAAGAGCCATGTGCAGTATAAAACACCATAGCAACCCTGTCCTATCTCTAACCGTTTTTGAGTTATGGTGGATAGAAGGAAAGTGCATCAAGTCTGAAAAAAGCCAAATTTGTGAGGTTTCTGAAAGGTCTACACACAAAATAAGCACATAATTGGAAAGAGCAGAAAATATCCTATAAAATGACACCATTTCCATCAGGATATCTGGATTTAACACTCGCGAGGTGCCATGCTCGACCCTCATTTCAATATCCTGTCCGTCTTTAGCCTGCTGTTTTGTGAGGTGCAAGAATATATTGCAAACAAAATGTGTAATGTATTGCATACAAAAAGTTAAATTTCTCCTGAACCAAAACACTGATATGGTTTACTGTAGGCTCATTCGAAAGCTGGTGGATTGGAAAAGTCCTTGGTAAATTTGACATATTACAGCTAGAAGGGTTTTTGCGATATAGTCGGTTACAGATTTTGCAACATTTTGATTTTGCACTTCGCCAATGTTTCAGCGCTTGTAGCTTGCCGTTAAATCCAGATATCCTGTTGGAAATTGTGCCATCTTATAGGATTTTTTCTACTCTTTCCAATTATGTGCTTATTTTATGTCTAGACCTTTCAGAAACCTCACAAATTTGGGTTTTTTTAGACTTGACGCACTTTCTTTCTATCTACCATAACTCGGAAATGGTTAGAGATAGGACAGGGTTGCTATGGTGTTTTATACTGCACATGAGCTCTTCTATCACCCCCTTTCATTTGGCAGATTAGGTGCAATTCACCCTGTATATCTATGCACAAACCTGATTTTAAACTGATAATTTTCATTCACAAATCCACTTTTCACAATTGACATGAATACAACACTAGTGGTGCAGTTTGGCATAAGATGGTAGGAATTGCAGGTACCAGTATTCAAAGCTAAATCAATGTAAAACAAGTGTCTGTACCTGGTGACCTTTTACACCCTGTAATTTGATGGGCTTAACAGCTAGTATAACAGCCACATAGGAGAGAAGAAATGCATATGAATATTGCAACTTCTACCAAGTTAATCCGCAATAAAAAAAAATGTAGACAAAAACATGGGTTCTATTGACCTTTTAAAATTGCAGAATAATTAGATTATCTTCTTTATAATTTTTTTCATCAGTTTATTTTGATTGCTGTTTTACAAAATTTCTGGGGAATAAAATTATGAATATAACTTAAAAAATTGGTAATTAATGAGTGCTAAAAATCTAATGAGTGCTATTCCATTTGTGAGATTACATCATACTATATTACACCAGAGGGCTGCTTAAACCTGCACAATAGCCATTTTGTTAACAGATATCTAATAACACACTCATAAGGCACGTTGACTTGAAACATACAATTCTTGCACGGAACAAATTAAATCCATATTTCATAGTTATCAGTATAAATATCAGTATAAAAAATTTTTGAATTTAGAAAATCTCACTTTAACAAACTAACATTTGCCTGTAAATTTGAATATACTTTGATGGCATATAAAAGCTGAAGGCTGTGTGTTGATAGAATGAGAACATATAATGGGTGTTGAAGACCCAGACTGTCCGACTCATCCTAGGACTTGAGCAACTATTTGAATGGCCAAGAAAAGAGTTAGCAGAAGCCAACTCCCAGGGCCAATGCTCCGACGATCTGAGGCAGGTTTATTAAATATCAAAAAGTTTTACAGAGAGATTACATAGTCATATAATGGGTGTGAGAAAATTAATGCAATTTTGTTGATCTTTTTTTTTTTTTTTCCCCCTTCATAGTATGACTAATTTGATCTGGGGGAATTTTAATACTTCATTTTATTGCTATGCTATGCCAAAGTACTAATCATTTGGTCATTAGATAATTTATAAGAGTGCCCCATACAAAAAGTTTCATTATATGAGAATATCTCAAGTTCTTGTTTCACTTAAAGTTATTAAATTAAAGCATACAATGCACAATTATTTATTTATACATGTAATAAAATACTCAGAATAAAATTTCAGAATAAAAAAAATTATTTAGATACTGTTATGATTTATTATATTTAGCAATGCATAAAAATTCTTTAATATGTTAGAATATTTAACAAAATTCATTTTGGAGATTATGAATTCGAATAAATTAAATAAATAACTTAGACCAATATAAGTCAAAAGAACAAATATCTGATAAAGGATTTATAAAAGCTAATAGAAATATCATTTATTTTTGTGAACTGCCTCACGGGCATGTTTTTTAAGCTTCCTAGTTGTGAGAAACTCTGTTCTTTTTCGAGGCTAAATGCTCGCCATTTTCTTCAACATCCTTGAGGTCATACACCCGAGACCTCCAACTTAGATATCTGTGGAAAACAAAGCTATAAACTTTCCACAGATTTCGGAGAAAAGCGCGCAATTGCAGTTGTCACCAAGAGGAGGGAGAGAGATTCCCATGATACGAACATTGGGTGGTATTTCTTGACACCGGGGGCCTGGGAAAGATTCCAATGTTCTATTCCAAGGTGGTCTCGAGATTAAGACCCGAATATATAGACAATTGAGGGCACGAAAAGGGGAGACGCTTTAACATCTTGAGAGTAGCAGGTCGACTGTTCTCGACTGTTCGTCACTTTCTTGTATACCCTAGCATTGTATTATATCTTCATTTCTACCAGATATGCTGTTCATCAATAAACTTGTTTTGTTTTCAACCAAAGTTGCCTCTTATCTATGCACGAAATAGCTCCTGATTCATCTTAGAATATATTTTCATCTATCCATTGATTTCGATACTCAAGCTTTCGGAGTGACGTTACCTACAATCAGTCGATGTTCTCGTATGGCACCGACATCCTAGCTTACAAACTATTACTTCAACGGAGATAACCTGCCGGTGTCCTTTTGCGACAACGCATTCCTAGAACCGAGCAGAGATGTCTTACAAACCTGGTGGCAGCCGCTTGGATCGATGAAAAGAAAGCAATGATACACCGGAATCTGAGCTATACAGACAGCGAAAGGAGCGATTGAGATCCTGAAATTCAGCAGCATCCGAGAAACGTCGGAGGTCAACGACCGGACGATAGCAGACGAAAAAATATTGCCTTCCAACCGATGCCTTCCAAGGGAGACCCCTACAGTATTCCGCAATGAGATGAAACCTGATACCACGACTCAGTGTGACGCGAAGCCAACCGTCCAGCGAAAGGGTGAGTGACTTATTTTACTTTGGTTGTTTCTTGTTCAAAACTCAGGATCTCGTGATATTTAGGCAGGGATAGATCTTTTAACCGAGCTACAGTTTATTTAGGAAAATTGGTTAGCCAAAGCTCGGATTTAACTAAGGATATTAGGATTGAACAATTAGGTGTAAAAAAAAAAAATATTGTATGTTTTGTTTAATGCATAGCGGTTTGTTTAATATATTGTAAACTTTAGTAACGCATATTATTTTCATTTTAATACATATTGAGTTAATTTAAGTAGAATTGAGTACGGGAAATATAGCCTCGTAAATTTAGTACATTATTTTTGCATAAGTATAATTATAATTTTATATGAAAATGGCATTTCTTGCAAGAGCCCGAAAAGCAGACTTAGCTAAATTAGCTGCCGAACTCGTAGAGGAGGTACCACAAAATTTAAAAATTGTTGAATTAAGAAAGTTAATTTTGGAAAGCGCTGATTATGAGGAAGAGTTAGTAGAGGGGATGCTAACAGCTATTGTGGCTGAGAGAATGGAAAAAGAAGAATTACTGAATAAATTACAATTGGAGAGAGAACAACGGGAGGCTAAAACAAAATCAGAACAGGAACAATTTAAATTAAATTTAGAATCCCAAGAAAGGTTGGAGCTAGAAAAAATTCGGGCCGGTAGTCGTAGCAGCGCGGAAAGTCCGGTTATTAGCATAGAAACGGGAGCGCCGATGAGATTCAGGACAGTAGAGGAAACGGTACGAATCATAAGACTGCTAACAGTCAAGGTACCAACACGGGCGGACCAGTGGCCATATTTTTTTTCAAGTTTAGAGAGAGCGTTCGCTTCGGAAAATGTGCCGATGGAGATTAGGGCAACCATCTTGTTAAATTTATTAGGGGACAAGGCAGCTGACTTGCTGACGCAGATATCAGAGCAGCAATATGGGGATTATACGATTGTGAAGGGGGTCGTGTTGGAGAATTTTCAACCGTCACCACAAGTGTGCCTGGAAAAGTTCAGGAAGGCGAGCCGTCGAACTGACGAGAGCTTCGTGCAGTTTGCGACTTGGGCGACGTCCATGTGGGAGTACTATTGTAGCTTAAAGGGGGCTAAGGATTTAGAAACTGTAAATCATTTAATAGTAGCAGACAAGATAACCCAAGGCTTGGACGTCGAGACGTACGCACATATAGGCATCAGACAAGGAGAGGGCTGGTTTAGGCCCAGGGAACTGGCTAAGGAATGTGATATGTTCTTCGCGGCCAGGGGAAAGTCCTATGCGGCGTCCGGACAGGGGACGGAAAGGTCCAGTATGTTCACAAAAGAGGAGCGTGACCAATCTCGACCCGAGGGCGGAAAGGCACGACATTTTAAAGGGGGACCCGAGAAGGGGGGCCAAAAAGGGCAATGTTTTGGATGCGGCTCTCGGAATCATTTTAAATGGGACTGCCCTCAAACGAGGCAGGGGAGAGCGAATGGTCCAAGGGACAGGCGCACGGCCGATCAGAGGAACGCTCCACGAGCTGGTGACCACAGAGTCGTAGCCAGGGTGGATGCAGTTAGGGCGGAGTATCCGAAAGTTACGGAGAGGGGACCGCTATGCAAATTAGAGAGGGTGCCAGTGAGCGTCGACGGTAGGTTGGCGTGGGCTCTAGTGGATTCGGGTGCGGAAATTACGGTCGTAAGGAGCGACGTAGCGCCAGGCGAATCGCGGACGGAGGCGGCTATACGTTTACAAGGAGTATTCGGGCCGGCCGTAGAATGTCCACTGATAAATATCCCTTTAGGAATGGTCAGGGGGGAGAGCGATAGTGCACCCCAACAGGAAGTCTTATGCGCGGTCGTGAAGGATATGGTAGAGGAAGTATTGTTACCGCCACAGGTAAAGAAGGAATTAGAGAAAAATTCTAGAGCTGGGAAGGCGAACGCCATAGGCCCAGGTAGGCGCGAACCGATTCCGGAGGGCGCAAACGAAAGCGAAACAGTTTATGAACCCCAGAGAGGGTCAGTTTCGAATTTTGAAGTAGAAGCAGGGGGAGAAGCCGCAAAAAGCGAAAAACTAAAGGAAACTGAGTTCCCGCAATCGCAGATGTCTGCGAAGGAACAAATAAGGTGTGCAAAATTAGAGGAACGAGCCAAGATATGCGGAGGATATGTGGTTTACACACAAAATGTGTTAGGAGAGAGAGAAGGCCAATTAGTCGTCCCGAAAGTAACCAGGGCGGAAAGGAGGCGACAAGCGAAAGTCAGGCCACTGGAAATTCTTCTGCAACAAGCAGAGACCGGGTGGGGCAACCCCGATAGTCAAGAGGTGAATAACGGACAGGTAGATGTACCGGATGGCGAGAGGAAGAAATATCCCAACGAGATTAGGGACCGAGGGAGCCAAAACGCGAAAGCGGAAGTGAAGGAACGAGGTCTTTCGGTTTCGAAATGGAAAGTTCCGATATTCCACGAAAGGGCTTCGTTTCGAGAGTATCCCGGCAGAAAGATGCGAACCCCTGGCTATGGCAGGAAAGGGGGGATGGAGAGAGTGTATGATTCTTCAACACGGAGAGTTCCGGTTTCAGAAAGGGAGACTCGAGATGGGTGGCAGGAAAGAAACCACAGCGCAGTTTTGGGGCTGAAGAAGGCCGATCGTGCAATGCGATACGAGATGGATAGAAGGAGGGGGGCGCAGAGTCTTTCTCAACGCTGTAAAGTACTGCAGCGGAAAGGTATGGGATAGAGCGTTTGAAATTGGGTCAAATGGGACTTCCGCGACCTCGAATAACTGAACGGAGGGAGAGTTAGTTCCGATTTTATGTATAGGTGTTTAATGTTTACCGGAGTGGTTGTGTGTAGTAGTGTACAAATGTTGCATGAGTTTATTTTATATTACTGTACTGATTTTTGGTTTGTGGGATTTTCTTTTATTAGAAACTTTTATACAGTAGTGTACAAATTCTACCGGAGTGGTTATATATTAGTATACGGGTTTTGAATGAGCATAAGGAAGGATTCAAGTAAAGATCGTTCGAACGGAACTGAGTATTATTTAAAGGGGTATGTTACGTAAACACGTAGATAAATATATATAAATAGGTGGGGATATAGTGAAATTGAAATTTATGTTTGTATGTTTGATATTATGAATACGTCTAAAGTACTTTACCTACTGGAGTCTTATTTTGGCCTTTTGGAGGGGATTTCGGGGAATGTTTATTTGTTCTTGCAATGAAAATGTGTATATAAGCACGAAATCCTGAGGGGACAGCCAGGGTAAAGGGTCACTGGAAAAGTAAACAACGCTCGAACTTATACCAGAAACTCTGGAGTTCGGATCGACTTCTTGGTGTGTGTTCAGACTTTGAGTTTACTTCAAACTGTGTGTTACAATATTGGGGATTTCTTTTAAGAAATACATAAGACTGTCTGAGTTATAGAACTTGTACAACACAAACTTTACCGGACTTGTTGGTGACTGGTCAAGGACTTAGCATGACCAAGAATTTAGTGATAAAATCAATGGACCGGGGTCTGGAGGCCCCTATAAAAGGAAAATGTTTGCGTGATTTTTTTTATTTCCGATTGTGTATAATGTTGTGTTTCTTTTATTGTGATCATGAAGGCGTCCACGTCAACGGCCATAGATGACCAGATGTGCCGACACAGGTAGTGTGTGAGAAATCTGAGTTTTGTCGAGTTTCTTATACTATGGTTGAAAAATCTGGGTGATTTAACCCGAATTTTTCCTTAGGAGGGGCATGTGAGAAACTCTGTTCTTTTTCGAGGCTAAATGCTCGCCATTTTCTTCAACATCCTTGAGGTCATACACCCGAGACCTCCAACTTAGATATCTGTGGAAAACAAAGCTATAAACTTTCCACAGATTTCGGAGAAAAGCGCGCAATTGCAGTTGTCACCAAGAGGAGGGAGAGAGATTCCCATGATACGAACATTGGGTGGTATTTCTTGACACCGGGGGCCTGGGAAAGATTCCAATGTTCTATTCCAAGGTGGTCTCGAGATTAAGACCCGAATATATAGACAATTGAGGGCACGAAAAGGGGAGACGCTTTAACATCTTGAGAGTAGCAGGTCGACTGTTCTCGACTGCTCGTCACTTTCTTGTATACCCTAGCATTGTATTATATCTTCATTTCTACCAGATATGCTGTTCATCAATAAACTTGTTTTGTTTTCAACCAAAGTTGCCTCTTATCTATGCACGAAATAGCTCCTGATTCATCTTAGAATATATTTTCATCTATCCATTGATTTCGATACTCAAGCTTTCGGAGTGACGTTACCTACAATCAGTCGATGTTCTCGTATGGCACCGACATCCTAGCTTACAAACTATTACTTCAACGGAGATAACCTGCCGGTGTCCTTTTGCGACAACGCATTCCTAGAACCGAGCAGAGATGTCTTACACTAGTTCAAAAATCTATGAAAGATAATTCAAGTTTCATTTTCAGAGAAATATACAATGAACTTTTATCTTCTGAATAATAATATAGAGGGCAGCATTGGTTCAACTTTTTATCATGAACAGTGAAGACTGATGTAGCTCTTTGTGCAAATCCATGTTTTGAACTTTCTGGAAAACTTAATGATGTATTATGTGTTATACCATACTAAAGCAATATTTAGTTAAATGTCCTTTTAAAAATTTTATGCATATATAGCGTTATTATGCAGTAAAATATGTAAGTTTTATTGGAAAATAAACAAAAAAAACAATAATCTAATAACATGATTTCTGATGCAGATTTCTTTTAACGATGAAACAAAATTTAGTAAAATTGCAAAAAAGTAACCCTCGATCCATAACAGATATACAGTGGAAAGTACAGATCTGAAAGTGTTAAAAAATATAATCTATTTTATATAAAATTTTGAAACAAAGGTGACCTTTCTGTTTTACAAGATTAGCATTACTACAAATACAATCAGATGCCATTATTAATGTAACTCAAGTTTACTGTTAATATTATTAACATTAAAAGCTTCAACTATTTTATTTTTTACTTTTGGGATGCTAAAAATGATTTTATAACTCAGTAACACAATCCATTTCAAATTTACCAAATTTTAAATAATTCATCTCTTGATTTAGGTACATAGTTATAAAAGTGAAACAATGAAATAATTTCAAACTTACCTATCCATTTCATATATGAATTTAGCATTGATATTACACCTTTAATATCCCATATATATGGATAAAGATCATACAGCAATGAACGGTTAGGACAAAATGTTAGCCGCATAAGTAACTTGCCAACAGCTTGAGTCATAGTATCAAATTTAGAAGCTCTATTAAACCATTCTTGTATTTCTGGATTTTCAGAAGCATTAGTTTTTTTCCTGGGATTTTGGCATACAAGATGACCATGAGCTTTTAGCCAATGAAACTCTTGTAATATCTTTAGTCCTTGCTGACCATGTTCAAATGGCAAATAAAATAAATCAACCAATAATTTAACATCACTTTCTAACAATTGTTTTGCTTCTGCATCACCATTTGTTGCAGAAGTATCAATAGGCTCAGTCTGCATTTCTTCAGCACTATCTTCTTTTATCACAGTATCTGGTTGTTCATCACATTTTGGGGAATTGTCTAATGAAATAGAAGTTTCCACTATTTCTTCATGCTTTGGTGAAGAGGGCAAAGGATTGCAGTCCATAGGTTCCATACTTCCAACCTCTTTTGGAGTTATCAAAGAATTAACTAGTTCTTTAGATAAAGGCTGAAAAGCTGAATCTAGAGCAGGACTAGCTCGACCAGAAGCAGCAGGAGTTGGCATAGCAGCTGTTGAAAAACAGGCAGTAATAACAGGAAGTGGACATGCAGGAATAGGAGTAGGTACTAAAGGAGCACTTATCAATCTGCCAAAAGCAGTTTTAGCTTTATAGAACTCGGGTAACCAGTCTTGTATAGCCTTTTTTAATGCTAGTTTAGGATGATATGTGTGAGGACTTAACTGTGAAGGGATATCTTCCATAGACCCACTTTCAGTCTCAGTTTCCAGCTTAATATCTGCACTTACAGAGTCACCTAAAATTTTAGAATGGTTAACAGTTAGAAAAAAACATTTTATGTAAATATGTGTTATTTACTAGAAAATAAATATAATTACTGATATTTAATTCTCTTTTGCCATCTACTGTACATTTGCTCCATTGAGACAAAGTATGAATGGGAATAAAGTTTGTTTCATATTCACAATTAGGATTAGTCAAAACTCCACGTAAACGAGGAATAAGTTCTGTAGATCTACCACAATATGGACCTACAAATAATCTTTTCTGATCATAGTCATTAGCATGCAAATTATCCCATATGAGTGGTGGACGATGAAGAACTTCAGTTAGTTCTTGGATAGACTCAATAGTTATATCTTTGGAAATAACTTTAGGGCCTATAAAAAAAAACAAGAATAAGATAAAAATATACATGGATTTAAAAAAATAAAAAATAAAATAAATAAATAAAATAAAATAAAAAAGAGAGAGAAATACTTCAATTTTTAAGCATATAGAATATTATAGTTAATATAGTTAAGAAGAAAATTATTAAATAATTCTTTCTATTCTAAGCAGCTGACACACTATTAACCCTTTCACGACGATCGGCACGCCCACGTGCCGGCTGCGAACTTGCATTCAAGGACGGACGGCACGCACTCGTGAAGGAGGAAACTTTACCGTAAGCGGAGAGTGGCACGCATTCGTGCCTCCACATAGAACGTTTTAATTTGTCTACTAGATGGCGTTACATGTCCGTGGAACTAACTTCAATGTATTTTGCAGAGGCATGACCTAGGCAGAAGAGGATCGAATGAATTATTTCTCCATTTAGAGCGGTGAAACATCATATTGTAATATAAACAGACAGAGCAATTCTCGTAGCATCAACAATTTTATAATTGAGTTTCGGTTTTTATTTTTATTTCAGCGTTATGATTTCGTTGGTGAATCATAGGAATATAAGAGAGTATTTTTTTTTGTTTGGATGTTAGAGGCAGTGAAATTATTCGTTTATTTCGGATAAAAGAATGGGAGCAACTAACGAGTATTTTGTATTCAGATTTATATGAAAAATATACATCAAATAGAAAATAAATATTTCCTTTATTCCAGAAAAAAGTAGATTTCTGTGTTGAATAGGTGATTTTTAGTGAATTTTTTTCGAGAGTTAGGCTTAGCGCAAAAAATGTGCTGTCCTTTGGGACCAGTTCGGAAGCGAAGCACTCCGTCTTTTATGCCGCGACAGCTCCGGAATGCTGCCGTCGTGAAAGGGTTAAAATCCACAATTTTTATGAAAAACTGCTTACATTAGTGATTTTTATAGTCCTCCTCCACACATGTATGCGACAGTCATCAGTACTGAGAGAGAAGCAGGATTCGCCACTTAAGACAAAATGCCTCAAATCGAACACTATCCAGGCTGACTGAGCTCAAAACCAATCCAAACAACTCTGCCTATGTTAAGGGGTCAGCGAAAGTCACCTTAATGTGTATTGCCACCTAATCCCACCTTCTGCCAGTAGTCTCTGAATAGTATCTTTTGATGTAGGATGCATGGAGGATGGTAAACGTCTTTGAAATGCTGATAGTGACACCATTGCTGTGGACATGGGTCTTCTCCTGACTGCACAAACCTCTCATGCAGTTGTATGTCTGAGGTGTCCTGAGCCTCTACGACGGTTACATGTTCCTTGTTTCATCAACTGTTGCCAGCCCCAAACAACTACCATATCACTCTGACCAAGATGGCAACTCATAGGTCTATTGAACCAACCAGCTTCCCTTAGGCCAATGATGTTACCTCTCTCTAAATACAACAATTGTTCGTAGCACCGTTAAGGACATCTTAAAGGCATCTTTCTACACAACTTGCAGTATCAAAGCATAAAATCCAGATTAAATTGTCCATAAGTGAGAACACTCGCAGTTTTAAATGCTGAATGATGTGTTGTTCTTATGCACAGTGAATGAGTCCTATAACATTATTCATGCTGACAATTTGATCATTTGCATAACTTTTAAAACAGCATTTGCATGCCAAGTTTCGTGGCTATAACTCAATATTTTGTGGGTACATGTATTATTTTGCAACAGTGTATTTATACTAATTAAGTGTGATCATTCATTTTGAAAGGTCTCTTGTGATTTTTATTCCAAGTATAAAATGGGCTTCACCTAAATATTTCTTTTTGAATAGCTCTTTAAGCTTATTTTGCAAGTGTCGTCTATGTCTTATTATTTAAAAGAAAGAATAAGTAAATCAACATAAAAAGCAATATGAATATGCATGGGTTGTATTTTGGCCTCAGCAAAACCATGTGACATAGTGATTCACATAAATTTTGATACCATGCTCGAGTCGTTTTCTTTAGTTTGTAAACTACTTTTCCTCGACAGCAGTACTGTTTCAGAAAACTATCATCCACAAGCTTCATATAAATGTCTTCTTCAAGATCTAGATAAAGATATGCTGTAAGTTTCCTAGTTGACCACTAGAAATGATATCTAAGTGGTAGAATCATCAAATCTTTTACAGTAAGTTTTTTAGAACCCAGTCACTAAATTAGATTGTGGTGAAAAAAGTTATATCATGCAAGTTAATTCTCCAGTGAAAAGCATGGATTTAGGCCTAGCCATGTTCTGCTTCTCACCACAATGTAATCACAAAGTGATTGGGATAATAAACTAACCTACCTAATAATTCCATCAGGGTTCTTGATTCTGATAAAAAAAAACACAATCTCATTTTCAATAAAAGATACCGAAAATATTTAAACTATGAAGAAAGTAATTCTAGGCCAAAAAATCAGAAAGTATAAAAATCAGAAAACTTTGGGAAAATCCAAAGAAATTGACAACTACGCAAAATATAAAATCATACTTTTACAAGTAACAGTTACTAATGAAATGAAAGAGGGGAAAGCATTCATGTAAAATAATATTACCAGTCCACATGATATCTATATTAAGATGTAACTTCTGCCCAATAGTATTCAGATATTCAGAATTTTGCACATTAGGAATAGCTCTTGCAGCACAATATTCTATATTGAATAAAAAAAAATTTATAAGTTTATTTTAAATCATACAGTTATGAAATATGAAAATAAAAGTACAATTATTTTTATCGTAATATGCTGGAGCATAACAGTTTGAAACTAAATAAAGGAAAGATCAAATCTATTACATAATTATGTTGTACACTAGTAATGTCACGAAATAAAAAAAAAGCCAATATCAATTAACCAATACTATCAGATTAGCAAAGAACCAATATGATTTAATACTCATATCAATTAGATTGCTATTATAATTTAAACAAATTTATAATTACTGTAAAATTATGTATAAAACTTATTTCAGCCATAATTTATAACTAGCCACCTTTGTAAATATTAAAAAACAAAAAACATGTATGATACACATGTTAATAAACATTTTAAACACTTTTCTGAAAATCATAGCAAAAGAACGATCATGAAATAATAAACACACTCTGTTGCAAAAAAATATATGTACCCATAAAGAATTGAGCTACTGCATGCAAATGCCATTTAAAAGTTATGCAAATGACCAAACTGTCAGTGCCCATGGTATTACAGGGCTCATACAATGCACATGAGAATGACACATTGTGCAGCATTTAAAATGACTGCCATTCTCACTCAGGGGCAAATTGCCCCTCAGTGGGAATGCCAGTCATTTTAAATGCTGTACGGAACTATATTTTCTGCTTTGATGCAAGCTATATAGAAAGATGCCTTTGAGATGTACTCGACAGTGCTACGAACAATTGTCGGATTTAGAGAGAGGTTGCATCATAGGCCTAAGAAAAGCTGGTTGGTCCAATAGAGATATCAGTAGCCATCTTGGGCAGAGTGATATGGTAATTGTTCAGTGTTGACAACAGTGGAACAAGGCACATGTAACTGTCATATAGGCTCAAGACATCCCAGATATACAATTGCTCGAGAGGTTCATGCAGTCAGGAGCAAAGCCACATCCACACTAATAGCAGTGCTATCAGCCATTCAAAGGCATTTATCATCTTCCATACATCCTGCATCAAGGGATACTATTTGGAGATGACTGGTAGATGATAGTATTAGGTGTTGACACACATTAAAGTGTCCACCACTGACCACTTAACATAAAGTTGTGTGGATTGGTTTAGTTTGGTCAGCCTGGACATTGTCCAATTGGAGTCATGTTGTCTTTAGTGACGAATCCCAATTCTCTCTCAGTGCTGATGACCAACACATATATGTGTGGAGGAGGACTGGCCAGCATTCCGATCAAAAATTTCATGTCAAGTGGCACATGTCCATCCCACGTGGTGTGACAGTCTAAGGAGGCATCTCGTTGGACAGCTGATTTCCTCGAGTTGTGCTATAAGCCAAACTGATAGCTCGCTTGTATGTCACCAATATTCCACAGACATTTGTTCTGCCTATGCTGTCAAGCCACCCAGGTTCCATTTACAAACAAGATAACACTCAACCACATAATGCATGGCTATCTCAACAATGTCTCCAAAGATTTAATACCCTCCCAAGGCTATTAAGTTCCCCAGACCTATCACCAATAGAATACATCTGGGACATACTGAGACAGCAATTACAGCCTTCTCAAAATACCACTGAATTAGCTGACCAGTTGAAACATTTGTAGCAGAATTTTCCACAGACAGACATACGCAACTTAATTGACTCTATTCCACACCAAATATAAGCTTGTATAGCAGTCAGGGGAGGATTTACCACTTACTAAAATGTCATCTTCTTGTTGCTATCATAATAAATATTCTTAAAAAATATTTTTTGCTCCAAAATTCTAATCATTTGTATATCTCCTCAAACAATACATGTATGCCAAGTTTTGAGATTGTAGCTCAATTTCATTTGGGTGCATATATTTTTTTGCAAGAGTGTAATTTACATGAATCTAAACAAAGTGAAAAAAGTGTTCTATAAGGAATAGGAAAAAATTGTGTAAAATACAAAATTTTGGATTGTAATCATAGATAAAAGAGAATAGAAATACATGAATATAAAACCATACCTTAATTAAAACTTTTATATTTTATCATACTTCTATGAAAATGCATTAGTGCATTACTAGTTATATCCATGCTGATGAAGTATAGTAAATATTTAATAATCTTCTCTTCACTTTTAACAGAAGGCATTTATAAAGGGAAACATTCCGGGCAACCTTTCAGAAAATTATTTATACACCACAGCAAAAATGGGGTCTTAGAAAGATTTAATCTAACTGCTCTTGATTGTGCGAAGGCAATGCTTAGTGATAGTAAAGTTAGTGATAAATTGTAGGCAGAAGCAATCCTGTGTTTTTTGTAAGTAAAGAATAGAATATGTCACACATTTAAAATGAAAACATCTCTCGAACTCTACAGTGGAAAGAAACTTTCAGTAACTCATTTAAAGATTTTCGGTAGCAAGGTTTATGTGGGAAAACAATAACAGCTAAGAAAGAAACTAGATATGAGAGCCCAAGGTGGGATAATGGTAAATTATGCTACGAGTACAAGAGGCTACAGGATACTGATTAAAGGGGGAAAGAATGTAATTGAGCCTAGTAACCTTAAGTTTGAGGAAAACATAGAAGCAGAGAAAAGCATCCTGGACCCAAATAAAAGTATAAGTTCTATTAAAAGTGATCCCAATGCTGTCACCTTTAAGATAACCCCAGATCGCTATTCTATAAGCTCTGATGAGGAATGTCTGGATAAGAAATCAAGCAAAAAGGCAGGAGGCAACACTGGCAACGGTTTATTTGAAGACAGTGAAGAAACGGACTCTCCTGTGAATTCCAGCCTGATTCCCTGTTCTGACATCCCTTGGGAATGGGAAACCATCCCAAAAGTTGACGATAGTAGAATAGATGTATACTATTATGTTAGGGAGGACAGTAGAAAAAGGTTTAGATCCCATAATGATGTAAGGAAGAACTGTTATAAAAATATTATTCAATATAATCAAAACCTCTTTCACTTTGGGGAAGGTAAAAGCAAAATAGGGACAAAAAGGGTTAACAAGCCACAGACAAGTAATGTTGAAATTAACATACCCAAAAACTATATAGCCACCATCAAATCGCCCTAAGTAACTGAATGCAGTAACGCCATGACTGAGGAAATAAAAGTTATGAAAGAAAGATATGTCTGAGAGTTAGTTCCTGCATCTCCTTCAGAAAAAATAATAGGCAGTCGATGGGGTTTGTAGTCTATAAAAAGAGATGAAAAAGGGGAAATCAAATGCTTTAAAGAAAATCTAGTAGCTCAAGGATATACCCAGGAAAAGGGTGACACATACGACGATGTATTGAGTCCAGTTGTTAATTTCAGTGTGATCAGGTAATTTTTCACTATCTTTGTCAGTATACTTGGTTGGATGCATTTCCAACTTGATATAAAATATGTTTGTTTATATGCTAAATTGAAATATAAAATATATATAAAACAACAAGGTTTTATTAATCATAAGTACAAAGAACATGTATGTTTATTAAATAAAGCAATTTCTGGGCTTCACCAAAGTGGTAGAGACTGGTTTATAGAACTAGATTCCATGTTTAGTTTATAGAACTAGATTCCATGTTTAGTTTATAGAACTAGATTCCGTGTTTAAGAAATTGAAATTTGCAAAACTTAAGTGGAGTAATTGCTGTTACATATTTAATAATAATGTGCTTATACTAGTTTATGTGGATGGTATCATATTGTTTTCAAAATACCAAAAGGATATTGGTCTTGTAGTTTCTATGCTAAATGACACATTTGATATTAAAGTGTTAGGTAAAATCAAAAAATTGTTAGGTGTAGATTTTGAGGAAAAAGATCACATGTTTTATATACATCAGAAACAATATATAGAAAATGTTTGTGAAATGTTTAAACTATTTAAGTACCCAATTGTTTCACTTCCCATTGCAAAAGGTTATATTTTGAGTAAGATATATTGTCCTGGTGCTAGTGAGAAGTTAAACCAAATGAAAAATATTCCTTATAGAAGTTTAATAGGATGTTCAAGTTTCATTTTTAGTAGGATACGACCTAATTTGTACTATGCAGTAAATATTTTATCACAATTTCAGGAAAACCCAGGTATTAAACATTGGGATGCATTACTAAAGTTATTGGGTTACTTAGATAAAACTAAAAGTTACAAATTAAATTTGTGAACTTTATTTGAACTGTTATTCAAACTCAGATTTTGCAACGAATAGGGATGATCGAGTAACATTAGGGGTATGTTGTTCTATGTAGATAAAGTACCTGTATCTTGGTGTACCTTTAAGCACAAATGTGCGAGCCTATCACTATGGAAGCTGAATATGTATCATTAACTGAAGCTGCCAAACAAATGATCTGGATGCAAAATATTATTGAGGAATGCTACCAAATAGGGTTAAAATTTAACAAATGTAATAGTGTAATTTTTTGTCATAATCAGGCAGTTATAAATTTTTCAAATTCCCCCAAATGAAAATCATAGGACTAAACATATAGATGTTAAATATAGTTTTCTAAGAAATTTAGTTATAAGAAAGTCATTTAAAGTAAATTTTGTGAATAGCAAAAATAACGATGCAGATTATTTCACTAAACCCATGACTAAAGATAGAATTCTAAATTTCTGTAATGAAATTTTTAATATGTAATTTTTAAACTTTAACCTTCTAAAACTTTAATCTTTAAATCATTTGATATTGGGATATAATCATACAAGATACATTATAAGTTACTTTTCCCTCATTGTACAAAGTTGAAATGTTATGAGTATAAATTAAGGTGATGATGTACTTTTTGTGTATATATCCACTATTTTTGAACTCCCACACTTAGCAGTTACATTGCTCATGTGTATTTAAACAATGTATTAATGCCATTTTCAGTATTTCCTGCTATAACATATAATATAGCTATAACATATAATATATATGAAATACTAAAAATGGCATTAATAACATATAATATATATGTTATAGCAGCTTATATATATATATATATATCCCATTTATCTCAATCCCACAAAAGCAATTTTATTTGCTAATGTGTTTCATTATGTGCAATGAAGAAATCTTTTATATTTTTAGCATTGTGATTCAAACTACAAGTATTTTTATAGTGTATACTGAAACTGAATTTGGACACTAAAACATATTATACCTAAATTTAACTGAAATCTTAAATAATTATACTTAAATTTAAATGACTTGAAATCAATATGTTTATACTTTAATTTAAAGTTACTAAAATTTAATGGTTATACTAAAAGTTAAATGTTAACTATTAATTTGTTTATATTGAAATTTAAATGTTAACTACTGACTTGTTTATACTTAAATTCTAAAGTTAATGTTTATACCTAAATTTTTTACAATTCAAATTTCTTAAAAGATTTTTAAACTTAAGCTTTACAATTATACCTAAATTCCGTAACTTCAATTAATGATTA
Source organism: Amaurobius ferox (assembly GCA_951213105.1). Classification (NCBI taxonomy): domain Eukaryota; kingdom Metazoa; phylum Arthropoda; class Arachnida; order Araneae; family Amaurobiidae; genus Amaurobius; species Amaurobius ferox. The sequence continues at coordinate 36,729,885 of OX578142.1, forward strand.
TACATAAAATTCAAGTAATAGAATGAAATGATTATATTTATATTTAATGTTATATCATGTTTCTACTTACATATATACTTAAATTTAGAGATTGTTGTTATTGGAATATTTATAACTGAAGCTTAAACTTTTGTATCTATCATTATAATTTAGTGACACACTGGGAACTTGACATTAGTTAACATGTCAATATTTTTAGATTAAAATTTTTTAGTATACTTGCATACACTGGCTTCCAAAAGTTAAGCACGGACAATAAAATCAACAAAAAAGGAAAAGTAAAGCTTGGATTAACTCAAAATTGTACATGAAGATAGCAAAGGTGTTTATGCATTAAGAAAACAAGAATTATATACAAAGATGAAAAAAATATTTACTTTTCGTAAGTTATATGATGATATCACATTTGGGTCTTTAACAAAATGATGTTTTAAAGGCCGACAAACCAAACAAAACTTATTATATAGTATTTATATAGTATTTATATAGTATTACTTATTTATATAGTATGTCTCCGGACCTTCACACAAACTTTACAACGATTTTCCATGCTTTCAATGAGGTGATCAACCATCACAGATGCTAGCAATAGCCATTCCTCTAATAGGGCAGTTTTCAACTCTCTAAGACTGGCAGGAGGAGGTAAATGTGCAGAGATAGCATGCCCGAGGGCATCTCAAAGGTTTTCAATGGGATTAAAGTTGGGGGAATAATCCAGCCACTCCATACGAGAAATGCCCTCATTTTCCAAGTATTCGTCACCAATGTTAGCTCAATGGGGAGGGGCATAAGGAGGAAATCAGAACCAACTGCTGCAGCATAGAGTCTCGCAATGGGGCATAGGACTTCATCCCGATACTGTGCAGCCATTACAGAACCACCTTTAAAGATGTGCAGCTTTGTATGATATCCCATTGAAATTCCAGCCCACAAAAAGATGCTGCCACCTCTGAATACGTGATGCTCAATGATATTCTTAGTCTGATTGCGTGATGAATTTAGCATTCATTTTATCAATTTGGCGACATTTACATCAATTTGGCAACATTTAAAAAAGTCGCCAAGTTGGTGATATTCCGCCAAATTCATCATCAAAATTTCACCAAGTGTTACTGATGGAAAAATAGGTTTTTCTTAAAGTACATAAAAAAGTAATGGCATCCAAATACAAAATTATTACCTAAAGTATCTTCTCTCGTGAGTAAAATGAGCTAGATAAACAAAAATGCTGATAACAAATTTATTGCATAATATTATTACATCTGAAAAGTGAACAATATAATTCACAATAGTTAATACTTTTATTTTAATATTATGTGAATTTTTGATAAATGTATTCGAAAAAATGTGCAATATCTCTAGAATGGTTCATGCTAGCATTCTAAAGTTTGTGTCAATTGTTTCCAAATGAAAAATTACATAAGAAATGGTTATTTACATAACTTTTGAAGGTTTTGATTTTTTGATGATTTTTTCAAAATTTCATTTCAAAATTTGGGGGTTCTAAACAATTGATTGCATTTAAAAACAATAGGCTTTCAGTATTCATTGATTGCAATTTTTGTACCACATATCATTTGAATCACTCCATTCGTTCGTGAGATACCATCTCCATAGACTCACTGATACACACACACATAGACACAGATATCACTTCAAAAACGTTTGATTTGTATTCAGGTATGCTTGAAATGTGCTCTACCATCGAAACTCGAACTTCAATTTTCAATCTCGTCACAATACTTTTCTTACACATTATACAATACAACGTCTCAAATCCAAAATCCTTCAGACCTCAGTGATTCCGAATTTCAATTTTTTTCAGATTTTGGGTCATTTTTAAAATAAAGTATGGATTCCCCCCCCCCTCCATAATTTGAACTTTCTTAACTCCACTACAAAATGGAAATTTGAGCAGCTAAGCAAAAATATGAAACAAACAAAAAAAATACTCAAAAAGAAAATTCTTATTTATCATACACCTTAAACAATTTAAACTTTTTAGCAAACATTTCTATAATGGTGCATTGTCTCATAATTTTATTTTTCCAAAGTAACTTTTTCTTTAATTTTAATAACATATTATATGTAGAATATATATATATATATTACATATAATATATGTAAAATATATATATTCTACATATATTATATGTAGAATATATATATATTTTAAGTTCTTGGTTTGTTACAAAGCTCCTTTGTTACAGTCCTTTAAAAACATTGTACGGTAATCCTTTTAAATTTTCCTAAAAAACCTTCTCTTCATTAACGTCAACGTCATGATCGCTAACAACATAACTATCTTCCTATTGCTGCAACAGAGCCACCCATAAGGGGGATTGATATCACTAAAATGGAAGGACCTGGATTGCCAAATTTTTTTATGGGGGCTGTAAAAAACATGAAAAATTCACAAAATATGAGAAAATGAAATATGGAGGGGGCTACAAGATAAAGATTTTAAAGCATGTTTTACTGTTTGCAAATCAGACAGATGATAGAACAAACTTTTCCCTGTATTCTCCTTTCAGATACCCCCTTCCACCAATTATTATCACTTATTTAATCATGTCAATGTCTAGCGCATTGCATTTCTTTCAACCCACCCCCTTTCTTCCCAGCGCATCATGGAACAATATAGGCAAAGAGCTATTGCTTACGGGCAGGAGAACCCCATTCCTTCTAAAAATAGATTAGCAGATGGTTGCCAGTCTTTGAAAGAACAGTTACCATATATACTTGTTGATATATTTGTGTATAAGTCGACCTCCCCCCCCCCTCCAACTTCCATAGGGAAAAATCCAAAACTTGCATATTAATTGATCCTAAAAAGTTAAAAAAAAATCAATAAATTATTTAAAAATGCTTCAAAATGAAAAAAAAAATTATATGTAAAATAATAAATTTAATTTCCATAATAAAAACTTCATCGGAATCCTTTAAAGTCTGATTCTAATATATATAGTCCGAGTCAAACTCACTAAACAGTTTAAAAAACAATTGGTATTTCATTTAAATATCAACAATCCCATCCATGCCCATGTCATAAAAATCCCTGTCATCGTCATTTATAAAAAACCCATCATCAAGCTTCATGATTTATGCCATCAAATTCATTACTAAAGCAACATTGTTTGAACTATTTCACGACCATTTCCCACAGGTATCGCATCCCTGTTCCAAGCATCCTTAGCCAACCACACAATCAAAACAATATCTGGCTTCCACCTGTTATTTGAGCTGATATTTCCATTAACCCTGAATCGACTTGAAGCTGCACAGTTGTTATAAAGTACTCTCTGTTAAGAAAAGAAAAACTGCTTTCAACTTAAAATCCTGCATTATAGTTTTACAAAATCCTTGTTACAGAGTGTGCTACAAAAGAACCATTTTTGGATGATCAGCTGTAATCAGAGATGTGATACATAAACATCGAACGAAAATGAGCGAGTTGTATATAAGTTGTGTATATATATATATCTTTTTTATGATACAATATACTGGTAGTTGGGAGAATCGGGAGGGTAGTGACTGACAGGAGAGTTTTGAAGTACAGAGAAATTTTGAGTGCATGATTGCGTAATTATTACTGTATCATTTTCGGATGGATTGCATAGTGGAAAAGATAACTTTTAGACATATGATTATTTATTTATTTCTATTTTTAGACTCCATTTATAAATCAGCCCTCTCTCCTTTCCCACTTTGAAGCTTTTTTTTTTGTCACAAATTTCTCGACTTATAAGCGAGTATACAGGGTGTCCCATAAACATTGACCTCGGCTTTTATTCCTTAAATATTGATCTTAGACATATATAATAAATTACAAAGTTGCATAAAAAAGGGTACCGAATTTTATAAAATCAATAAAAACAAAGTTCCTTATCTATAAAACTATCATTAGGCCAGTCCTAATGTATGGCTCGGAAACATGGTCTTTAACAAAAAATGGAGAGGGCAGAGTTGCTGTTTTTGAGAGTAAGGTTCTCAGAGGCATCCTTGGTGGAGTAAAGGAGAATGGCCTATGGCGGAGGCGTTTTAACTCAAGAGATATATAGATATTTTAAGGAACCCGATATTATTAAATATTTTAAAATTAAGCGAATGAACTGGGCCTCTCATATTGCTACATTAGATGAAAGGGACCCGGTAAAGAAGATGTTTGCTGCAAGGCCCTTTACTAGCAGAAAAGAGGAAGACCAAAGCTGAGATGGCTTGACTCAGTTGATTCGGATTTTAGAGTGATTGGAGCAAGAGACTGGCAGATCAGGTCTAGAAATAGACAGTCCTGGAGGAATCTTCAGCAGAAGGCCATGGCTCATCCTGGGCTGTCGTGCCAAATATGATTATGATGATGATAAAAACTTCCAGGGGATTAAATTTGAAGAAATACAAAATTTTAATTTTTATAAGGCCCCCGTACAAAAACATTTCCAATGAGTAAAATGTGCCCCATACACTAATAAGGTGATGGACAAAATTTCAACATTTTATCAGAAAAAGTCCCAGAGATATGCTTAAACAAAGTTGGTGAGGAATTAATCACAAATTAAAATGTAAATGTTTACAGCAAGAATGCAAATGACGCAATGCAGAAATGCATCATAGGCAAATAATATCTGCCTCTTACCTTTAATGGATCTTTGGCATGGATGGAAAACATTTTGAACAAGCTTTGTAATCTTTGTCTGAAGTTATTATTTCTACACAGTGTAGATACTTTTGTACCAATTAATAGCAAAATTATTATTTATTTATGTAATCAGTGTTTTCTTTTGTAATTTGTGTATGACCCCTGAAACATGATCTAAGGACATGATTTTTCCCCTCTGAGAATCCAAAAGGATGCATCGAAAAGTGGTTTAAGTCAGCATTTTTGTCTTTTCATATCTCTGGGACTTTTTACGATAAAATGCTGAAATTTTGTACATTACCTTATTAGTGTATGGAGTACATTTTACTCATATATATATTTTTGTAGGGGGGCCGTATAAAAATTTAAATTTTGTATTTCTTCAAATTTAATTCCCTTGAAAATTTTAATCAATTTCATAAAATTCTGTACCTTTTTTAAGCAACTTCATAATTTATTATGGTAGTTCTTTCGCATTTTCCAAGAGGGGTGATTTCTTTTATGTTCTTGTGTTAAATATGGTATTATAAGGGTTCAGCTATATTCAATTTATGGTCCGGATTTTGGATAATTCCGAACTTTGGTCGTCCGGAATTGGGATACTATACTCAGGCCCGGTTTAAGGCGTGGCCGGCGTGGGCAATTGCCCACAGCAGACGAATTAGGGGCGGCCATTTGGAAGTGAAATTAGGTGTAGTAAGAATGACTTTTGTGGTCGTATTAAAAAAAATATTTTGAAAATGAACCAATTTTGTGCCACTTTAATATAAATGAATTTACTTTTTTAGATAGTATTAAAATATAAAAAGGATAAAATCGTTTTTCTCCCATAATTATATCTTTTTCGAAGCAATGTACAGTTCTGCTTGAAAGTACGTACGCTCAAACACTTGGGAGATTACCAGATTTTAAACAACTTGCAGCTGGGTGCAGCTTGCAATCTTGAGTGTGTTTTCCCCAAATACTGGGAAAAACCCAAGGGCCGATTCTCAGAATTTTTTCCTGGTTTCAAATTCAAATTGCAAACACATGGATGCGGCCTCTATGATAGCACTTCTAAAAGGACGGGAGGGAGGAGATTAGTGCAGATGGTCATTCTTTTGGTCGTCTACCGTTTTAGCTGATTTAGGCATTGAGCCTAGCTAAAGACCATGTAGATAACAAACACAATGACTACAAGTAAAAAGCTACTTCTTATTGTTCAAAGTGTTGTGTTATGCTGCCGTGCAAGATTCACAAATCCATTGACAAATATGGCTGTCTTTTAAGTTCTAACTATTCGGGTAACTTTTTCTTTCAATTATTTAAAATATTTTTGCAAAATTTCTTAATTGACTACATTTTTTGTTGATTTTTTATGTGTTCAACCAATAAAATTAATTTGGTACTGAATTTAGTCTTTGGTATTAGCCCCAGAATAATATTGATAAAAGAATAATTTTTCATGTTTTTATCCAAAATAATATGTCCCGTGGCTGTTCTATGACGAATTTCAGAGGTAAATAATTAAGCAATGGTGTAAAATGATCTTAATTTTGTATTTTTCCCAGTTTCATTGCAAAAAGAAAAAATGGTACAAAATATTTTTGAGAAGTAAAATATTCCTTTTTGAATATCTGCATGAAAGTGCAAAAGTTGTTTATAAATTGTTAGAGCTGTTTCATAAATTAATAAATTTATTCTATAGACTCAATCTAGGAATTATATATATTCTTTTGCTCATGCATACAAATTTCTGTCTAGATATACGTTCAATAATCCGTAAATACTATTTTATTTTTTCATAATTACACTTTTAGTTATAATTTAATACACTTTTAAGTAAAATGTTAATTAAACAACCTTAAAATTTATAATATACATTTTGATATTGAGATTTTTTTTATTTCTACTCAAGCAATTCATTTAATATCCCCATGTTCTAGTCAACATTCGATTTATTATTACTCTTATATAAAGTTGTATTGTATGATATGTAGTATTTTTTTGTCCATTTTTTATTTCAAAACCAAGAAAAAATGAAACATTGACGTTCCTCTTTTCCAACGAATGGAATTTATTTTTTATTCTTAATACACCCTATTTTTATTACCCCACTCGAAAGTTCATATTTTTTAATTTCTAACCCCCCCCCCCCCCCCCCCCCCCCCGTCCTTTTTAAAATGAATTTGGAAGCATTTGGATATTTTCCTGTGTTTCTGTTGGGCCCATGTATCTCCAAATTCTTTTCAGATGTTTTCTTTTATTATTTTTTTCAAAATTACGAAAATAAATATTATGTGTTTTACCGCCTTGTTCTCTAATGATTACAAATATGATTTTCCCCTCTCTCTTAGTTTTGTTATGCACTTTATCTTTCGGCAGAAAATTAGAATATTTTTAATTTTTACCACCTCCACCTTTTTTCCTAATTGTTGTCCCCTTTTCTATTCTATATATTTTTCCTGCTTTTGAATTAGGTTTTGTATCTTCGAACATTTTTTTATATTTTTTCATTCACTTGTCACAAACTCAGTGGCATTTTAAACATTACATTTCAATCGTCTTCACTCCCCAGTGAATCTATAATAATGAAAAGAAGAATCTATCTGTGTGATTGTCCACAATGCCGACCGATATCTATCTTATTGAATTTTTTCACACAGTCTCATCTCGGCCCGGCCGTCCAAATAGCTGCTCTTAGTCCTCTGGACGAGTCGGACGGTCTGGGTCTTCAACACAGTCTCATCTCCGGCCATCCATTTTGTTACTTCATGTCTTCGGACGAGTCGGTTGGCCTGGGCTTTCGACACAGTCTCATCTATACCTGAACTAATGCATCTCGAAGGCATTTTACCAAAATTTACATTCGATTTTTAACGAATTTTTAAATTCCAAAATCAGATAATCTCCAGCTACTGATATGACCTAGCAGCTTTATTCTCGATTTAACAGTTACAGAATCTCCAGCCATCGATATAATCTAACAGCTAATCATACGATTTAACAGCTACCGTAACGATCTAATGCCACGTTCATCTCCTAGAGGTTTTTTATCTTTCATTCATTTATATTTTGCATCACGGAGAGCGTTTATGTTTTTTTTCGCTTTGCGGATAGCGTACTGGTAATTTGACGTCGGTTTAGGATTTGAAGAAAATTGAGTAGTGTTATTTGTAAATGTATTATGTAACGGGGGTTTATTTACGTCCCGGTCAATACCGGGTAATTCGTTCCAGTGATGCAATAAAGCAAATGTTAAATTAGTCAAAGTGTAAAATTTTGTTGTAATTTGGATAGTATTCCATTATTATGTATATTTCCGTATGTATATTTCCACCTATTCTGTTCAAACCTCACCAATCATTAAACATCTTTAGAATCCCCCAAGTTCATTTAACTTTCTAATTTTTTTTTAAACAAAACAAAATATCTCGTGTTTGTGCACTAATATTTCACAAAAGAATAAGTAACCAGACTGATGTGCAACAATCGTGGCATTTCAAATATTACAGCTTTCTCACCCATTAGAAAACTTAATTTTTGAAGTATAGTTGTTATATTCTATGTTCCTTCTGTATGTTAATCAGATTTTAGAGGGGCTACAATGGACAGTCACAAACTGCTTCGAAATAGAATCCCAGATTTTTATCTGCGAAATCAAAAACCAACAAATTTAAATATTTTTGCATTTTAAATTTAATATTAAAGATTAGCTATTTAAATAAATTGCTGATAATATAACCGGCAAAATTCTGAATTGTCCTGTTATATTATGTCTTAGTTTCGTAGGGATTGAAATGCTTTTCCTTCATCTCTCCTCTTTCCTAATTTATTCATAAAATCATTTCTTTGATTTGCTTATAATGTTTTACTGCTAAGATATACAAATTATTCATAAGATTTATGCAATTAAAAATTCAAATTTTATTAAAAAATGGATGAGGGCAACTTTCATGACACTACATAATGAGTAAGTTACTTTTGATTCCTGATAAATTCAGAAAAATATAATCGGCTTTGACTGTAGTCCGATGGAACCGAAATTGCTTTGCGTGAATAATATTTTGTAAGATAAAACTCCAGTAAAGTTCAATAAGTTTATTCGATTATTTCAGACTCATTTGTTTCGTTTATAGGCTTTCAAAGCAATACAAATTACTAGCAATACAAATTAACTATTTGTAACTAGCTAGCGCTTTTAATTTTCACCCCGATTTCATCTGAAAACTCCGACCATAGACTCCACTTTTATATATTCGATTATTTTACTAACTTGATTTGCAGTATAAAAATTAAACTTACTGTGGAGATTTTACATTCGAGTTAATCTATAAACGTGTCTGGCGGCACATAAATACGTAATTGAATGCGTATATTTCCACCTATTCTGCTCAAACCTCACCAATCATTAAACATCTTTAAAATCCCCATATTCATTTGACTTCCTAATTTTTTTTAAACAAAGTAAAATATCTCGTGCTTGTGCACCAATATTTCACAAAAGAGTAAGTAACCAGACTGATCTGCAACAATCGTGGCATTTCAAATATTACAGCTTTCCCACCCATTGGAAAACTTGGTTTTTAAAGTATAGTGGTTATAATTTCGATATACTTCAAAAACCAAGAAAGTGACCTAAAATCCAATTATATACACTTGTAGGATTTTTAAAGAGCAATAAATTCATACTAATTGTTTATAGTTATTACTTTTAGTTTTTAAGGTATAAGCATTACAAACTTGAAATACTTGAAATTTTCAAACTTCTTCCACTTGACAAGATTATTACTCGAAAACTATAAAAGCTTTTTTAAATATACATATAAATTTAGAAACTAAATTTTCTCATACATATTTTTTTATCACTTAATATAATTCTATCGATCTTTTATAATTTCGAAGATATTTCGAGTGAAAGTATGAAACATGGAAAAAAACTCATTTTTATGTTTCAAAGTTTAAGCCACCCCTCCCCAAAAAATAGAGTTCGATCCAAAATCCAATTATATACACTTGTAGGGCTTTTACAGAGCTACAAATTTATGCTTATTGTTCAAAGCTAGTTCTTTTAGTTTTTGAGATGTTACTAACTTGAAAAATGAAAAAATTTCAATCTTCTTCAATTTGACAAGACGATTACTCGAGAACTATAAAAGCTTTTCTTAATAATAAATATAGATTTTGATACTAAATTTCCTAGTACGTATTTTTGTCGTTTACTGTTTATATCTTTATTTTATAGTTTAAAATGAAAACAAGAATAATAAAAACACTCGCTGGGACAGCGTTTTCTAGAAAAAAATTTTGAATATTAGAATATTGATATTATTATTATAAGTGTCCAAAAGGTTTACATTTTTCATAACACTTCGTTTTCCCTGCACAGAAACCCCAAACATAGATGTTATTCCCGTAAAATTACATATAATATGATTGTTTATTTAATATTTTTGAATGCTGTTTTCTTCTTATGATTTAAAAGAAGTTTGAAAATTTGCGACCTTCCGAGTGTTCATTTCCCTTTAAAATCATAAATTTTGTTCACTTCACTCCATTTGTTCCAGAAATTTTGTCTCTCTAGACTCCTATACACACCCATACATACATTACACTCACGCACAGACACCCATTTAAAAATAATTGATATGGGTTAAAGGATGTCCAAAATGTATATTAATCCGTCGAAAATTCGAGTTTTCGACCCCAACATTATTTTCCAATACATCATTTGTGCGCAGGGAAATTACAAATAAAGTCCAAAATTCAGTTATGTATTATAAATTACTGCTGCATTATGCATGCATGTATGCATGTAGAAAGAAATGTAAGGCATTACATTTTCTAAACCGCTAATTAAAACTCTAAATTTAGATGAGAATAAAATTTGATAGTGTGAGATCAGAAATAGATCTCACACTTTGATGAGGCAAGCTTATATGTGTAATTTATTGTGCACAAAACGGCAAACAATACTGTCAGTCTGGATGGGGTCGAGTTTTACAACACGGGAACCCAAAAGGTCACAAAATCATAAATTTAGGGGCGCCAAGACAACGGTGGGGGGGGGGGGAGCTGACCCTTACGAGGATGTGAATCATGCCATTGGATAAAGATTAACCAATGGAAAATGGGCTTGCTGCGTCGCATTAAGAAGGAAGGAATTATTAAGGAAACATTAAGAAAATTTTTATTATATATTTGTATTTTATATTTATATATATGAAGGGCGGCCCCAAACTGTCTTGCCCACACACGAAAATATCCTTGAACCGGCCCTGACTATACTGTACTATGAATATAAGGAAAGTATTATAAAATTTTGCATATTTGTAGATAAATGTTCAGTGAACATGCTGAAATAAACTATTTTTTGAGTTAAACTTTAGTTTAAGAAATGTTTAATACTAAATCAAAGACAGAATTTTTGAGCTGTGAGTTCATGTCCTGGACAGACAAACAATAAAAAGACAACACATTTTTGCAGGTATGTATCTACATTGCTGAATTTTTGCAAGCAGAAGACCTTTTTTTTTTTCATTTTGATGTAGTTTATGAGTTGTTCTACATTTTATGCACTTCGGACATGAAACATTTTCTTCTGTACGGGCACATCCCTTAAGTTTTTCTGTCTAGTATCGTAAAAACTATAGCATACAAAAATATATAATTCAGTACATTTGTAGAGAAATGATAGATAAACATACTGAAATAAACAGTTTTTTAATTTAAACTTTAGTTTGGCTTGAAACAACTCAATAAACAAGCTCAGTAAGAAGGAGGGGAAGCCTCCAGACTTGCGAAGTGAGTTATCAGGTCTGCTGAGGAACAGAGTGCAAGGGGTGGAGCCCCCAGTGTCTCTTTCAGGAATATGTCCTGGGGGATTCCCCCCCCCCCCCCCCCGAGACATTTTATGTTAACCTAGTTACTATTTATGTGACACAGCATTCAGATATATTTATATAGGGTAAATAGAAAACTTGCTCCCCCTTCCAGCCAAAAAGTCCTGAAACACTGGGAGCCCCCTAGCATGCATATATATATATATATATATATATATATATATACATATATATTAAATTAAAATAACTAAAACTAAAGTGCAAGAGTGTGAATCAGTAACCACAGTATCAAACCGCGAGCAAAATAAAGCGTATTGTGAAAAGCAAAAAGCAACGAGGAAGGGCCGAAAAAGTAGAGCACGGAGAGGCCAGGACAAGGAAAACATATTAAAGAATAGTATATCTGCCAGAAACGTCTTCAGGGGCACATTCTAGACAGATATACTAAAATCCGTTGTTTCTATGATTGCATAAAAACACGTGGTTAAAATATTATGCAATCTGTGCCCAACAACGGAATAACAGAAAAAAACAAATAGGATAAAATTCAATAATAGAATATAAAATACCACATAAACATGAAATATAAAATACCACATAGACATGAACATGAAAAATATAGCGCACAAATATACGAATTTGCAAAAAAGAGCAACTCACATGTCGAAATATATATATATATCAGAGTTTCTCCCAGGATTAAAAAAGGGTAGGGTGCTGTTACCAGAAAAAGGGCACTTCTTAGAAAAAAAGGGCACATATTTTTTTTGTTTGAGTAACATTTATGCTTGGGATTTTTATGACGAAAATCAGAGCATTGCAAAAAAATGTAAACATTTTGTCGCGTATACCTCAAGTCTAATAGACAAAAATGTAAATATATTTTCTTGTTTTGTAGGAAATAGGGTCAAGATTGTGAATATATAAAATTAATTTCAATTTTTTAATATTTTAAACTTGTTTTTTGAAAAACTTAAAGAAGTATCTGTCCGAGCAAGTGTTTTTTTTTTTCATTTTGCTTATTTTCACTCGAAATATCTTCGAAACCATAAAAGACAGATAAAAATAGTAAGGGATAAAAATATGTATTAGGAAATTTAGTTGCTAAATCTATATTTATATTTTAAAAATGTGCTTATAGTTTTCGAGTAATCGTTTTGTCGAGTTGAAGAGTGAAAATTTCCCCTTTTTCAAGTTTGTAATGCTATCTCAAAAACTAAACCTGTAAACAATTATGCAAAAATATAGCTCTTTGAAATCCCTACAAGTGTATATAATTGGATTTTGGATAAGCTCTTTGTTTGCGAAGTATAGTGGTTATAATTTCGATATTTTAGTATTTTAACCTGGGTTTTCCAATGTGTGGGAAAGCTTTAATTTACTTAAAATGTTACTATTGTTTCAGCTGAATTTGTTACTTACTCCTTGGTGAAAAATTTGTGCATAAGTATGAGATAATCTTATTTTGTTTAAAAAATCAGGGCATTAAATGAACTTGGAGATTCTAAAAATGTGTAATGATTGTTTAAGTTTGAACAAAAGAAATGAAAATATACATATTCAAGTACATATTTATGTGCCGCCAGGAAAGTTTATAGATTATAGGTCAAGTCAGATAAGTTTAATTTATATACTGAGAAACAAGTTCGTAAAATAATTTTATATTTTAACCTGAAGTCTATGGTCGAAGCATCCAGATAAAATCGTTGTGAAAACTAAAGTACTAACTAGCTATAAACAGTTAGTGAGTCATTTGTAGCACTTTGAAATCCTGTAAACCAGTGGTTCCCAAACTTTCCGGTTCGCGGACCCCCTTAGAGAAAAAAAAAAATTTCGCGGACCCCTTAAAACCATATTGCAAGGGGAGAGGCGAGAGATGTTCGTTACGCCCCCTCTATTCACAGCTGACGTCATCCGGTCTCTAGTAGTATTAATGTTTGAAGTTACAAGTGCTTTGGCGTCCGAGCTACATCAGAGTATCGTCACCGTTAATCATGGCAATGTGCCAAAACGAAATCTACTCCTAAACAATTTAATTCTGTTTGAAGATATAACCTATCAGTTTGAAATTAATTTCATGAATGTATTTAATTCAAAGTTATTTAGAAAAAAAGTTCATTATTATTTTATTTAAAAAAATAAAATTAAAAAAAGAGTGGAGAAAAATAATGAATTTTATTTTTTTTAAAGCTAACTATTGATTAGTTAAATATTGCGTGTTGTTCACGGACCCCCTAAAATCTCGTCACGGACCCCTAGGGGTCCGGGGACCCCAGTTTGGGAACCACTGCTGTAAACAATATAAATGCATCTGAAAAAAATTGAATAGCTTTATTGAACTTTATTGAAGTTTTATTTTACAAAATGTTATTCATTTCAAACCATTTTGGCTTCATCGGACTGGAGCCACCACCACTAAGGTATGAAAATGTTTCTTTTGTTGAGAACAAATTTATCATTGAATAAATGCTATTTTTACATCAAATGCAATTATAGTCTTGAGCAATTGGGTTTATTAGCAATTATAATTATTGAATTTATATAAATTTAGAGTTTATAAAATTTGAAAAGGAGAATATTAAATTTTGATTTATAGTATTTTCTCATTAGTCAATGAGGTTTGATGATTTTAAGGGCAAAGATATATTTAAATGTTGAAAATATTTGTTAATTGTTTGTTGTTATATATTGATTACAAAAAAAAGAAAAACCCTTATTTAAATAACTAAATAAAATTCCAGAAAGCTCCATAAAATCCCCGTATAAAGTTTTGAACTATGGATTAATAAATGTTTAGCTGCTAAGTTAATCATTATTCCATGGAGCAGAGTTATTAATAGTGCGAGCAACGTATGGTCATGTGTCTGAGCAGCATCTGTATCTTTACCGTAAACTCGCGTAACGGGTGAGTATGCGAATGCAACTACTGCATATGTCTCTAAAGCGGGCATATCGCTATTAAATGAGCTTGATTATTATTATTATTGCATGTGTCCGCGGAGCGGGTCAAAGACGGGTCCGCTAATATGAGGGGGGTTATTTTGTGTTTCAAATCTGCTATGAGGATGTCGTGAAACGGGCTAATCTGTTAATCCATAAGCCCGCATAGTGCACATGTTCATAACACAATGCCACACGATTTGCACACGTCTGCACAAGGTATATATCGTTATTGCATGCATTGTACGCGGATTACATACAATCATTAAAAGAAGGCACTTAATTTTGTAAATATATGTCCGTGCATCATTATTGCATGGAGTGGAGTTTTCATTATATTATATATAACGTGTAGTGGTCAGATCAGGGCCGCCCATACAAATGCCTGGGTTCCCCTTCATATTTCATTTTCCTCTTTTGTGCATTTTTCATGCCTTCTACTCCCTCTAGAATTGTTGGGGAGTCCGGGTCCCACCACTTGAGTGGCGTCCGATCCTCTCGAAGGGCGGCGGTAGACAAATACACAGTCGATAGATATTACACGAACTATAAATGAGAGTACTCTTAGCCGTGACTTTCGTGCGTAGCGGAGATACGCAGTCTACAGCAAGAAAGTATATTAAGAGAATTTCCAAAACGCGACTAGGCTAGTAGCTAAAGGCAATTAATAAACCATATAAAGAAAATAAGATCTTTCATATTTCATTCAAGCCGGCTAAAATCACCGGGCTAATCTAGCAACTTTTCTCCCCAACTCTTTTTATCATCCTCCGGTTTTGGCTGAATCGGCGGAATCAGCGCAAACATCTTCCCTCAAATGGCGCAAAGAACGCTAGTCCGGAAATATATATTTTTAAATATTTGTTTCAAAGCAAATATGTTTACAGGGTTTACATTTACAGAACTTTATAACTAAAATGCATATCAAACATGAAATAATTTACGAAAAATTTAAGTTGAAAAAGAAAACTGTTTTGAAAGTTTCCATCAGATTGAAGAAGGAATGTACGTGCTTAATATTCCCCTTTCTGTTTTGTTTCTTTTAGGGGAGGAAAGAAGTGATATGGGGCTGTCAATCCTCTTTTTACTGGCACTAGATCACCCTTTTCCTTTTTTTGAAGGAGGAGGGAGCGGCGGGGGAGATAGACAGGATCAAAATTTACGGTAATGAACGCAGAGAAAGGGCTCTGGGACTTATCTGAAGTAATACAAGAACTGGTTGATTTTCGTTTGAGGACAAACATTGTTCTCTTAACAAAAGGCTAAGCAGGGGATCTGATCTGCTAACAAAAGGGCAGGGAGAGCGCTCTTCTCCTACAAAGGGCAAGGAGGTCGCTGTTCTGGTAAAAAAAGGGCAGGCAGGGTGCTGCGCCCTTTGAAAAGTGCCTGGGGAAAACTCTGATATATATATATATATATATCTATATTATACATTACCTGTAGGACAAAAGATGAATTTTGGATGATATAAGTGCTCATAGATTTCATTTGCAACAGCAACTTGAGCATGGGCAAAAGATTGATATACTTCTTTATCAGTTTCACTAATTTCAGGTTCAATATCATCAAACAGAAGTGCAAAAGCAGTACAACCAAACTGGGAAACCTGAAAGCAAAAGAAAAAATGAATGCAAAACCAGATTAACCACATATAGTATACAATCTTGATTTAACAATTAATTTTTAATTAATCACATTCCACAAAAAATTTTATTTAATGATACTTTGTTTAAATTTTGCGATGTTAAACAAATATTTTAACTAATTGAAATGCATTTCACAGATTTAAATTTGAGGTTTTATTTCTCTTAAAAATAGATTTTACAGATACATAGCAAAAATACCATTGTCTTTCAGACTAATTTATGATATAACATTAATTTACCCCCTCTCTTTACATCATTACAAATTAGATTATACTCAAAATATGTTATTTATAGATCAACAGCCTTTAGTTTCGTTAACTGTAGACATTCAAATTTAATAGATATTCTACTATTATATGGTTCTTGCTACACAAACTTGAAATATATTGCTCAAATTCATCAGAAATAGTAAATTAAAATATATTTAAAATACAAGGATGAAAGCGCCCGAAACTTGCTTTAGATTCCCTTAACCCTTTAAGCGTTGTTGACGAGTTCAACTCGTCATGCATAGCACTACCGCCATAGGCGCCGACTCCGGGGGGGCACAGGGGCACGAGCCCCCTCTGAACTTTTCCAGGGGGGGCTTTGCCCCCCCTGGGAAATTTCAAGATTGTTTTCTAACTTCATATTTTACTAAACACCAGAAAATGAAAATTTTTTAAACATAAAAATAATTGAAAGAAAATCCTATCAACGTAAATGTCACATTTCAGTTCAGTCTTGTTCACATCTTCCTTATCATAGAGCCGTAAACTATCTCGCTCACAAACCAAGCTCCTCTTTACTCCCAGAAAACATGTTTTCGCTAATGACAAAAACACCTGGTTACCAGAACTTTTCCGACTGACCACCTAATTCAAAGAGAAACAGAATATTTACAGCCATGGGATTGGCTTTTCTAAAAAATAGCTGTCGCCCTCCAGTAATAACTATAAATGATAACCACGAAGGAGAGATGACTTATTTGGTCTACCTAAAGCGATCTTATCTGTAATGACTCCTCGATTCTATATACCAGTACAGTGCCGTCTTTACAGGTGGCATCCATTCGTCACCTCCGAAAGCAGAGGCCGGAGCACTAATTTTTGACGTCTTGGCTTGTAGGCCCACTGCGAGTAGGTCTTCCAGATCGCGATCGAAGCTTTTGCTATTTGTTTCCCTTTTAATTCTCTGTTCGATGTAAAGGAATCATAATTTATCAGTAAATCAAATAATATTCATGAAATTTGGAAGTATTTTCGATAATGTTCATTAAAATGGGTGATTTAAAATATTAATATTGCTGTACATTTCCTTAAAATAAAATATTTATAATGACTCATTCACTGTAGGAGCAAAGATGAAAGGATTCCATTCAGTTAGTGTTTTAATAAAAGTTTGAAAAAGAACCCTGTATTGCTTAATCAGGCATTTTATTTGAATAATTCTTCAGTACATTCAGCTAAAGTATGCGTGCTTACAGATAAAGTATGCAGAAACTAAAATGATTACTGAATACTATATCTTTAAATATCATAAGATAATCATTAAAAAGAAACTCAGAATTTAACTTTTAATATGCTTACGTGTTTATTTATTTTTATTTCATTTTATTTTATTCATTTTTTGTTGTTATAAATTGTAAAATGATTTAGAATTAAGATAAAATACTAGTTGAATGTCATTCATTAACCTATGCACTATAAATTGTAGAAGTTCAGGTTTTCTAATATAGCACATCTTATATTCCCTTTTTTACTACCAGACATTAACAAATTGTAAACAATTTTGCTTAATTATAGAGTTTGAAATACCTCAGGGGCTTTGAAAATTTAATAAAGCTGTATAATAAAACTTTTGGGTATTAATATTTCATTTACAATTCCATTGAAGTGAAAATGTAAGAAAGATTAAATTAGCTTTGTATTATTAAAATAACATTAACTATAATATAATGAAATATACAATGGTAACTTGAAATTGTAAGTTAGTTACTTTGCTTTTTTCCAAGTTATTTTAACAATTTTCAATAACATAATAACTCGCTACATAAAAAATAAAATGTGCCCAACCTAAACACAAATGACTTCCTAACCTATTCTTCTAAAATTTCAGCATGCCATAACAAATAATAAAAAATATACGTGCAATATATTAAGATACTATATCTTTTATATGCAATTACTTACTTATCAAACAGTTAAAATATGTTATTTGATGTGTGAAATATTCCATTTTACATTATTTTACTTTCATAACTTTAGTGTAGCATTTTTATTGCTACGATTTCTTACTATTGACAATATCTTAAAAAGAGAATGACATTTTTTTATCTATATAAATAAAATTGAAAATACATGTATCTGTCTGTGTGTTTATCTATCTCATCATCACGGTAGAACTGCTGCATCGAATTTCATGAACATTCTGTGGGTAGCTTTGAAATAGCCCTACTTAAAATTTAGTCCATGTTTCGAGTTTCTAGGACCAGGGATTGTCGAGATATGAATAAAAATCCCACAATTAAACCTTCCATAAAAATAGAATTATGCAGATGATATATTTTCCACAAATTTATTAAGAAAATTATATCATGATGCTTAGCAACGCAATTAAATCAAATGTGTTTATTAGGCAGACGATTATTAAATTTTTTAAGATTTAAATAATAAAGAAATCAATATAAAACAAAATTTTATAACCATTTTTATACAATTTTAGCGCTTTTATTTTAGTTTATATTGATCCAATTTCATATATATTTTATAATTTGTTTTCAAACGAGAATGTTTTATTCAGATCTGCTTGAAGATAATTTTGTATAGAAAACACAGAAAGGAGAATTAAATGAAATATTTTAATAGAATGTTTTGAGTAAGAATGTAATTTAGAATACTGCAGGAATTTGCACATATATTAAATCATGGACAATGTCGGGTATATCTGCTATTAACAGTATACATAAAATTGTATGTTGTACATCTATCTGTCTGTTTATTATCTCAGCACGGTAGAGATCACCTATTTTCATTTCATTAGAATTATTATAAAATTTCAAAAATTGAGACTCTAAATATTAAAACTTCACATCAAATTCTGAATTTTAGGTTTCTTGTATTATATGGTCAGTATGAAGAACGGACATGCTGCTAGTCTATTATAAAATATTACACAACTAACAACATTATTAAAGTAATTTTAAAATATTTGCAGGAGACTGTATAATTTATGTATAATGACACATGTATAATAGCTGTATAATGACACAAGCTAACTTGATAAAATATACATTTTAAACATTGAATGATTTTAAATACTTTACAATTACTTAGCAAAGCTTAATTTTACAAGTACCTGGGCAGTTCTTAATTAATATGACAACAATAAAATTTTAAAACAAACTAAGAAAACTCTAAAAGGTTTGTTGACGTTATAATTAGCAACAAAACAATTTAGAATCCAGTTAGCGTTAATTGAATAGCAATAATTTGATTGCCATATATTTAAAATTCTATATAATTTTAAATGACATGATAATAAGCAAAAAATGGTAAGCACTTACTTCTAAATAGCATTTTTCGTTTTTCACATTACGGTAATAAGGTAATTAGTAATCCAATGTTATAAGGTATGTAGTCGAAGGTATGCTGGTCAAAATGTTTATTAAATGATGAACTAACATATAAGACATTCAAAAATACGATAAAAAGACCGTTATGCATCCACACGCGTGAGCCCACGTACTGCACTGCACATACGATACTTCTTTGTGTGGGCTACTCTACTAGGGGAGAACTTTCCAGAAAAGTTGAGACGGAGGAATTCGAATTCGAAGGCCAGAATTGGGCCTACAGCTAATACGTCACGAGGTACAGGGGGGGAAAGTAGTTCGGCCTTTTCTACCGGGGGTGACGATCCATTCCGTTTGAAGCTGCAAACCCTGCGGGTATCTAGTATATTCCTGGCGATCGCCGGATGTTTAGCTGTTAACAGCCCTAAGTCATTTGAGACCAGAAAACTATAATTATAAATTATGAGAAAATGGAAAATATTGGATTCCTAGGAACCTTGTGGAAAAATGGTTGCGTTTTGTAGGAGGACTTGGCATATGTTCAACTGGTGTTGTTGGTCTCAGATGAATGATGTTTGTAGTTGCGGTGTTGAAAGCAGGGTGATGTTTGTGGTGATAAAGGCAGCGTGGTGTTGATGGCAGTATGATGTTTTGGTTCTTTTAATAAAGGTTTCATTATGGTTTATGATGAAAAAAGAACGCAATATAGCTGTGCTATTCGTAAAGGTTATATTTCGATTTGTAATTAAATATAAACATACTTATTTTTCATGGATAAATTTAAATTGAAACAGCAAAAATTTCTTTTTGCGTGAGAAATCCCCAAACTGCTGAAAGACCTGCATATTATATAAAAAAGGCAGATTTTGATTGAAGCGCAACACTGGTAAGTATATATATGTTTTAATGGCTCTGCGTATTGTATTCTATGAAATTGTACTGATACGTGTGTTTTTTAATTAAATAATATAATTATATTAGATCTTTCATTTAAAGGGATTGGTGAAACATGACAATACTATAATGTTAACAAAAATAGGATTTTTTCAGAAATTGCTATATATAGCTAAGTGTTATTGGATGGGAAAATCCCAGTTTGTCTAAAAGTGTCGCTAGTCATGTTGGTGCTCTAAGCCTTTCATTTACACTTTTATGTTTTCTTAATGAAACCTGTTTTTGCATATCTTGCTCACATGATGGGATGGACATCCAAATTTATACAAGTTTATATGTGACGAAATCTTAAGGTTTCGTTACATATCATAACAACTGTTTTTGATTTTATTTTTTTGCAACTTTACCATATTTTATCCTCAGTGGGTGTGGGGCAGGCCTAGATACTAGCTCCGAGATTGGTCCAGGAAAAACGAGGCACGATCGCTCCTTTAAGCACATCATAAACATTAAGGAAAATACTTAATGCAATGGCCCCCACCCATCGGGAAATCTCTATAAAGATTCCACTGACCATATCTGGGTCTGATGTGGGTAATCAACAATATGCTGAGAAGTATAATGTGACGGATTCTTGCTAGAGGGACTACAAGCGTTACCTCTATCGGTGGCAACGCTACAAGGCACTAATACCCCCCTTCTTTCACTTTTAACCCCTAATTGCACCTCGAAGGCAGAAAATGCAATGCGTAGGCGATGTCATCTGGTCCGTCAAAAGGGGAGTGAGTTCAGGAGTCAAAGAGCTCAAGTTTTATAAGTGATAAACTAGAGAGGGGCATGCCTAAAATGTTTAAAAATATTTATCGTACAATAAATAAAACTGCTGCGACCCAGCCCGTCCGACCTACCCGAAGGTGTAAGAAATATGGTTATATCAACGGGACAGTGCCATCTAATTTAGGCTGGAGCCCAGTGGGGGGAGACATCCACAGGGACCGACCCTCTTTCCCTTGCAACCAACCGCTCGGAAGGACTTTCAAACCCACAAATTTAACGTGCTCGTACACGGGGACAGTTTAGACAAAGCCGGAAATCGAACTCGGGTCCTCCGAGTACAATCCCCGTGACTTAACCACTCGGTTATCCCACTCCAAAATTCTGCTTGTAAGACAATAACTTCCTTGAGGAAGGCATATATATGTCAGTTAGGTGACTACAGTTGCTTCGATGGCATTATTAGCCCCTTTTTCAGTAAAATAACAGTATGCGTACTTAACAACCACTACTAACGTTCGTTGAGCAGTTCGCTCTTGGCGGTTGTTAAGGGCGCATACTGTTCTTTTGCCCTCAAGTAGGGCTTAGAATGCCCTCGAAACAATTGTAGTCATCTAACTGAGATATGCCTGCTTTTTTCAAGGAGGTCTTGTAAGTTGTTATATCTTTATCAACTTTGTGAATCTTTTGTATAACTTTATTGGATTGTGCCCCCCCTGAGATTTTGAAAACTCGGCGCCTATGACTACCGCTAAGAGGGTTTGATGAAGTAGACTTGTCGTGCACTTTTAAAGCCGAGTCTCTTGTATATGTGACAGGAATAACATGTCATATAATTTTTTATGAGATATTAACTGTGTTTACAATCTTTAACACTAGATGGCAGTGGTAGTCCTACAAACTAAATTTTATAAGAGACAGTATTTTGTAAATACGAGTAAAATAAACACAATTTTGTTGGGATTTCACATTCAAAGCAATGGGGGCCTCAAATGCTTTCAATCTTATTACAACAAAGAGTAAGTTATCTCACACCCTGCAAAAAAGAGCCAACTAGGCGATGTGTTGTATGTTATGCATCCAATAAAACTGGCAAGAAGCTTAGGAAAGAAACCAGGACATAGTGTCCAGACTGTGAAGTTGCTCTTTGTTATATTCCATGTTTTAAAATTTATCACACCAAGAGGAACTATTAAAAATTGGAATTGTATGTTTTTTATTTACTTATCTGTTATTATACATGTTTATGTACTTATCTGTTATTATACATGTTTATTTACTTAATACTTATTTCAACAAAACACCTTCTCATTCAATGCGCAATCAATAGGGAAATGGGTATAGGAGAAAAAAAACTCCCCACTGCAGTGCGAGAAGGGAAATAGATGAAATGCTTAAAGGGTTCAGTGCAGTAAAATTATCATATTGAAGAACATTTTCAGGCATCTGAGTAGTTTAAAATCAAAAATAACAAATTAAAGAAAATTTAAAATGCAAGGATGAAAGAAAGTGCCTGAAGCTTGCTTTGGAGCCCCTTCAAAGCAGTCAAATATCATTATCATATTGGAGCTCATTTTAAAACTTCTGGACAGTTTAAAATTGTATTTATTGTAGCTCAAAAACTTATATATATATATATATTTATATATATATATATATATATATATATATATATATATATATATATATATATATATATTTAATTTATATATATATATATATATATATATATATATATATATATATATATATATACAGGGTCTTTATAATTAAAGTTCCTCTTTGAAATGGCCATAAAAGGAAAACTACTGAACAGAATGTTATCAAACAAAGTAATAGTTTACAGGAGGCCATGGGATTTTATTTTCCGCAAAAAAAAAGTTCAAAAACTTACCGTTAGCGGAAAATGGCGCTGTATGCAATATTGTTAAATGAGATAAGACATGAAGACATCGGTTTAAAAAGTTTTTAATCGTTTCTAAAACGTGTTACAAATCATAGTCAATGTGGCTTCCACCATTTTCTGAAAGCAAGTTAAATCGCATTCCTGCTTTCTCAACAGTAGCTCTTAACATATCAGGAGGAATGTTACAGACATGTCGGTGTATCACATTTTTCAATTCCGTCAAATTGTTTATGTTATCACCATAAATAGTACCTTTGAGGTAACCCCATAGCCAGAGGTAATAGCCAGAGGTGTGTAAATGCCAATTTAGTAAATATTTTAATTATTTCAAATGATAATTTTAATAAATATTTAAATTAAGAAAAAAAGTGTCTCATCATTTTGGGGTGTTATTTTCTAATGTTTATTTATAGGAATTCTACGATTTACAGGTTGACGCCAGACTACACACACAATGGGTTGGTTTTACAAACACAAACAGTGTACAAAGTCTACTATACTATACGAGCACAATATAAATATTATATCTTTTTAATGGAAATAACAGGAAAAGCTACACTACATTTCCTATTAGTTTTGAAGTTGACATCTTAAAGAAATTCTGATTTAAAAAATAGCTTTATCAACTTTCATTCCGCATTATTTCTTTAGGCAGAAGATTAAATCTCATGCATTCTACTCCACTACAGGCTAGGTGTAGTACAGACAAGGATATTTAAATATAATTAAATCACTATCTGCTATACATGCATATAAAATGAAATGTAGCAAGCTACCATACTACAAGAAATAATATCAGGTACCTTCACTCTTATGTCAAAAACAGTCTCCGATGGCTTTCGATGAGCATCGTGGCTGGTATACAGCTGTCCCATAAGAAAGCTCACTAACTTCATTATCGAGACAGTCTCTGACAAAAATGACTAGCTGAAAACCATTTTGTTGCCTCTGATTTGCAACAATTTGTCAAAAATATTTTATCATGCAGCAATTTATCAAAAACTGTTCTGTTTCATATAGTTTTACTTAGAACAGGGTTCATGCCCATTTTTCAAAATGAAATACCCTGAGTTTTCCAGGTTTTTCCTGTTGTCTTCATCAAAACTTTAGGTATGGCATGCTGCTACCTTACCATGAATACAAGACAATGGAAAAAAACATTCAAAATAACTCTATATTATATATATATATATATATATATTATACAGGGTGTCCCAAAAACATTGACCTCGGCTTTTATTCCTTAAATATTGATCTTAGACATATATAATAAATTACAAAGTTGCATATAAAAAAGGTACAGAATTTTATGAAATGGATTAAAGTATTCAAGGAAATTATATTTTAAAGAATACAAAATTTAAATTATTATATGGCCCCCGTACAAAAACATTTCCAATGAGTAAAATGTGCCCCATACACTAATAAGGTGATGCACAAAATTTCAGCATTTTATCATAAAAAGTCTCAGAGATATGTAAAGAAAAAATGCTGATTTAAACCACATTTTGATGCATTGATATGGGTTTTCAGAGGGGAAAAATCATGTCGGCAGATCGCGTTTCAGGGGTCATACACAAATTATGAAAGAAAACAATGATTACATAAATAAATAATAATTTTGCTATTTATTGGTACAAAAGTATCTACACTGTGTAGAAATAATAATTTTACACAAAGATCACGAAGCTTATTCAAAATGTGTTCCATCCATGCCAAAGATCCATTAAAGGTAAGAGGCAGATATTATTTGCCTATGATGCATTTCTGCGCTGCGTCATTTGCACTCTTGCTATAAACATTTACATTTTAATTTGTGATTAATCCCTCACCAACTTTATTTAAACATATCTCTGGGACTTTCTATGATAAAATGCTGAAATTTTGTACATCACCTTATTAGTGTATGGGGCACATTTTACTTTTGAAAATGTTTTTGTTTTTATTAAAATTTAATCCCCTGAAAATTTTTATTGATTTCATAAAATTCTGTACCTTTTTTTATGCAACTTTGTAATTTATTATATATGTCTAAGATCAATATTTAAGGAATAAAATCCGAGGTCAATGTTTTTGGGACACCCTGTATATATAATATATATATATATATATATATATATATATATATATATATATATATATATAATAAAAATATAATATGAAAGTTTAATGATAGATTAGAGAGAATTTGTAACGCAAAATACCCTAATTTAAAATTTACCTACAAATTAAAAAGATGCATCGAGTTAAAATCAACCATCATAAGGAAAATTAAATGCATATTTCTAGTCATCAAGCTGAAGATAATCAACAAATATCAATGGTGTGGAATCGAAAATAGGAAAACAAGAAATAGACAAGCAATGAAGCTATACACGTGGAAAACACTAGGCTTAAGATTGTTCATTTCGAATAAATTATTTTTCAAGTCCAAATATTTATTCAAAATGAACACAAAAATGCTTGTTTCTGAAGCAATAGATAGATTTTATCTATAAACTATTGCTATTTGGATAACAAGCATAAAGATTGAAAAATAACATTGGAAATAAAAATACCTTAAAATACACTGCAAATGTCTTACCCATTCGAGCATTAAATGATGAGACTAATGTTGCCAATCGCAAAAGATAAAAGTAGAGTTCTACTGCTGCCAATTGTAAAAGATAAATAACAGTATTGCAAAAAGGCAGTAAAATGTGATATATTCTACAGTAAAAGCTTAAAAATAAAGAGGCATGTAATATAATGGATAATAGAGGCTGAGGGTTAAGATGATGTATATACATAGTAATGATTGATATATATATATATATATATATATATATATATATATATATACATATATATATACAGGGATGTATCTAGAGAAATGTGAGTGGTGGTTGATTTTCCAGAACAATTATAATTGAGAATATAAAATTTCGAAACACGCATTGCGTTAATTCGCACACACAAACAGTATTAGTATTGTATACTTTTATATTAAAGAAAAACATTTGATATATATATAATATATATATAATATATATATAATATATATATATATTATCATTAGATTTTCAAACTATTATTATTATATACGTACATATATATATATATATATATATATATATATATATATATATATATATATGGCCGTGGCTTTGCTTCTATGGTGATGTTAATATTTCACAATTACTCGAATTATTTTTATTATTATTACATTTTTCTAATATATATATATATATAGTATATATATATATATATGACTTCAACTTTTAAAGACAAACATTATAAGCGTAAAAAGGTATATGGGAAAAAAGAAAATAATTTTACAAGGCATTCTCTTGAGCACCAAAAAAGGACAATTAATATGCATATGTTATCTAAATTAACATCACGCTTAAAATAATTTACAATGTGTTTAAATTTTTTTTTTATAGTTCCTTTATTTCTAAATCAATATATATATCTTTTTTTTTTAGAGCCATATCCTGAGTAAGTTTACCCCTTTTTTTCTGAAGTAGTATAATCTGGTCATTAATTTTTCTTTTCTGATATTCAGATTCAATTTCCTCTTTGTTTTTTATATATCTCAGCATTTAAAGCTTAGTGATATCTGAGCCGTGACAATTTAGCATGCTGCAACATGATTTTAATGATGGGGTCATACAAAATACCACCATATGCCTTTATGGAATCGTATACAGTAAGTACGGCTGTGAGAGATCGCTCAAGGAGATTTGGAACCAACAGACCATAAGTCTTCATTTCAAATTATAGACCTGTAAAAATTATCCCAACGAGTTTATTTTCATAAAATGCAAGAAATTCATCTTTCCATTGATTCCTGGAGAATTGGCACAGTTCAAAAAACTGCTGTTTAGCTCTATCTGCTGTTATCCCTAAAATCAATTTTTTTTTCATGTAGATTTCATAAAAGCACAGTCATTCTTTGTTCAAACAATACACTACAAGTAAATCTAGTTTGAGGATTTCAAAAAAGTCTAATGGGCATCTTTCAATAATTTTAGATGTTGTGCCAATTAGAAACTTCTTGAATTCAAAGCGAAACTCTAATTCTTAAAGTAGTGAAACACTATTATGTGACAGATACCATACAGTGACAATACTAAGATTGGTGTTTTTATGATTACGATGATCATCTCTTAAGTGGACATCAATATCAAATAACTTTTCAGGTATAGAAGCTTCATACAGAACATTTGACTTAAAAGCTATCAATTAACTAATATCAATTGGTGAAGAATAAAATAAATATTGTCATACAAAAAGGTACCATCGGTTGGACAGTTTCAAATTTTTTCAAAAAGGGCTCAAGTGTATTGGCAATAAATGAAAAGAAAGCAATTTTTGGCAAAATAAACCTATCATGACAAGCATTCTGTCAATTTCACATGTCATATTTTCTGAAGCATTTTCTTGCTGAATGTATTGTTTAATATAAGGAAATATTGTTATTGCACATTTTGCAACATCTACATTTTCTACCCATCGAGTAGGACAGAATTTTAATGGAAAAGTATGATTTCCAGCAATATCCACACAATCAGCTCTTTTAACAGGACTAAAAATGGATATAAAAGAAAAAGGATTCAAGTTCTAATAGTTTCCATATGTCCTGCCTGAAAGGCTCCATGGACAAGGTGCAGTCCATAAGTTGCCAAATCAAAGCATTTGTAACCAACCATTTTTATCAAGCAAATCTTAAATATCTCTAACAAATTTCAAATTCACATTTGGACTAACAATAGACACTTGCAGGACAAAATTTAAATTAAGTTCAGAAATGTCCACATTTTAAGCCTTAATTAAACTAATTGCATTAAAATGTAAAAGAAAAACTAAAGTAAGGTAATGGGAACACACTTAATTTAAACTATTAGACCAAAATCTTATAACCAAATCCATTTGTTCCTTTAGTGCAATTATGTTAAATGCTTCGTCAAAGCATAACACAAACTTTGTTTCATAAAATTCTGAAACTAATAAACTATTGAAATATGGTCCTAACTAATAAACTATTGAAATATGGTCCTAACTAATAAACTATTGAAATATGGTCCTAATTAATAAACTATTGAAGTCCAAAACATATGGGGTAAGCCATTTTATTACTTCAAAATATTTTGAGAACCTGCCTATTTGTCAGAACCTGCTTTCCCATATTATTTAAATATATAGGTTTCAAACAAAGTTTACAAAATGCATTATATGGGTTTTCAGGAATAAGTTTTATTCAATTGCTGAACCTTGCATATAAATTTTTGGCTTCCCAATCGGCATTATATTTAATTTTCATATTCATTGTCTCTAAACTACAAGTTTCAAGTAGCTGAAATTCTAATCCAATAACGCACTACAACAAATTAGGGTTACAAACCTATAATTTTGCCAGAGCCGATCAAATGGCACCATATTCTATCACAAACTGTAAATTTTGGAATTTTATCCTACAGGATTTGTACCTATATAACAAACTTGAGGAGGGGGACAAGAAAATTACCCAATTTCATAAGTTTTATATAAATATTCAAAGCTAAAGAATTATATAATAATAAAAGAAGGCATATGTTTGTCATGTATAGCGAAAAAATCTAAGCTACCGATAGCCACAAATTCTAATATCTCAGCTCTCGCAAAAATGCACCTTGGCAAGATTTTGTTTAAAATTCGAATTAGTTTAAAAGTTAAACATGTAAAGCTGAAATTTTGCAGTTTTGAAATCCATTTATTCCATGAGACTAGTCTCTCAAGCATTTGATATGTACTGCATTACCATTTACATATGCCATGCATGCTTATTTAAGGCATATTACTCTGACAGAGTGGGTCAAACATGCCTATTTAGAGTGTATTACACCCTGAATAAGCAAAGGATTGTATGTGCCCGCTTAGAAGGTGGCTCTGCGGTACATAGGCATGGGGTAGGCAGGGTGCAGAGGGAAGCTACATAATTAACAGCTACAGAAAGTTTGGATCTTTTTCTAAGAGTGGCTACATTAGTCTCCAAAGGTGGCTGTACCAACAGAGAATTAAAACCATTTTTCCTAAGTAAAATTATCATTGCAAGTACAATTTACAAAAAATAAATAAACAAAGATTTCTGATTCCAAAAATGTGTAAAGAATGTATTTTCATAAATTTATTAATAATTTAATTCACTAAATTAGCGAAACTTCAAATTTTGATTTTTAATGTATATTTCACACAGTACATTGAAACCATGCATATTTGCTTTCCCGCCTCTGCATCAAATTCCCTGTCCAGCTAAATTTTCCTTGACATCTTGACTAACTGCAATAAGTGACCACACAAAGGAAATATTTAAAAACACTACAAGTTACCAATGACTAATAGTACTAATAAAATTATCATTGTATTATATTATTACCAATATAATTATCATACATAATATTTATTACAATATACAGTAAGAGCATACCTTGAAAAGAAAACAAAACAGAGTATCTTAATCTGTAATATTCATTATTAAAACATAACTTTACATTGAGTATACAAAATCATCTACTATATATTCCTTTAAATATGCCAAATATGTACTTATTGCACCAACACATGTATAAATCAATCCACTTTCCCACTCTGCTCTAACAATGCGCCTCTTGATTACATCATTAGAAAATGCGAAACCAAAACAATCACAGCAAAAGCTTTCATTCTTTCTCACCATATCCGGCTATTCCAACATGAGTCATGCCCAAAGAGCTTAATTGCTCATTGAAGGTCATGCCCCTCACACGTTAAAGTGTCACAACATAGATAACAAATCAAGCGATCTGAAATGTTACCCCAATTTCTATGTGAGCTGTTACATCATCAAAATTAGTTTCGGTTTGAAGTTCTTTAAAAGATACTTTGTACTTTCTGGTTTACTCATTTTAGTAAGAGCAGATCGACAAACTGAAAATTCCCTGATTTTTCCAGAATTTTTAATAAAAGAATGATTTTCCCTGCATTTTCCCTAATATTTTAGTCTACTTTTAAATTCCCTGAGAAATTCCTGGTTTCCAGAGTATGCACAAATCATGTTAGAATATGTTTTACAATAAAAAGTGGTTTATAAAATAGTTAATAAAAAATACATATAACTGTAGCTATACTGGAATATTACAAATCCTTCAATCACATTTTGAAAAACAAAGGATTGTCATGTGTTAATTTTAGTTATAGTTCTTTGCATCTTGCAATATCCATTTTTGAACAGAATTGTCCCTTAATCAGATTAAATAAATTGAAAGTTTGTAATGAACAAAAAATATCTCTGTTAATGATTCTATAGACTCTTAAAATTATAAGTTCGAGTGAGAATTTAAATGTTAATCACTCAATTTATTTGATTTGACCATCCCAAGAAATTTCTTAACAATTTTCAGTTCACATTCTTTTTCTCAGTTTTACATTATGAAACAATGAAGTAGACATGTTTATATACAAAAAGTATTAAAATGAATTTTGTACATAAAGAACATTTTTCACAAATATTGAGGATGATCTGGTAATTCAGAATAATCAAAATTTAACATTAAGTTTACAAAACTGCAAAATAATAGATTTTGCACTAACGTTGATAACCAGAGTATTGATTGCAAGATGAAACTTTTGATTTTTGCGACTATTTTTTGTACCTGTTTTATGTAACCTACAGAAAAATATGTATGGAAACTCTTTACTGTTTACCTTAAGTTTATTATACACTTTTAACAGAAAAGATATCGTTAACTGTTTGTTTCTTTGATGATTGCATACTTTATGCTCTGATGATTGGATAGATCAGTGTTCTTCAACCTGTGTTCCGCGGAACCCTAGGGTTCCACTCAAACGCCTTAGGGGTTCCGAGAGTCGATACTACAATTCGAATGTTAATCCGCGTTCACAACTATAGAGGGCACTACGCCATGCCGGTCACAACTATAGAGGGCGCTACGTGCTCTGGGACTCGTGCGTCGATCGGAGTTTCATATTGGAACTATCTGACACCACATTAAAATCTACATTTGGACTGGATGGCACTGGCCCATTTTGGATAACATTAATGGAAAAATATCCGGAAATTTTCAAACGTGCAGTAAAAGAATTTATGCCTTTCGTAACAACTTACCTCTGTGAGACATCCTTTTCCACATACGTCGCTACAAAAACCAAGTATAGAAATCGACTTAATGCCGAAAACCATATGCGTCTCCAATTATCACGAATCTATCCGGATATTGATAAATTGTGCAGTAATGAACAAGCACAACAAAGTCATTAATTTTTTTAAAATATTTTTTTAATTTTTGTTTTTGTTTTATTTTTCTTTGTTTTCAATTTCATATGACATATGTATGTATAATACAAATACTTTATATGGAATATTTATCTTCTTGTTTGAATTAATGCAAATTTATATCTTATATAAAGTTTTTATAACAAAGGCAGGGACGGACATTGTTCATAACATGTAATACTTAATATGACCCCCCCCCCCCCTAAAATCAAATCTGGGTGTGCTACGGAATGAAGGGTTCCATAAAAAAAATATCTCAAAAAAGGGTTCCGCGGGATGACAAAGGTTGAAGAACACTGGGATAGATCAATAACTTTGAAAACAAACACTACAACTGCTTTACATGTTCTGTTAAAATGCTTACCTGTTCAAGTTTACGCTTTAGGGCAGCAATTTCTTTAGGATTTGAATAAGTTATGTCTAATCCAGGTGATAAAGCATAGAAAAAGTTCACTCCATTTTCTTCAGCACACTGAACGAGTGAAGTTAAATGCTCTGAAAATGATAAAAAATAAGAAGATTAAACTTAATTTCATGAAGCTATAAAACTTCTAAAATTCACATAAAAATACTTCGAACTTACTGCACATTTATAAAAGTGCTTCGTTAATACATATTAGAACATAACAACAGAAAATAATTTAAATTCAAAACAGCCATGAATGAGTTCCTTTTACTTACAATTCTAAAACATTATCTGGTTTAGGATCACAAAAGTAAAATTAGAAGTTCACTCTCATTTTACTCAAATTATAAAGAACAATAAAACAATAATTACATTAGGCAGCGAGCTTTTAATCTAGATATGTTGTTGTTGTTGTTGTCGTGTCCCTAACATTACATTTAAGGAAGAATGAGTGCACTGCTTCTGTTTAGTCTAATGACCCGGGGCACCCGAAGGTAGAAGTCTGACTTCTGCCCCAAATAAGACAATACAACATCCATGCCCGCAGGTGGGACTCGAACCCGCAATCTGGCAGCCGAGCCATCACGAGGAAACGCCTGCCTCTTTGACCGCTCGGCCACCACATCGGCTAATCTAGATATAAAACTACTTAAAAATTAAAAGCTTTATTTTAACTAAAGGACATTTTAAAAACATAAGTATATTTTAAAATCATATGTCCAGAAATGATAAAAAATAAGAAGTCTGATAAGTCTGATGATAGGCGTGAATAAAAAATAAGTCTGATGACAAGCGTGTGTAAAAAATAAGGCTGATGACAGGCGTGAAACACATATCATCAGGCTGAAAAAGATACATAGGGCTGGCTCACAAAAAATTTTTACTATATTCCTGGGAAAAAAGGGACTATTTTCAACAAAATAGGGACCCAGAAGGGACCATTTTCAATTTAAAAAAGGACTCAAAACAGGTCCATCCGGCAGAGAAAAAGAAAGAATTGATGATATCTCATAAGGATGATTGCATCCTTAAAGTTTCCTAGAATTAAAAAAGGGCAGGATACTACTACCCAAGAATGGGTACTTAAAAAATTGAAGGTATGAAGTTACCGAGCACTGATAAATGTAATTTTTTGCTGTGAACAAATGTATCATTGAAAATAGCTATTTGTATATAAAATGCTTTTATAGTCTTGAGCAGTTGTGTTCATTAACAATTACAGTTATTGAATTTGTATCATTTTTTTTTTTAATCAAATGGCCAGGCACTTGACTTTCATCATTCGCCTTTGTCAGCGGCCAGAACGTGAACCATTTAGCCGTCTTAGGATGTTGCCTCATGCACACCAGAGGGGGGTGGAACACACTGCGCCCACAACACAAACATCCATGCCTTACGTGGGACTCGAACCCACAACGTATTATTTTAGAATTTATTAAATTTACAAACGAGAATATAAAATTGCTTTTTAATATTTTCTCGTTTGTTAATAAGATGTGAATGAACTCACAGTGATAAGATACATTTAAATGTTAATAATATTTTTCAATTGTTTGTTGTCATATATTAATTATAAAGATATTTTTCTGAACACACATACACACACACATATATATATGTGTGTGTATTCAGAAAAATATCTTTATAATTAATATAATATTAATTAATATAATATTTTGAAAAACTGGTGTCTGCACAGTGTCTATATTGTTAGACGTGAGCCTGTGGTCGTGCGGATAGCATGCTCCTGCAGTCCTGTGCAAAAAATTTGTGTTAGTAATGAACCAGCATAGCGGAGAAATCAAGAAATGTTCACATTAAATTACCATTATAACTAAACAAAATATAATATAAATACATATTTTTAAATACTGGACAAAAAAGAAATTTCAAAATCCTTAAGAAAATAGAATATGCTTAGCTTACGCTAAATTTAGTTTTGTACTTTTTAGCCTGCTCTAGCTCAGACTTTGCTAATTTCTTCTGAAAATCTGAAAAATACAGAACACTGAACATGTTCTTTATTTCTTGCAGTAATAAAAAATTTACTAAGTCTGTACTCAAATTTAACTTAAATTCAGCCCTATATTTTCTAACAACAATACAGAATATACATTCTGTCACAGCATTATTATAGGGAATAAGTAATATTGTTTTCATCACCAGATTATATTAAATTCTTCTGGATAAACTGTTACATTCTTCTGGGCAAATTGAATTGTGCAATCACACTATTTATGCAAAAATGAAAGACGAAAAATAATAGGTGTTTTCCATAATTTTACACGTGTTTTCCATAGTCAGCAATTTTGTACAGAAATTTGTAATTACGGAAAATCCATAAAGGTTGGTATTTCTATATTACCATAAAATTCCATCAATCCACCCCCTTAAATGCATTCTGGAAAATGCAGGAGGGATGCAATTATTGGGAATTTTTTTGCTAAAAGAAACATGTAAAATTCTATTGATCTACCCCTTCAAATGTGATAAAAAAAATGCAGAGTAGAGACTTATTCGGAATTTTCAGCTAAAAGAAGCAATTTGTATTTTCATCAAATTTAATGACGAATTCTATTAATTTTTTCTGATGCTTAGGGGGGGATGGTGTTTCTCAGAATTTCAAATTAAGATGAAAAAGGGAAGCAGGTCGCTTTCAGGGGGAGGGCGGATCAACGGAATTCTATGATAATTTTGCAAAATATTGCTAGAAACATACGCAATCGGAGTAAGGATATTTTGATATTAAATAGCTATATTAGAAAAAAAACTGGTAATTTTTCGGAAAAATGATTAAGACAACTATGTTTTATAAATATATATACAGAAACATTACACTTAAAACATCCAGGGTTCTACTAGCAGAATATAAAAATCCAGGACACAAATTTTACAAAATTTCAGGACAAGAAATATATAAAGTTTTTATCTGGTGAAAATTACTTTATAATGAAAACAAACATTTATATTTGGTAAAACCAGGGTTAGAAAAATCAGAAAATTTCTACATGCCCTTTAGGCATGGTGTCCAAATAAATAGATGCCCAAGATAAAATTTTACATGCCCAACATTTTTCACTGCTGATAGCTCTGGAGCCCATAAAAATAAATATATTAAATATCATTATATACATAGCCTATAATTAAATATCAAAATTAGAAAATCAGTTACTTTTAATGAAGTAAATATATCAAAAATGGGAATTGAATACTATTTATGCTAAAATAATTTTAAAAATAACCGTTTAGTGAATTAGACAACTTTTGAAGAAGTATATTTATTACTTCTATAAAAAAGCGATTGCACCACTTTTTGGAAAATATCCCATCGCAGGGTTCATACAAATTATTCAAAATAGAAAAATTTGTATTTTGCAAATATAATTAAAAAATTAACCCTAAAATTTGACCAGAATATGAAAATAAGTTAAGTCAATCTAATATGCAACATTTAAAAGATGGGGATGAATGGAAAAAAATACTACTGTACTATCATCGGCAATTCATGTGAACAAACAGAATTGTGCAATCGCACTGTCTTTGCGAAAATAATTAAGAAATTAACAGTAATAAATAACCAAAATATGAAAATATGTTAGTTCAGTTAATCTAATATGCCAATATTAAGAAGATAGATATGGATGGAAAAGATACAAATGTACTCTCGGTAATTTAAGAGAAAAACATAATTGAGGAATTGTACTGTTTATGCGAAAATAATTTTAAAATTAGCAATTAATCAGAATATGGAAAAATGCTAGCTTAGTCAATCTAATATGCAATATTTGGATGATTGAGATGGATGGTAAAAGATACAAAGTATTTTCAGCAATTCACGAGAACAAACTGAATTGCGCAATTGCAAGTTTATGTGAAATTAATAAAAAACATAACATTTTAGCAATTTATGTTGAATTTGAAGAAGCATATTTATTATTTCCATAAAACACACAATCACAATTTTAATTTACATTACATGTATGCCGTAAATCACAGCTAATTACTGCACATGCTGCAGTAAATTTACAGTGGCCCAGACAGAAGGTAATTTTCCATAGAAAACTATGCAAATTCCATAACCTGTAGTATAAAATGAGGAAGTTTCCTGTAGAATCTACGGGGAATCTGTAGTAATCAGCATGTCTGCTTTTGAAATAAGTAAAATGTTAGGAATTTTGGGATGGTACATAAAAAATAAGGATATTTCAAGACACAAATATTTTTTTCAGGAATTTCAGGATAATTACGACCTCTGAACATCGAAAAGTGCATCCAAGTCAATTGTAAACGTAAATAACTTCATTCATGTATCTAGAACTTTGTATTAGGACTAGCATTTGAGAAACAAAAAACCCTGTTGTCTCCCGTCCGTTTTTTGGATGCTGCGTACTGGGGGTAAAAGAATGAATAAAACTTGTCACACGAGAACACGAAGGTTTTCGTGTGACAAGCTCCATTCATTTTATTACCCCCAGCATGCAGCATTAAAAAACAGACGGGAAACAATGCTTGTGTGCAATTCTATAAGTTTGAGCAAATACCTGCATCACGGAAAAATAAACATGTGTATGCCCACGATTGCCAATCATGAATAGCATGCAGCAGAATTTATTTCATTTACAATTTTTTCGGTAATAAAATTTCCAACTATTAAAATCATTTCATTTTGGATAAGGGCACCTAGATAATTACAAATTTTTGATTGACACATATCTTCAAAGTCTATTTCCTTATCGCGACACCGTAATTTAATTAATTTTATAAAATTATCTCTATTAAAAGACTCTGATGTCTCATTGTGATCCCTGAGAGCAAAGCCTTGTTTTCCTAGCCATAAGATTGTTTCAAATATAAATTTGCAGTATTTTTTTATTTTTTTCAATAGTTTGTTGATGAAATGAGGATATCTGTTGAGCAACTGAAGAAACACAGGTTTACTCCAATGACTGATTCTTACTAAAAACTGCATCGCTCTTGTCTTGTATGCAAAACTGATTGATCATGTTTTTTAAACTTTTCTAAAGCCTTTTTCCAGTTTGTTAATCCATTTTTGACCAAACCATCATCAGAATAGCCAGTATTGTGAGCATAAAATGCTGTACAATAAAAACAAAACACAGCTTTCAGTTGCAAACTATATTCCAACCAGGAATAGATGTTGCACCAAGATGATTGAAAGCTTCTGTTTTTCTTTTCTTTTCCATATTCACTTTTATTTAAATCCAACATAGGTTGATATGGTCCTTTTGATAGATCTATAGTGGTACTTCCACTAGCAGGATCTCTAGTATCAATATCACTGGATTTACCACTCCTAAAATCACAATCAGATTCTGTAGACTGTGATAGTTTTCCAATATTTTTAGTATGGTCATTAGACTCTCCAGGTTGAAGTGTAAGTGTAGCAGTTGCCACGGGTGTTATGTCTTTTCCAAAAGAATGTAATATATTTGTTTGCTTCTTAGACATGGTTCTAAAAATTAAGAAAAAACTAAATAATAACTTGAAATAATAAACAAAACACTCTATCAAGTTATCGTTCATTCCTACTAATATTCAGTGGTCATTCCGTTATTAATATTCCTGTTACTTCCCGTCATTAACATTCCCATTACTAAAAGTCCCATGATTAACATTCCTGTTACAAATGGTATCATTATTAATATTCCTGTTACTTATAATACCCGTAAATTATAATGACAACAATGCATAAAAAAGAAAAAGACACTCAAATTTTAATAATCATAATGTAGTTGAATACATAAACATTTTCAACTTCGTTATTTGTCCATGGCAACAGAAAAGAGAAATAATAAAAATATTAATCACGTGAAACAATGTCATTTCTCAATTTATTAGTACGATTTAACCATTCTAATATGCTCTTAATGCGATTTTGATGTGCTTAATTAAAAAATTAATTACAAAAAAAGTTGCTTAAAACCTTCCTGAATAAATATCCCACAGAATAAAAAACACATCAAAATTGGTGAAGTAGTTTCAGAGACCACTGGAAACATAGGTAGGCAGACACATACACAAAACATGACTTTGCTTTATATATGTATAGATAAATAAATTTATAATCAAAAAATTCGTACCTGGCCTTTTTGAAATTGCACAAATCTTCTAATCTCACATATCACAAATCTTTAAATACACTTCAAAATTTTAGCTTTTGCGATACACTTTACGGTCGCGAAATTATTAATCTCCATTTGAAAGCAAAAGCCTGTACACTGGCATCAAGTTCAGAGCAGTTCTCAGGCACTTTCAGAGAATCTCTGAAAGTGCTTGATCCATGTCCACAGGCATGCGCAGTACGAGATTGCAAGTAGACGCTAGTGCTATTGGTGGTGAACATGCAAAAACAAACAATCTTGTGGCATGTGGTGGGCGGCGCCTGCATAATGACAGTTCCAATGTTACAAAACAGCAGCGTGGGGCATAACTCACAATACTGATTAATATGCATGAATGTGTAGATTTAAAAATACGGTAAAACCTCGAAAATCCGGACTCGTCCGGACTTTGTCGATTCCAGATTTTCAATTTTTCCGGATTATAGAATTTAAATAAAATTCAGATTTAATATTAACTAAATACACTATAAAGCACTATTTTTAGTTACATGATCGATTGTTTGCACAAGATTATTAATGGGTACTTTTCTCCACATTTATCGTCGCTTTGATCTTTATTTATTTAATATCATATCGCGAATTTCACCATCACTTGATTTATTTACGATTGGCGCATCATCATCACAGTGCAGAACTTACATTATATCGGTTTTGTCGAGATTTAATGAAACGCCGGAAGATTTAATGAAGTGCCGAAATTTAATAAAGATCAAGGATTAGCACTTTTGATGATACATTTAAAAGTGTACATGTGTTTAAACCATTTTTGCTATTAATGAACAAAAAATAAAAAATAAGAACTTAAATGTTTTATTTATTTTCTAGCATCTATATAATGTTATGTTTAAAAAGGCTGATGACTCTGAAAGAAGTAAAATCTTTATTAGTAATAGTCAAATATGTAAAAAATATCACAGTAGATAAAATAAATATCTTTTCCAAAAAAGAAAAATATCTCTCCTCTCAATGATTTTTCTAAATTACGATGAGTCATTATTAGGCTGCAGTAGCACCGGAACGTGGTGGAGCAAGGAAAGTGATGAAAGGAATTTACTTAGTTCCTAATCTTAAATGCAGCCAACCTCTTTAAGAGGTCTGTGTGTTAATGACCTTGTTGCTCGGTTCTGTGCAATATGATATTATTTAGTTATTTATTTGCTATTTATAGTATGTAAATATGGCTTTCTAAATAAAAAAGGCAAAATATACAGCCGATTTCAAGCTG
Source organism: Amaurobius ferox (assembly GCA_951213105.1). Taxonomy (NCBI): domain Eukaryota; kingdom Metazoa; phylum Arthropoda; class Arachnida; order Araneae; family Amaurobiidae; genus Amaurobius; species Amaurobius ferox. Next base: position 36,769,122 of record OX578142.1, read on the forward strand.
ACACATTTGACAACAACAAAAAAATCGTCAGATATCAGGAGGGGGAGGAGATTCTGAAGACAAAGCAGAATACATTGAAGAATAGAATTCGTACTACGAAGTGAACAAAATAAATTTTCGTGAGCGTTAATATGAATTCCCGGGTTTTTAGATTTAATTGAACAATCTGTGATAAAATGTTATGATAACGTTTTAAAGTGTTTAATATTAAAAATTACATTGTTTCAGAAAAATGTCTTTTTCAATAATGAGAAAAGGAAATTTTGATAATAAAAATTCTGTATTTAAATAACGATGTATATTTTATGTGAAATAATTCATCGGGAGTTGTGACTTGAATAAGGAGGAGGAGGGATTAAAGCTAACAACATAATTCACGCTCCAACCATGAGCCGATCTACGGCCGTCCATCTAAACTTTTGTTTCATTTCCGAGTTCAGAAAGTCGACCAGAAAATACGGTATATGTTTATAAAATATAACTCCATATAAATAATATAACCCTGTTGTTTTAAATGTGCGACTTCGTCAGTCCTGGGGGGAGGACCGAAAATTTGGAAAACGTCCGGATTTGGGATGTCCAGATTTTTGAGGTTGTACTGTATTAAAATTATGTTTCAATTTTATTTCAGTTTAAAAAAGTTGAAAAATCAAAGTACTTTATACAATTATTTTAAAAAATAGCCTTGAAAAGTGGGGAGGGGCCAGGCTCCCCCAAGTATACGCTGTTGCTTGTGAACTAAATTTCATGATTGCATGATGCTTAGATTTCCTACTACAGACTGCACACACAGATCATAGATGTAGGCAAGGGGCCCCATTGACTGAAAATTTACTTTGGATATAGAAATAAATCAGTACTTTTGAAAATAAAATTGTAAAATGGTAGCAGTAAATAATATTTCGAGGAGAACTGATACTAATTTCGTTTATTAAATACCAACGCAGCATGCAAAATTAAGCTCAAATCAAGATACATACATAAGTTTCAAAAATCAACTGGATTTCCCTCATTAACGCAAAGAGGAAGGATTCATTTTAAAAATCAACTAGATTTCAATGAATCGTGTTATCGTGCTAATGGACAGACAGACAGACAGACAGACAGAATGAACAAAGTCATAAACACTTTTCAACTATGTTGTAGAATGTTAAAAATGGAAAAAATATATTTCTTATTGCAAGAAACAATGAATAAGTTTCAAACTTAACAGAGTTACATAATATCCCTAAATGCCCCAAAGCCAAAAATTTGTAAATTAAGCAATGTCTGTATTGCAAAAATTCTTACCTGCTTCTTCAACAGAATATAATTCTCTCCAATATGCTCTATGTTTGAAATCATCTTTAGGTGCATACATGTATGTATTCAAACCAAGTGTTTTCAATCTAAAACATATATTAAAGGTAATGATAATCATAGTAACAACAATAAAATAAATATTTTAATAAGCTAACTAGAAAACTATTATATATAAAAATAAGAAACTCAATAAAGGTTTCACATTATTGATTCTGTTTGAGACAAATTGGAAATATTTGCATTATATAATTATTGGTCTTCAAATGTTGATGCACAGGCCACATAAAGTATAAAAAGTAATAAAAGTTGACAATAAAATGAGTGGATTCCATGTCTCATAAAAGAGCTCACCACACAACCCGACAGATTTGGATAACATTTAGCATGCTGGTAGTACCCCTTACTCTGGTTTTCTTTTCCGAACATATTTTAAGCAATACTTTTTAAACTAAAACACTTCAAAAACAGAAAAATGCTTGCACATAAATTGGTTTCAAATTCAAATAAAGTAAAAATATATAGCAGTACTGAAAGATTATTTTGCAGACTTTTATATTATATGCAAATATTGAGACGTTAGTTTAGCATTTCAAGGTTATTCAAAGTTTGTTTTGACCTTGAATATTTTGAAAAACTGTAAATTTAAAAATCTGAAAAAATAAATATATTAAAGATACATAATCATCTATATGTTTTGTAAAATTGATCAAGGAATGAAATGGAATCACACAAACACACACACAGATATATATTTGTATGAAATAGGTCAAAAGTCATCTGTTGCGAGTCCAAGATTCATAAAAAACCCCACAAAATTCATCAAATGCACTTAAATTATCAAATGAATTTTTGAAAAAAAATCAGGAAATTATATAATGTTAAATAAGCAATCGTTTTATAAGTAATTTATTAGAAAACAAATAGCACTAACTTTAAAATGCTAGTATAAGCCCTGCTTGAGATATTGTACATTTTTCAAATGGATTTATTAAAAAATACATAAAACTAAAACTCACAGTACACAAAATTAAATGGTATAGTAAAATGGAAACAGTACAAATGGTAAAATATAACCATAATTTTTTCAAAATAAATGGACCTTAGAGAATGAAGATATAAAAGCATGTATATGTTGAATGTCTGTTGACTTAGTACACGGCAAATAAAGACAAAAGGCTGCATGCACTTTTTGATAGGAATGTGCCACTTTCTGTGATCATACATGAGGTAAGAGGGCTTTTCAGATAGGGAGCCATTCGAGAATCTGTGCAGGAAACCAATGGTAGCTATATCGTCGCACACCACTGACAATATGGTGATCAGCTGTTATTCTTAAAGACTGTTAGTCCTTTAAAAATCATCCAATTTATTTCTTGCATTAAAATTAGGGATGTCACAAAGCCAAAAAGAAACCAATACTGAATAACTGATGCTATCGGATTACAAATATGATTCATAGCGATACCTATATTGATTACATTGCTATTATAATGAATAACAAATTCAAAATTGCTGTATAAAACTTATTTCAGTCATAATTTATAAATGGTCACCTTCCTAAATATTAAAAAATGAAAAATTTATGATACACATGTTAATTAATAAATATTTTATACGCTCTTCTGAAAACTAGAGTAAAATAATGATCATGAAATAATAAATAATTTATAATAATCTGAACAGAGTGAAACAATTGTTCTATAGAAAATAGAAAAAAATTGTATAAAATATAAAATTTTGGATTGTAATCACAGATAAAAGAAAATATAAATACAAGAATAAAAAACCATATCTAAATCAAAACGTTTCTATCTATGGGACTTCTAAGAAGATGCATTTGGGCACTGCTAGTTATATTCGTGCTAGTGAATTGTAGTAAACATCATTTAATTATCTTCTCTACACATTTGTAACGGGAAACATTTCCGGTAACCTTTCAGAAAATCCGTTTTCCGCAGTGGTTCCACATGCTTCAATGAAAAATTGCAGAGGAGGCAGAATACGAAAAAGAAAGGCTATGTATGTCAAAGGATGAATAAACCAAGAGTGAACCAGCGTGAGTAGGGCCACCAACAGGTAACAGCAAAAGGATGTTTTGCATATGGGTCCAGGAGGCTTGGGGACCCGAACCTCATAAACAATTTAAGAAAAAAATGTCAACATTCAATAACTTGTAAAGAAAGGGGTAATAGGGGGCACATTTACTGCATAGGAGCCTGAAAATTTTGTCGGCAGCATTAGTTGCAAGCCTGTGTCTCCAATCTGATCTCAATAAAAAGTAGTAATTTATGCAATTGACTAAACATACTGTAGCACATCGCGGGGTTTGAAATACTATTTCGAAAAAAAAAACAGTTATTATACACTCCAAATAGTTACTCAAGTCCTCTGGATGAGTTGGACTGCCTGGGGTTTCCACACTGAAGTATTTAAGTATGTAAGCATTTTTTTAAAGAAAAGAATCACTGTTCTGGTATGGACATGAACTACAAACCACCTATCTGTGAACTTGCAACTTTGCTAGCCAACAACTGATCACTTGAGCTATCCAGGGATCACACTCTTACTAGTATTTCAGGGAGATAACTCCCCCACCCCAGGTGTGGTTAATAATGCAAAGAACATAAAAATTGCATCGTGGATATCTTTCACAACAATGAATGAAACAAAAAGTTTTGCGATCACATAGCTCTAGATATAAGACTTTTATGCACGATTGTGTCATGTTAAGAATTGCAATGTTAAGGAAATTTCGAAGTTTCAAATAAAATTTACAGTTTTCGTCCGAATTTCAAAAAATTCTATCAAGTAATAGATTTTTCATTAACAAGTCGAATATAAAGTTTCATGGAAACCCATTAATATTTATGGCAGCTATCATATACACAAAAAATAAACCACAGACAGACATCATGTTAAAAAATCAAAATGTGTACAGGAAGGCCCTAAAACATATATTGACATCAAAATCTTGAAATCAAAAAGTTTCATGGAAACAATATTTTCACTAAACTATATTCTTTTACATGGGAAAGTAAAAATAATAACTTGGAAATAAGTTTACTGAGGTAAAAAAATATATATATATATATATATATATATATATATATATATATAAATCCCACACTTAACCTTAATTCCAATGTTACCACAAATGCGAAATGAAATTGTTAAGCACAGCCATCATAATTGCCAACTCTCGCTCACACTCTGTTTTGTTTTGACTATGACTCAATGTAAACACTTGGTGAAAACAGAGTTTTCATAAATGAGGAACATCAGGGGATTCCAGTAGGAATAATTATTTGGAAATATTAGTTTTAAAGTAAAAATTCTCAATGATTTAAAATTTTTGTTACTTTTAGCTCAAATTGACACCAAACAAGGAATAATTGAACAAAATTTTTATAAAGATACTTGCAATTTATATGACAGATGAGAAAGCTCAACATTCATGATTTGTCCATCTCTTTTTCTGCTTTATTTACTTTTTCTGGAAAGGTTATAGGAGTTGATTGGCTTTTTTTTGGCTAATGCAAAGCGAATTTTACAGGAAAAGATGCAAGTCAAATAATACAGAAAATAGCAGGATAACAAGGCTAAATATTGAACTCTATATTTTAACCTTTGTACAACAAAGGTTATTCATATCTATCGTAATAGTGAGATTTAATCAAATATGAACCAGATATGAAGAATAAAATCACCCCCCCCCCCCCTCCCAACCCTCTGATAGATTAATTTCGGATTTTGAGAATTTTCTGGCCAATTGCACCATTTCACTTGAACCCTATCAAACTGCCAGTTTCTGTCCCCTTTATAGCCCTTGTATACACTTTTACAAGTTACCTTTGGTCTTCTTACATAATAATGGAAGATGTATGTATGTATGTATGTGTGCAGTCTATAGTGGAAAGTCTAAAATTTGGTACACAGGTACTGCTGGACCCAGGAATTTGCACCTCAGCATTATTTTTTTAGTATTTTAGTTATTTTATGTTTCAAAACATTGCAATAAGGGTTCAAAAGTAGCCCAATTAGGGGAATATCACCCAATCTGGCAACTCTGTCTTCAACTGGAAACACTAAAGACAATATTTATACTATACATTTTTATTAGGAATGTTTGCTGTGGCTTGCTTGTGGCTGACTCAGTTTTAAAATGGAATTCCATTTATGTATCAAGAGTTAAAGATCTCCATACCATGCTAAAGATAAATAACAGATGGGGAGGGGGGGGGGGGGAGAACCATTGAACATAAACATTTAAATGTAGTGCCAAATGATCTTCTACTTTAAGAGTTGCCCTTACATGCAGATGCACAAGATCCAACAGACTTATTCTTGGCCATCAGTGTCTACCTTTAAGGCTAGTGAGATATTTCCGTATTTTATTGGCTTTCTGCACATTGTTCTATTTCAGAACGAAAGGCAGTTTTAGAAAACCCATTTCCTCAATATTGAAGTATAAAATAAAGAGAAGAAAAAAAAATATTGGATCTATTGGTTCTCAAATATTGGTTTATCGGTTGCATCAGGAAAATATTGATATCAGATATCCTCTAGTTAAAATAGACATAAAATGACTAACTACTTTCTTGACATAACTAAGAATTTCAGTTCCTTTCCAGTTTTTGGTGGGCCAGTCAAAAAATATGTTCTCAAGAATCAGACAGAAAGATCTGCAATGTCCCAGGAATTCTGAATTACCTTTCGGGACAAAGCCTAAAGAAAAAACATGGGCCAAATGAAAATAAATAGTGTTAAAAATAAATAACTGAATTTATTAGGATCCAATTTGGACAGTACATGCACTTAAAATTGCAGCAACACTAAAGAAACGTCCAGAACTCCCACTGACTATAAAGTTGATGGAAGAGGAAGAGACAGCATGGATGCTGTAGGACTCAAGTACACTCTATCACTTGTACAGGAACAATGGCATTGAGTAGAAGCCATGTAGGATGCTTTTAAAAAGACATCAGAGCCAGAGCAATGGTGGCTGCTGAAAGCCACCTAACATACGTCACAATTCATATGGAAACATAACTTTACTAGAAGACATAAGCTAAAATATTGCTGATCGCTGTAAACCACACAACACTCCTCATCACTCGCATGGAAATACAACTTTGGTAGAAGACACAAATCGAAATAATGGAGGTCACTGGAAACCATACAGCATGCATTAAATAAACCACATCACCATTCTAGCAATACAATCATAGCATCACTAACTATGCCATCATAACCAAGAGATCTTCAATAAAAAAAAATTCCTAACACTGCCAATTCCTGATCCAATTCAAACATGTTGCTGCAAACTTTTATACTGTGGTTTTAGTCTTAGTCCCCACTGGAATGAACCTACCGTATTAACATAAGTGAAGACATTCAGTTTTCCCACTGGCTAGGTCATGCATAGAAACAGCATCCAGCAAGGCCAAAGCATTTGCATAAATCTCCTCTGTGACTGAGAATGTAATGTATGGAATCAGCATCCAGTGAGGTCAAAGCATTATGCTAATATAAGACTGGCATAAAGCTCTTTCTGGCTGCAAAGGTGTAGGGTGAATTGTGATGAGGTCAGCACATACCCCAATTGGGGGTTCTTGATCTCTTACTTATATGATAACTATATTCAGAAAATTTATAATGATGCTTTAAAGATGAGGGTTTTTCGGAAAAATTTCTAGGAAATTTTTCAACAGTGGAAAATTTTGAACTTATTTTTAAATATTACATTTAAGCTAGAATAATATGTCCGTTGATTTTTATAAGTATTTAGTCTTACATTAAAGCTACAGTCAGATATATATTATATAATATAGTGAAAAAAGGTTTAAATTTAGAAATATATATATAAAAATATTCTATGTACAAAAATTTCTAGTATCTATATATTGCAGTCAGAAGCAGCAATTTAATATTTGTGCCTGTGCCTTTGAAAAGTTATAAAATAATTATATTTTATCTATAACAATAGAAAATATATTTTTCTAAATCACAAATCTGAAACAATGCACAAAAGAAATAATAAATGAAAAATAAATTAAAATTGTTAAAACCTTTCCAAATCATAAATAACTTACTGTTTATTATAGGTCAAAAACTTGAATTGTTAAATATATAATTTTCATATGCTTGCTTTCTTTTAAGAAGAATTAGAAAGTTTTATTCTTACCAGCAGCAGTTTGATTTATTGTTAACTAGCCGCCTTTGGCGACCAGCCTGTTCGCTACCCTTGAAAATTCTGACCGTGGCAAACTCGTTGGCGCGACCTACCAGAAAGGTGTAAGGTAACTGCTTGGAAGGCCAGGAAGTGCCACACAATTTAGACCGGAACCCAATGGGGGAGGTATCCAAAGAGACCGTACCCTCCTTCCCCTACCACAAACCTCTCGGAAGGACTTGCAGTCCCACACGTTTAACGTGATCGTACTCCGCGTGAACACGGCTGCAGTTTTGGCAATGGCGGGAATCGAACCCGGGCCTACCGAGTGAAATTCCCGCGCGCTAACCACTGGGCTACCGTGCCATCCGCGACAATCTCCATAACTTTATTTTTATTCGGCAATTTTGGGAATCGAACCCGGGCCTACCAAGTGCAAATCCCGCGCACTAACCACTGGGGTACTTCACCCTCCGCTAGCCGCCTTTGGCGACCAGCCTGTTCGCAACCCTTGAAAATGCTGATCGTGGCAAATTCCAACTGTGGCAAACTCGTTGGCGTGACCTACCAGAAAGGTGTAAGGTAACTGGTTGGACGGCCAGGATGTGCCACCCAATTTAGACCGGAACCCAGTGGGGGAGGCATCCACAGGGAACGTACCCTCCTTCCCCTACCACCAACCTCTCGGAAAAACATACGGACCCATATGTTTAACGTGATCGTACTCCATGTCAGTGGCGGAAATCGAACCCGGGCCTACCGCGTGCAATTCCCGCGCGCTAACCACTGGGCTACTTCGCCCTCCGCGACAATCTCCATAACTTTCTTTTTATTCACCCAATTTAGACCGTACCCTCCTTCCCCTACCACCAACCTCTCGGAAGGACTCACGAACCCACATGTTTAACGTGATCGTACTCTGCGTGAACGTGGCGTAAGTTTTGGCAGTGGCGGGAATCGAACCCGGGCCTACTGAGTGCAATTCCCGCGCGCTAATCACTGGGCTGCCGCGCTCTCCGCGACAATCTCGATAACTTTCTACATATTCACCCAATTTAGACGGGAACCCAGTGGGGGAGGCATCCACAGGGGCCGTATCCTCCTTCCCCTACCACCAACCTCTCGGAAGGACTTACGGACCCACATATTTAACGTGATCGTATTCCACGTAAACACGGCGGCAGTTTTGGCAGTGGCGGGAATCGAACCCGGGCCTACTGTTGGAAACTTGGTTCTGTTTTCGTCGCGATTCTCGTTATCGCGAGAACGTGTTTACATTTTTAGAATGGTTCTACCGTTCTCGTGAACGACTCGTGACGGGAACAGAACATGCCATTCATGCAAATCGCCATCTCGCCGCGCGCGCATCCTGATTTGCATATAGTGAGGGCGCTGCCGTCAACGGTTGTGTTCCGGAGCGTACCCATCACAGTGTATATATGATAGGACACATTCTCAGTTATTCAGAGACTTTACAGACCTTGACTGACCATGTAGTAGACATGGGAGACTTTTCAGAGTTTAAGATCTTGTAGTTATGCAGACTTAAGACTCGACGTATAGTCAGATCGATCAGACGGTGATCGACGGTGAAAGACCTTGTATGGAAGGCAGACCTTGATCGGTAGAGAGTAGTCTAACTTCTAAAGCCATGACGTGTGACCTGATGATGGTGGCTTCATTAACGTGCACGGCATGTGTGGTACAGTAGCTGTTTTTTCTACTTACCGATGTTATAGTAACTGAGAGTGTGTGCCTAGTCATAGACTGTTTAAAACCTTTTTTTCATGAGCTTGCTAGCTCATTGTATATAGTTTTGCTTTGCAACGAATGTTACAGTGTTTTATTTTGTAACTTCATCTGATGCAATGGATCTCACAACAAATAAATTGTGTTTGTGTTTAACGAGCTTGTTTTCTTGAGAAAACACATCACTACTGCATATCATCTGCTACAAAAATTTTCTACCAGCACTTCGGATAGGGATATGACCAACACTGCTAAATCTGCAAATGACTTTCAAATTTTTTCTAGTCAAGTCGCTCAGCTAACACAGCAATAGCCGCCGACATTTGGTTATGGGCCCGTAGTATGTCAAGGCCATAACTTTTATCCGTGATAAAGCAGCAGTGAAGAGTTGTGAATTCCATCGACGGGGGCCGCGACCGGCGCCATTTGCATCAAGCAGAAAGGTAAACAACGCACTCTAGTCACAGTTAAAGACTATGGAGGTGAGCAACGGCATAGAAGCGTTAAACAGGGACAATTACGTCACCTGGCGTAATGAAATTTCATTTATCCTGAAAGGAGAAGGATGTTACGGCCACATCAACCGTACTGCATTACCAGTCGACGAATCTACGTCACGCCACGAGCGAGAGGAGTACATGCGCAGTAGCGACCGCGCACTTTCCATCCTGTTTCGAAATATCTCGGCGGAGTACAGAGAACTGCTCGACATCGACGACAGCCCGGCGGATGCGTGGGAGAAGTTGGAGGCGCATTTTGAGGCCCCAACGCGCGCTAATTTAGTTCATCTGTTGGACGAGTTTTTCAGTCTACGCCCGGAAATCGAGGAGCCCATCGACATATTCTGTACGAGGATAAGGAAAGCTGTCACCAAGCTCAAGAACGTGAATCACCCCGTGGAGGATGTGTACGTGGCATTCCAAGCCATCCGGTATCTCCCAGCCCAGTACCAGAGTATCATCCAAATCATTTATCGCTGGAGCGATACTGATTTTAAATTGGATAAAATTCAGAAAGAACTCTCCTTGGAGGAGGGCAGGATTAGACAGTTGAGGAAGGATCATGACAATAATAATGTAAGTTCCAATTCATCTGTATATTTTTCAAATGTTAACGCTAAATGTAAAAATGTCACCAAAGTTAAAAAGTCTATTAAGGTCATAGGACCATGTTTTATGTGTAATAAAAATGGTCATGTAAAGGCACAATGCCCAAAATTGAAAAAGATGACTAGCTCTAGTATTATTGAAGTATTTTCAAATATAAATGTAGAAGCTAATATTGTTGATAATCCTGACAATAGGCTCAGCTGGGTGATTGACACCGCTGCTACGCGACACTTTTGTAATGATGTTAAAATGTTTTCAAAATTTGATAAATGTAAGGATACATCTATGTCGCTAGCAGTGGGTGATATGGAAAGCCCAGTTGAGGCTATTGGAACGGTGAACATGTATGTTAAATTTAAAGATCATACAAATAATATTGTGCTACAAAATGTTATGTATTCACCAAAATTACGGCGTAACTTGTTGGCCGCATCTGTATTAGAAGAGCAGGGCTATTCTTTTAGTGCAGCCAAAGGTGTTCTATGGTTTAAGACTCCTGAGGGAGAAAATTTCTTTTACGCTAAACGTAAAGAAGGATTGTATTTCTTAAAACCACAGTACTCAACTAAAAGTTTAAATAGTAGTGTTGAGGGCCGTAAAGGAGATCAGGATAGGGACAAAAATTCTAAACAGGTTAGAAAAACCCCTGCAACAAATAGTCAAAGTCAAAACAAAATTAAGCCTAACTTGAATAAAAGGAAAAACAAATCTGATTTAAAATCAAAGTCAAATAAAATTAGTGGTTCAACAGTTGAAATTCTGAACAAAACTGAATTATGGCATAGAAGATATGGCCATATTAACTCAGACTACTTGCACCAAACAAGTAAAGTTTCCGCGGCAAACGGACTCCCAAAATTAAAATATGCAAAAGTAAATTGCATTCATTGCAAACTTGCAAAATCTAAGAGAGTTTCGTACAAACCAATAGGCAGGATTAGATCTACAGAACCTTTGCAATTACTGCACATGGACGTTTGTGGTCCAATGCCTGTAGCTTCATTGGGGGGAAACAAATACTTCTTGACTATTACAGACGATTTTAGCCGCAAGGTGTTTGTTTTTATTTTAAAACAAAAATCAGATGTGTTCAAAGTTTTTCAGGATTTTCAAGCTTGTCAGGAGAGACAATTAGGCAAAAAGATTTTGTGCATCCGTACTGATAACGGCATGGAATTTTGTCACGGTCAATTTAAAGCTTTTTTGAAAAAGTTAGGGATTAAGCATGAACGATCTAACACTTATACACCCGAACAAAACGGGGTATCTGAAAGATTCAACCTGACAGCGTTAGATTGTGTCAAGGCAATGCTTAATCAAAGCAAAGTTGGTGACAAAATGTGGGCAGAGGCAATCCTATGTTTTACTTATACAAAGAACAGGATTTGCCATAAATTTAAAGTTAAAACTCCACACGAATTGTACTATGGGAAGAAGCCTGCTGTATCCCATCTCAGAGTTTTTGGATGTAAGGCTTATGCTGGTATAGCAAAACAGCTTAGGAAGAAGCTAGACCTAAGAGCTCAACTGGGAGTTATGGTAGGATATGCGGAAAATACCAGGGGCTATAGAATTCTTCTTGTGAAAGAAGGAAAAATATTAGAAATAAGCAATGTCCGTTTTGAGGAGATGGAAGCAGCGGAAGGCGTCCTGGACCCCATTCGACCTAGAAACTTCACCCAAAAGAAATCGGGTTTTACTCGAACATCAGATTCAGGTTCGGGATGTTTGGATAGTGAGTCAGAGGAAGAAGCAGGTGAGAGCCATGACACTAGTCATACTAGTGAGGAAGAGGACTCTCCTGCTGATTCCGATCTGACCCCCTGTTCAAACATAGATTGGGAAAGGAAAGCTGTACCCAGGCCTGATGGAACTCGAACTGATGTTTACTACTCAGTGAGGGGTGATAAACATAGGCTGAGAAGTCATAATGATGTTAAAAAATTCTGTGCTAAGGCTAACATACATTATGACCAAAATTTGTTTAACTTCAGAGAAAAGAGGGATATCAAATCCAGGCCAGAGGCAAGCAACATAGAAATAATAGGTGATATTGATCATGTAGTTTCTTTGCTAAAGGGAGAATTTGATATCAAATCTCTAGGGAAGGTCCAAAAACTGTTAGGTGTGGAATTTGCTGAAATCAATAACAAAATTTTTATACATCATAGGCAGTACATTAATAAGATTTGCCAAATGTTTGAGGAATTTTTAGCATTAAATTTTTGTAATCAAATTTCCAAAAACAAAAATGATTAAATTTGTAACTTCTAAATTTTTTTTTCTTTCTTTTACAAAATATGGTTAGGATATCGTATATTTTACTCCTCCCTCTGTGATGCAGATAATTGTATCTAGAGTATATATATGTGTATTGTTTACAATGAACTTTCTAAAATTTTTCACATTACACTGAATGTATATATATATCCATGTTTTCAATTCCCGCATAAGACAGTTATGCTTATGTGTATTATTTTGTGTGTTTACTCCTTGTTATCATACACTTGGCTATGATTCATTGATGACAAACCACTTATTTAAATTTGAATACAACACAGAAAGGAAAAAAAAAATCTTTCATTATCTGTGTCATTGCTATTAGTATTAATTATGTATACTGGTCTTGGACAGAGATAATGAACAGCCATAATTGAATTTAATATTTATAGTAAATTTTTAATCTTAAATGTTAAATTTAATAGTTATACATGAAATTTTCTACACAAATTGAATTTGATATTTATAGTGAAATTTTTTAATCTTAAATGTTAAATTTAATAATTATACATAAAATTTTCTACATAATTGAATTTGATATTTATAGTGAAATTTTTTAATCTTAAATGTTAAATTTAATAATTATACATAAAATTTTCTACATAATTGAATTTGATATTTAAAGTGAAATTTTTTAATCTTAAATGTTAAATTTAATAATTATACATAAAATTTTCTACATAATTGAATTTGATATTTAAAGTGAAATTTTTTTTTAATCTTAAATGTTAAATTTAATAATTATACATAAAATTTTCTACATAATTGAATTTGATATTTAAAGTGAAATTTTTTTTAATCTTAAATGTTAAATTTAATAATTATACATGAAATTTTCTACACAAATTGAATTTGATATTTATAGTAAAATTTTTAATCTTAAATATTAAATTTAATAATTATACATCAAATTTTCTACACAAATTGAATTTGATATTTATAGTAAAATTTTTAATCTTAAATGTTAAATTTAATAATTATACATGAAATTTTCTACATAATTGAATTTGATATTTATAGTAAAATTTTTTAATCTTAAATGTTAAATTTAATAATTATACATGAAATTTTCTACATAATTGAATTTGATATTTATAGTAAAGTTTTTAATCTTAAATGTTAAATTTAATAATTATACATAAAATTTTCTACACAAATTAAATTTGATATTTATAGTGAAATTTTTAATCTTAAATGTTAAATTTAAATTATTATACTTAAATTTCTTGAAAACTTAAATTTTGACTTAAATTAAATTTTTGGAACTTAGTGTTTCAACGATATCTAAAATTTTCTTTCAATGATAAATTTTTTTTTGCTTAACATGAAAAGTAATATATATACTTTATGTTTTTGCTGGATACTAAAGAACTTGACATTTTTGCTGTTATGTTTTTTTAGAGTAATTTCATTGATTGATAGCACGTGCGCCGAGATTTGGGGTTTTGCATGAGGGGGCCGATTGTTGGAAACTTGGTTCTGTTTTCGTCGCGATTCTCGTTATCGCGAGAACGTGTTTACATTTTTAGAATGGTTCTACCGTTCTCGTGAACGACTCGTGACGGGAACAGAACATGCCATTCATGCAAATCGCCATCTCGCCGCGCGCGCATCCTGATTTGCATATAGTGAGGGCGCTGCCGTCAACGGTTGTGTTCCGGAGCGTACCCATCACAGTGTATATATGATAGGACACATTCTCAGTTATTCAGAGACTTTACAGACCTTGACTGACCATGTAGTAGACATGGGAGACTTTTCAGAGTTTAAGATCTTGTAGTTATGCAGACTTAAGACTCGACGTATAGTCAGATCGATCAGACGGTGATCGACGGTGAAAGACCTTGTATGGAAGGCAGACCTTGATCGGTAGAGAGTAGTCTAACTTCTAAAGCCATGACGTGTGACCTGATGATGGTGGCTTCATTAACGTGCACGGCATGTGTGGTACAGTAGCTGTTTTTTCTACTTACCGATGTTATAGTAACTGAGAGTGTGTGCCTAGTCATAGACTGTTTAAAACCTTTTTTTCATGAGCTTGCTAGCTCATTGTATATAGTTTTGCTTTGCAACGAATGTTACAGTGTTTTATTTTGTAACTTCATCTGATGCAATGGATCTCACAACAAATAAATTGTGTTTGTGTTTAACGAGCTTGTTTTCTTGAGAAAACACATCACTACTGCATATCATCTGCTACAAAAATTTTCTACCAGCACTTCGGATAGGGATATGACCAACACTGCTAAATCTGCAAATGACTTTCAAATTTTTTCTAGTCAAGTCGCTCAGCTAACACAGCAATAGCCGCCGACACCTACCGCTAACTTCCCGCGCGCTAATTTGCAATTTAAAATGACCATATGCTTAATTCCATCATCCTCATTCCATTGTTTCATTGTTCCATCATTTAAAATATCCATAAAATTAAAATATCCATTTAAAATATCCAAAAGTTAAAATATACATTTAAAAAATCCAGATCGTCCCATCATATAAAATATAAATATAGAGCAAAGGAGCTCTATTCAGAACCGTGACGTCACCTCCACCTTGACGTCCCCACCCACCACCTTCACCGGAAGGACTTCCGGACCCACATGTTTATCGTGATCGTAATCCGCGTGAACACGGCGGCAGTTTTGGAAGTGGCGGGAATCGAACCCGGGCCTACCGAGTGCAATTCCTGAGCGCTAACCACTGGGCTGCCTCGCCCTCCGCAACTTTCTTTATATTCACCCAATTTAGACGGGAACCCTGTGAAGGAGGCATCCACAGGGACCGTACCCTCCTTCCCCTACCACCAACCTCTCGGAAGGACTTACGGGCCCACATGTTTAACGTGATCGTATTCCGCGTGAACACTTTGGCAGTGGCGGGAATCGTACCCGGGCCTACCGCTAACTTCCCGCGCGCTAATTTACAATTTAAAATGACCATATGCTCTCTAAGCTCTTAATTCCATCATCCTCATTCCATTGTTCCATCATTTAAAATATCCATAAAATTTAAATATCCATCGTTCCATCATTTAAAATATCCATAAAATTAAAATATCCATCGTTCCATCATTTAAAATATCCATAAAATTAAAATATCCATTTAAAAAATCCATATCGTTCCATCATTTAAAATATAAATATAATAATTTCTACAGTGCATATGTTAAGCTCTTATTTCATTTAAAATTTAAAGCGCGGGAAACGGAAAGTAAAAACTAATTCGGATTCTTATTGTCCCACCCATCGCTATGCATATACAGAACCGTGACGTCACCTCCACCTTGACGTCCCCACCCACCACCTTCCCCACTTCAGCGGGGGAGAAATTAAGCGGCACGCCGAGCGGAACGCCAAGAAATTGAAATTCGGAAACTTTTAAAATCCCGATCCTGTGGGCAATACGGAATATTTCCTGACCAGATTGGACTTGTAAGAATGCCAGATGTTTGACCTTTCTAAAAATGTAAATTATTAGTCGAAATTATGAGTACTTTTTACTATGCGAGAATTTAAAAACCAAAAATCGTTTTTTTGAGCCAAAAGTGAGTTTTGTTTTAAAATCTTTAAAAAATATTAGAAATCGAAATTCAGATTTGAAATTGATATATTTTTACTCCCAATTGTCTGCTCTTTCCGATGGTGTGAGTTGTTTTTTTCTACGACGTCTGGATCGTGGAGAAAAAAGGGCAAAAAAAGGTCGAAATCGCATAAAACATTAAATAAATAAAAAAATAATTAAAATTTTAAAAATCGGTTTTCACGTGTCCCCTTCCCTCCCCCCCGGGTCTCCGATTGCCAAATTTCGTAGCTCTCCGACGCGCGGTCGCTAAACGTATAGTGTATAAGACAGACAGACAGACACACACACACACACACACAGACATTGCCTTTTATTATTTAAGATATAAAAATATTATAAGAAAAATTAAAACTACTTATAATTTAAAAATAAATAATTATATTAATTTTGTTAAAAAATATACTTGCTGACAAGAGTTTAAAAAAATGGGGTGGGATTCTTTTATTTTAAACAGAAAAACCATGGTATCAACATTACAAAAAAAATATGGTTTAGACCAATGGGGTTTTATTCAGTCAACCCTGTTGCTGATAATTGAAAGGAAAATCTGAAAGGATGCTGTTTATGTACTATAGCACGTAAGTTATCGTAACAGTTTATAGATACTCATTTTAAAGCATTATCATCGTGTCCCAGGGACCCAAAAAGGTTTCATGATGAAAATAGATATTTTTATACAATTCACATTTTAATTATGCTAACATCATATAGTTATCTAGCCATTATCAAAAATTTGCAGAAAATGGAGTAAATTTGCATTACAACAGTTTTAAAATGGAAAGTGGTGCACATGATTTTTGACATTTTGTATTGACAATACAAATTTTTATTAGTTAACAACTTCTATAAACACTAATAAACAATGTGTGGTCTTTATTTCATCTATCTTTTTGATAAATAAATATATATATATATATATATATATATAATAAAAAAATATAGCGATAAGTAAGCTAATAGATAATACATGAAGTAAATGGCATACCCTAGTTCAATACCAATCAAGAGGTTATGATTTCCGACAAAGAGGAATTGAAAATATAATATCTAACAAAAGGAAAACATTGAAACCAGAGGATTGAACATGATCTTAATTTTATACTAAAAAGATCAGATAAGTAATAAAACATGGGAATTAAATTATCAGTTTCTATATGTATGATACAAACAATTTAAGAATGTGCATCAAAAGAAATGGAAAATGCTAAAAGCCTAAAATTTTAATGAAGAAAAGATGTAAATGTCAATAGATGGGATTAAATAGAACTTCTACAGATGCTATTTTTCAATGACTTTTACATCCATAGAAGTACATTTCATATTATAAAGAAACACACGTGGTTGAAACATTATAAAAAGATCTGAGACATTATAAAAATAATAAGAGAAAAATGAAAAGGGGAGGATGATAGTCACATAAAACAGAATATAACAAATTTTAACATATTAATTAATAATGATGCGATTAGAAATCAAAAAGTCATAACGAACCACGTCATAACGAACCACGTCATATATGAACCACTTTATACATAATGACAAAGAGTGCAATGAAATATCAGAAGAAAAATATGTAATAGAATAGTTGACAAAGAGCCATCTGATGAATATCATTAGAAATACACTTGAAGAAGATTGGTTATTATGAGATTATTGATGTATAAACAAATTAAAACACCAGAAATTAAAGAAATGAATAAAGAAATTAGTAAATTATTTAATAAATAATTATATTGTAAAATAATGTGTATCTAAATCTTATCACAATGATTAATCAAAAACTGCAAGAATATTTATAAAAATATATTAATGTAAAAAGTCTATTTCTACAAAAGTTTATAATATTGATCATAAAATGAATTCGAAATTCTAAAGTGAAAATTAACAAATTTATAAATTGAATTTAAAATTTCTAAAGTGGTAATTAACAAGTTTACCTGGATAGCGTTCAGTCTTACAGTATTGTAATAAATCGACTAGATGGCTATTAAATTGTGTTTTCACATAACCTTAATATCCTATGAAATTGATTAATTAAAATCTTTTGTATACCTGTTTACTCATACAGGAGTTAAAATTGATAATTTTGTGAATTTTAAATGGAAAGCATTAACTTTTGTCAAAAATTTTTGACACACACAGATATATATATATATATATATATACATTCTGGGCAGGCAGACTGCCGCTCTGAATAGAGAATGATGGAGTCGCATTACTGTAAATTAATCATAAAATGAATTTAAAATTCTAAAGTGATAATTAACAAATTTATAAATTGAATTTAAAATTTCTAAAGTGGTAATTAACAAATTTACCTGGATAGGATTCAGCCTTACAGTATTGTAATAAATTGGCTAGATGGCTACTAAATTGCATATTTCCACATAACCTAAATATCCTATGAAATTGATTAATTAAAATGTTTTTGTATACCTGTTTACTCATACAGGAGTTAAAATTGATAATTTTGTGAATTTTAAATGGAAAGCTTTTACGTTTGTCAAAAATTATTGATACAGACACACACACAGATATATATACACATTCTGGGTAGGCAGACTGCAGCTCTGAATAGAGAATGATGGAGTCACATTACTGCAAATTAATCATAAAATGAATTCGAAAATCTAAAGTGATAATTAACAAATTTATAAATTGGAATTTAAAATTTATAAAGTGGTAATTAACAAATTTACCTGGAAAGGGTTCAGTCTTACAGTATTGTAATAAATCGGCTAGATGGCTACAAAATTGTGTTTCCACATAACCTAAATATCCTATGAAATTGATTAATTAAAATGTTTTTGTATACCTGCTTACTCATACAGGAGTTAAAATTGATAATTTTGTGAATTTTAAATGGAAAGCTTACTTTTGTCAAAAATTTTTGACACACACACAGATACATTCTGGGCAGGCAGGCTGCTGCTCTGAATAGAGAATGATGGAGTCACATTACTGCAAATTAATCATAAAATGAATTTGAAATTCTAAAGTGATAATTAACAAATTTATAAATTGAATTTAAAATTTCTAAATTGGTAATTAACAAATTTACCTGGATAGGATTCAGCCTTACAGTATTGTAATAAATCGGCTAGATGGCTACTAAATTGCGTATTTCCACATAACCTAAATATCCTATGAAATTGATTAATTAAAATGTTTTTGTATACCTGTTTACTCATACAGGAGTTAAAATTGATAATTTTGTGAATTTTAAATGGAAAGCTCTTACTTTTGTCAAAAATTTTTAATACACACACAGATATATATATATATATATATTCTGGGTAGGCAAACTGCCGCTCTGAATAGAAAATGATGGAGTCACATTACTGCGGCAGTCAAGGCCCGTAGCAGGATGTAGCCATGAAAAACTAAATAAAATAATAAATATAAATAAAAGAGCAATTTGTAAAATTAGGTGTGCTTTTTATATGAGACCCAGTTTTTGTCTTTCATATTTCTAAGTTCCGGAATCCAGATTTTTCTGTATCCATGAACCCTGATTCTATTACTTTCATGAATGACTACCACTCTACTACTAAAATAATAATAAAAACAAGAAAGATCAATCATGCATAAAGCATTGATTATGAAACACTTTCCAACTGCAATGCAATTTTATTTAAACATCTCTGAAATGCTATACATTTAGAGGTAATATTTTTAAAATTATCACAATAGTACAATAATTTATTATATTTGAAAACTTAAAACTTCATTGAAAAAAAAAAGAACTTTATTCAAATGGCGTCACCAAAATATAAATTGCCTGGCTCTCTATATAAAAACAGTGAATATTTCATTCATAAACTTTTATTTCATTCCTTTTTATTTCATTCCTTTCATTCAGCAGCAATATTTTTAAAATTATCACAATACTAAAATAATTTATTTTATTTAAAAACTTAAAACCATGGAGATAAAAATACTTTCTTACTCCATGCTTAAACCTTCATCAAAAAAGGCAATACAAAATCGTCTGCTTCTCTATGTAAAATCAATGAATGTTCCATTCATATCAGTTATATTCTAGACTCCAAAGCTAAATAATTTTGTGTTAAAAAATTCATCAATTCTTATACAACTCATCTTACAGCTTGATGTGTTTACATTCTGCATACGTTAAAATTAGGCTTCATTGTAGAAATAATCAAAGTTTGATGATCATTTAAACTCAAAAATATGGTAATAGTATTGATGAAGTATATAGATGCACAGAAGTAATGCAAAAATAAAGTGGTTTTAGGATGGATGCAACACTAAATATAAATTAAAAAGAACTTTAAAAATCACGATTCTGACACAAGATGGATGCCATATTTTATTTTGAAGTGAGTCATGTGATCTCTTCATATAATATGGAAGTAATTATCATTTTAATTTGTATTTAAAAAACTACTAAACGTAAACATATTTTGCTGACATTTTTTATAGTATATTTTATGGGATAATTTGAATATTTCCTAAAACTTTCGAAGCAATTTGTGAATTTTAAATTTGCTTAAAAAATGTTTGAAAAATTAGGTCCCATAGGATTCAATGTATTTCATTTTTTCAACCCAGGTTCAATCCAAAACTAATTAGGTGATATTATTCATTTACATTCCCATATGTCCCACAGACCATCTCAACAACATACTAAAATTTCATTTTGATAAAGTCATTTTTATGGCAGTTATCATGCGAATGGACAGACAGACAAACAAACAGAATGAACAAAGTAATAAGCACTTTTCAACTATGTTGTAAAGTGTTAAAAAAAATAAATTGTTTAGTTTGTTATAAGCATAAGAAATATTTTATTAAATACTTAAATTCTTTATTTATTTTTTTATTTTTTTAATAATTCCTATACCGAGTGATTCAAAAGTTCGGAACAAAATTAAAACGATATAAAAAAATATCTATGGGTCGGAGAGACATGCAATTTGCAGATTAATATTCACCGTGGTGGGGGTTTTGTATGGCATGAAAAAAAATAGTTCAAAATCTTGACACTAGGGGAGCGCTGCTGCGAAGAAAACAATGCTAGGTAATAATTGTGAAATGAAATATTTTATTTCAGCATGATTTAGAGCTGTAAGTGCTCAATGTGTCCACCACCACATTCCAGCACTGAGTGCAGTCGTGGTATTAAGGCTGATACAGCATGAAACAGCATATTAATGGGAATAGCTGCTACTTCCTGCCATAAGGCGCCTTTCAGTGTTGGTAAGGACTGGGGCTTTCCTCTATAGACCCTTGATTTTAGGTATCCCCACAACAAGAAATCACAGGGTGTGAGATCAGGGGATCTCGCAGGCCAGTCATGTGTGCAATCACCTCCATGCATAAGTCATCTCCATGACTTTATCTGCCGCAGCCCCCAAAGTGTCGAGAGTTTGAATTAATTTTTTTTCATGCCACACAAAATCCCCCACCATAGTGAATATTAATCTGCAAATCGCATGTCTCTCTGACCCATAGATATTTTTTTATAGCGTTTTACTTTTGCTCTGAACTTTTGAATCACCCGGTATTAAAAATTATTTAAAAAATACCTGTTTATAATTGAATGGGTGAGTACCATGAAATAAAAGGGGCAATTTGATGGACATTGATTTAAGCATAATATTTAGTGCTGTTAAAGTATTTTCCTTCAGCCGAATGAATCACTTGAGAAAACAATTATTTACAATATTTCCTTACAAATTTTACAGAATTTAATGCTGAAAGAATAGTCTTCTAAAATGTTTACCTGTTTTATCAGAATGAGTTAAATTTCACTTGCACCCTTTTAGTTCTTGTCTATCCTTTTTCTTTAAAATAAAGCATTATCCCCATTTCTCCTTAAATTAGAAAACTAAATAATCAAAAGATTCTTGTAAAGTTACCTGCTCTTCAAAAAGCAGTGTGGAAAAATCATTGCATTTAATTTTCAAATGAATTTTTTAAAAAGTGGAAAAAATTCTGGAAAATTTTTTATTCCCGAGAAAATTTTCCGACCCACATCTCTAGATGCCTTTGTACAAACTAATTTGTAATAAAAATTTGAAGCAAAAATTTCTTGAAATTTGAGTATTCTAAAAGTCTTTCATTTTCTTGTGAGAAAATACATATAAAATGTCTCTCAGTTAACCAACATTTTGAAAAGAAATTTCAATTAGGGAGGACAATCAAAATTTTTGTAGCATAGCAGGGGGGTTTTTGTCTTAGAACAATATATAAAATTGTCAGAACGCTATAAGATATCAAAATAGTATCTTCCCTGGGACAAAAAAGGACACATGTAAAAAGCCACTCCATTTTGGACTTTTATGATGGTGATTATTCGGAGCACTTTTGAATGATACTATTGCATAAAGTATTCTATCAAAATTACAAAACTGCTTCTATATCTTTAGACTCTATATTATTTATAGCATCCTAGAAAAATCTTACTCAACTTCTTGTATAAAATTGCAATAAAATAATTGGCGCATTTTAAATGATTTCCCATTCGTAATATCAATTTAAAATATTAAGAATTGCAATTTTCTTGAGAATAGTTGAATTTAGAAGCTTGAAAATAGTTTCATTCGCTTTCTTAGGCAAAAATATGTATGAAATGACTATTTGCTTAATAGAATTAAATATTTTTAATATTTTTAATTTTAAATTCAAAAATAGCTATTATTTTGGTTTCCTGCAGTTTTTTAGTGGCTCTTTATCTTACAAACCCTCTTCTTACCTCATCAATAACCACAGAAAATGGCATAATATTCTATTAAAAAAAAATGCAGTTTTTTTATGTACCAGATATACTATAGTATTGCCATGTACTATTGTTGCTATCCTAACGACTTACAACATGAATTTGATGCCATATCACATGCACACAGGCCCGGTTTAAGGCGTAGGCGGCGTGGGCATTTGCCCACAGCGGCCGAATCAGGGGCGGCCATTTGGAAGTGAAATTAGGTGTAGTAAGAATGACTTTTGTAGTCGTATCAAAAAAAAAATTTTTGAAAATGAACCAATTTTATGCCACTTTAATATAAATGAATTTACTTTTTTAGATAGTATCAAAATATAAAAGGACAAAATCGTTTTTCTCCCATAATTATATCTGTTTTGAAGCAATGTACAGTTCTGCTTGAAAGTACGTATGCTCAAACACTTGGGAGATTTTAAACAACTTGCAGCTGGGTCCAATCCCTTAGGGCACTTTGTTTTCCCCAAATATTGGGAAAATCTCAAGGAGCGATTCTCAGAATTTTTCCTGGTTTCAAATTCAAATTGCAAACACATGGATGCGGTCTCTATGATCCCACTTCTAAAAGGACGGGAGGGAGGAGATTAGTCCAGATAGTCATTCTTTTGGTTGTCTACCGTTTTAGCTCATTTAGGCATTGAGACTAGCTGGAGGCCATGCAGATAACAAACATAGTGACTAGAAGTAAAAAGCTACTTCTTAGTGTTCAAAGCAATGTGTTGTGTTATGCTGCTGTGCGAAATTCACAAATCCATCGACAAATATGGCTGTTTTTTAAATTCTAATTATTCGGGTAACTTTTTTTTCAATTATTTAAAATATTTTTGCAAAATTTCTTAAATTGACTACATTTTTTGTCGATTTTTAATGTGTTTCAACAAATAAAATTAATTTGGTACTGAATTTAGTCTATGGCATTAGCCACAGAATAATACTGATAAAAGAATAATTTTTTCATGTTTTTATCTAAAATAATATGCCCCGTGGCTGTTCTATGAGGAATTTCAGAGGTAAATAATTAAGCAATGGTGTAAAATGATCTTAATTTTGTAATTTTTCCAGTTTCACTGCAAAACGAAAAAAAAATGCTACAAAATATTTTTACGAAGTAAAATATTCTTTTATGAATATTTGTATGAAAGTGCAAAAGTTGTTTATAAATTGTTGGAGCTGTTTTATAAATTAATAAATTTATTCTATAGACTCAATCTGGGAATTATACATATTCTTTTGCTCATGCATACAAATTTATGCCTAGATATACGCTCAATAATCTGTAAATACTATTTAATTTTTGCATAATTACACTTTTAGTTATAATTATAATTTAATACACTTTTAAGTAAAATGTTAATTAAACAATCTTAAAATTTGTAATATACATTTTGATATTGTGATTTTTTTTTATTTCTACTCAAACAATTCATTTAATATCCCCATGTTCCAGTCAACATTCGATTCATTATTATTCTTATATACAGTTGTATTGTATGATATGTGGTATTTTTTTTGTCCATTTTTTTTTTCAAAACCGAGAAAAAATGAAACATTGACGGTCCTCTTTTCCAATGAATGGATATTTTTTATTTTTATTCTTAATACACCCTAATTTTATTACCCCACTCGAAAGTTCATATTTTTTAATTTCTAACCTCCCCCCCCCCACCACCATCCTTTTTTTTTAAAGAATTTGGAAGCATTTGGATATTTCCCTGTGTTTCTGTTGGGCCCATGTATCTCTAAATTCTTTTCAGATCTTTTCGTTTATTATTTTTTTCAAAATTACGAAAACAAATATTGCGCTTTTTACCACTTTGTTCTCTAATGATTGCAAATATGATTTTTTCCCCCTCTCTTAGTTTTGTTATGCACTTTATCTTTCGGCAGAAAATTAGAATGTTTTTAATTTTTACCCCCTCCACCTTTCTTTCTTAATTGTTGTCCCCTTTTCTATTCTATATATTTTTCCTGCTTTTGGATTAGGTTTTGTATCTTCGAACATTTTTGTATATATTTTCATTCACTTGTCACAAATTCAGGGACATTTTAAACATTACATATCAATTGTCTTCCCCCCAGTGAATCTATAATAATAAAAAGAAGAATCTATCTGTTTGTTTGACCACGCCGACCGATATCTATCTCATTGAATTTTTTCACACAGCCGCATCTATACCTGAACTAATGCATCTCGAAGGCCATTTACCAAAATTTACATTCGATTTTTAACGAACTTTTAAATTCCAAAATCAGATAATCTTCAGCTACCGATATGACCTAGCAGCTTTATTCTCGATTTAACAGTTACAGAACCTCCAGCCATCGATATGATCTAACAGTTAATCATACGATTTAACAGCTACCGTAATGATCTAATGCCACGTTTATCTCCTAGAAGTTATTAATCTTTCATTCATTTATATTTTGCATTACGGAGAGCGTTTATTTTATTTTCTCTTTGCGGGTAGCGTACTGGTAATTTGGCGTCAATTTAGGATTTGAAGAAAATTGAGTAGTGTTATTTGTAAATGTATTATGTAACGGGTGTTTATTTATGTCCCGGTCAACACCGGGTAATTCGTTCCAGTGATACAATAAAATAAATGTTAAATTAGTCAACGTGTAAAATTTTGTTGTAATTTGGATAGTATTCCATTATTATGTATATTTCTACGTATATTTCCACCTATTCTGTTCAAACCTCACCAATCATTAAACAACTTTAGAATCCCCATGTTCATTTAACTTCCTAATTTTTTTTTTAAACAAAACAAAATATCTCGTGCTTGTGCACCAATATTTCACAAAAGAATAAGTAACCAGACTGATCTGCAACAATCGTGACATTTCAAATATTACAGCTTTCCCACGCATTAGAAAACGTGATTTTTGAAGTATAGTGGTTATATTCTATGTCCCTTCTGTATTTTAACCAGATTTTAGAGGAGCTACAATGAACAGTCACAAACTGCTTCGAAATAGAATCCTAGATTTTTATCTGCGAAATCAAAAACCAATACATTTAAATATTTTTGCATTTTAAATTTAATAATAAAGATTAGCTATTTAAATAAATTGCTGATAATAACCGGCAAAATTCTGAATTGTCCTATTATATTATATCTTAGCTTCGTTGGGATTGAAATACTTTTCCTTCATCTCTCCTCTTTCCTAATTTATTCATAAGATCATTTCTTTGATTTGTGTATAATATTTTACTGCTAAGATGTACAAATAATTCATAAGATTTATGCAATTAAAAATTCAAATTTTATTAAAAAATTGATGAGGGCAACTTTCATGACACTGCATAATGAGTAAGTTACTTTTGACTCCTGATAAATTCAGACAAATATAATCAGCGGTGACTCCAGTCCGATGGAGCCGAAATTGTTTTGCGTGAATAATATTTTGTAAGATAAAACTCCAGTAAAGTTCAATAAGTTTATTCGATTATTTCAGACTCATTTGTTTCGTTTATGGGCTTTCAAAGCAATACAAATTACTAGCAATACAAATCAACTATTTATAGCTAGCTTGCGTTTTTAATTTTCACCCTGATTTCATCTGAAAACTCAGACCATAGACTCCACTTTAATATATTCGATTATTTTACTAACTTGATTTGCAGTATAAAAATTAAACTTACTAACAAAATTTTACATTATAGTTAATCTATAAACTTGTCTGGCGGCACATAAATACGTAAATTGAATACGTATATTTCTACCTATTCTGTTCAACCCTCACTATAATCATTAAACATTTTTAGAATCCCCATATTCATTTGACTTCCTAATTCTTTTTAAACAAAGCAAAATATCTCGTGCTTGTGCACCAATATTTCGCAAAAGAGTAAGTAACCAGACTGATTTGCAACAATCGTGGCAATTCAAATATTACAGCTTTCCCACCCATTGGAAAACTTGATTTATGAAGTATAGTGGTTATAATTTCGATATGTTAAAATATCGAAATTATAACTATTATACTTCAAAAACCAAGAGCAATAAATTCATACTAATTATTTATAGTTATCACTTTTAGTTTTTAAGATATAAGCATTACAAACTTGAAATACTTCAAATTTTCAAACTTCTTCCACTTGACAAGATGATTACTCGAAAACTATAGAAACTTTTTTAAATATACATATAAATTTAGAAACTAAATTTCCTCATACATATTTTTATCACTTAATAATTCTATCGACCTTTTATACTTTCAAAGATATTTCGAGTGAAAGTATGAAACAAGGAAAAAAACTAATTTTTATGTTTCAAAGTTTAACCCCCCCCCCCCCCCCCTCCCAAAGAAAAATAGAGTTTGATCCAAAATCCAATTATATACACTTGTAGGGCTTTCACAGAGCTACAAATTCATGCTTATTGTTCAAAGTTAGTTCTTTTAATTTTGGGGATGTTACAAAGTTGAAAAATGGAAAAATTTCAATCTTCTTCAATTTGGCAAGACGATTACTCGAGAATTTTAAAAGCTTTTCTTAATAATAAATATAGATTTTGATACTAAATTTCCTAGTACGTATTTTTGTCGTTTACTATTTATATCTTTATTTTATAGTTTAAAATGAAAACAAGAATAATAAAAACACTCTCTCGAACAGACACTTTTTTGCTTTCTAAAAAAAAGTTCTGAATATTAAAATATTGAAATTATTATTATAAGTGCCCAAAAGGTTTACATTTTACGTAAAGCTTCGTTTCCCCTACACAGAAATCCCAAACATAGATGTTATTCACGTAAACTTACATATAATATGATTGTTTATTTAATATTTTTGAATGCCGTTTTCTTTTTATGATTTAAAAGAAGTTTGAAAACTTGCGACCTTCAGAATGTTCATTTCCCCTTAAAATTATAAATTTTGTTCACTTCACTCCATTCGTTCTAGAAATTTTTGTCTCTTTAGACTCCTATACACATTCATATATACATTATACTCACGCACAGACATCCCTTTAAAAATACATCATTTGTGTGCAGGGAAATTACAAATAAAGTCCAAAATTCAGCTATGTATTATAAATTACTGCTGCATTAGGCATGTATGTATGTAGAAAGAAATGTGAAGCATTACATTGTCTAAACCTCTAAATTTAGATGAGAATAAAATTTGATAGATCAATTAAATAAAATAATTTTCGTAAGGTGATGGTGATCCTGTTCCTAAGGGAGATTATTCCCTCCTGCTCTTGCCTATCTAAGATACATTGCTCTTAATAGGCTTCTCATATAATCACGAAAAAAGTCCAGTCCTCATCCGCACACCTATGCGTCGATCATCAGTACTGACGAAGCGGAATTTGTCTCTAAACATGCCTCCAATCAGACACTGTCTAGTTTGACCGAGCTAAACACAAATTCAGACGCCTCTGCCTATGTTGAAGGGGTCAGTGGTAGGCGCTTTAAAGGACGCCGACACTTAATCCTATCAGTCATCCAAATAATATACATTGATACAGGATGCACGGGCGATGTCTGATACGATTCGAACCACGCCATTGGTGTAGATGTGACTCCTCTCCTAACTGCATGATCCACTCGAGCAATTGTCTGTCTGGGGCGTTCTAAGTCTCTGCGATGGTTACATGGGTCTTCTTTGATCCACTGTTTCCCTCACCGAGCAACTACCATATCGTTCCGACCAAGATGGCAACTGGTACGTCTGTTCGAACAACCAGTTTCCATTGGGCCATTGATGCGACCTCTCTCTAAATCCAATAATTGTTCGTAGTGCTGTCGAGGACGTCTCAAAGGCATCTTTGTACACAATTTTTAGTTTCAAAGCAGAAAATCCAGTTTCAATTGCTCGTAAGTAAGAACATCAGACATTTTAAATGCTGCACGATATGTCGTTCCCATGTGCGCTGCATGAGCCGTATAACGTCATTGGCGTTGACAGTTTGATCATTTGCATAACTCTTAAAATGAAATTTGCATGCTCAGTTTCGTAGCTGTAGCTCAATTTATATATATATATATAATATATATATATATATATATATATATATATATATATATATATATATATATGATATATATGAAGGGCATATATACGGAAGGCGGCCCCAAACTGTCTTGCCCACACACGAAAATATCTTTGAGCCGGCCCTGCATGCACACTGTACATTAGATCCATTAGAAGTCCAAAGTTAAGTTCTGCACTTCACAATGAAAAATGGGTTCTAAAATACTCATAAAATACTCACTGATCTTTCATGCAGATCAGTAAAACTCCCTTTGAATTGCAATTTTAAATACAAATCTTTTTCAGCCCTTAATTTTTATTTTTTCAGTCCAATATCAAGCTATGAGTGGACTGCACTGTTAGCCACTGTTAGTCTTCTGTAGGCCATAGTTTGAAGATCCCTCATATAATTTATTAAATACGCCAAAGCAAGTAACATGAAAGCCTTTTGCAAAAACTAAAAAAAGAATAAAGAAATTATTTCTCCTTATATTATAAAAAATTGCAATATATCTTTAAACAAATAAATACAAGCTACCAAGCTTTAGAAAAATCAAACTTTTAAAATCGATCCTGAAAATGACTGCATTTGTATTTCAAATAAAGTTTTAAACTACACGAAAAGCTATACGTAAATAGAACACAATAGCCCTGTTCTCATGCACATTTTAAGGCTGGTATTATGGCTGCATTTTGCCCGTGTCACAGTTCCCATGTCCAAGCGGGCAAAATACCGGTTTGGAAGAGGGTTGAAAGGAGGCAGAATTTTGTTCCTTCTTATTGGAGGGAACAAAGGGGGTAGACAGGAGATTTACACACAATTCCAAGTGTGCAGCTGCGATTTCTTGAAAAACATGGCGGATACTGAGATACCTCATGCACCTTGTATACAAATTCTATCTGAAGATTCTGATGATTTTATATCATTTTATATAGATTATTTTGCATTCATTACACAGACTTATTTACGAATTAAACAGATTGATCCTTATTATACCACAGAATTCAATGAACAGAGAATCCTACTGAAAGAGATTGATGTGGGTATGTACATTTTGTTTATTTGAGCTAACTATTATCTCATGAATTAGAAATATTTGTTCCTCGATATCAGGATAATTTTTACAGAAATTTTTGTTTCTTAATTACAAAACGTATACAATTGAGTGTCAGTTAAAAGTGATGCAAGCCAGCTGATTTTCCTTTGAAACAACAACTTTAAAATATAATGTTCTGTTTCTTGGGTAAATTTTCTGGATTTATCCATATAAATAATAAAAAGATTTTCTTAGATACATTCTACTTATATAAAACTAGCTTCATACTCATTTATTTTATATTGTTAAAAAGAAGTATAATATGTTTGTATTTAAATGAATATATGTTGTTAATTATAGTAAATAAATTTTTTATACAATATATTTCAAGTTTGATGATTTTAGTTTTGTATTCTAAGCTTTTAACATATCAAAGCGAAATGTCCCATAACTTGAGATGATATGATTATAATGTCAATATTATGATTAGTAAAGAATTGGGTTTTATGATTATGTATCTTAATAACAAAGTAAAATGTTTAAGGTATTCAAAATTACATACATTTTTCAGTAAACTAAACTGTGTTAAAACTGTGTAAAATGCTAATATCTCCCCTCCTCTCCCCAAAAAAGAAAGAAAACTCCATGATTGCTAGTATCAAATATAAATTATTTTTATATATTTTAGATGCTACATATAAAGTCAATTTTATTTTATTAATTTTATTTTTGGATTACTTAGAGGACCACTTATTTTATATATCAATGAAACATGTCAATAAGTATTTTTTTTATCTGAGCCATGCAATAACGTTTTTAATAAAAAAAATAAGTTATACTGATTTTATAATAGTTAAAATGTATTCGGTATAAATATGCATTTTTTTTTTCTCTATGCCAACATCCTATATCGATTTGTCTTGAATAAAGTTTCTTAAAATGTTGTTACATTTTGTCCACTAATTCAAGTTTATACATCATAGTTTAGCTTAAAAACAAAGATTAAATGAGAAAAACTTTCTTTTTTGACTTTTAAGAATAAATTCTTTAAACAGTTTCATGGAATAAAACTTATAAATATATATATAAATATATTAAAATATGCATATATTTACAGTTTTAAAAATATATTAAATTTAATTCTGACATATTATTTTGAATTTGATGTTTAATTTATAAAGATCCAAGTTTAATTTTTATATAAAGATATTTAAAAAATAATAATAAAATAGTCATTTTGTTTCTCATTTCCGTACATTTGTTATATTAAATAGATAAAATAATAACATGGAATAATGAATTAAAAATAATAAGCTTTTTAAAAAATCAATTTAAAAAAAAAAGATATATTGTTTACCAAAAATGAATGTCAAAAGTACTTAAGAAAACTTGGCCCTAGCCCTTTAAGAGGCAGTAATGGGGGTTGCACATGTGAACCGGTCTAGATTGGTTCCCGGAAAATACCGCAATTTTCACCCCAATGTTTCAGGCCAGAAAATACCGGCTTGCATGTGATTAGGGCTAATGTTTATTTTTATTTCCAATAGTTGGGGCACATGAACAAAATACAAATGTACAAAAATACTAACATAAAAAAAACAAGAACAAAAGTAGACAAAAAAAAAGAAACAATGCAAAAAACGACAAGAGTTCTAAAGATAACCAAAGGTTATCGCCTCAATAGTCCTCTCACCTCCCAATATCTGAAAGCTTCAGTAGCACCATGGAGAACTCACAATGACACAGAACCACAGTGACACAGAACCACAGTGGCACAGAACCACAGTGACACAGAACCACAGTGACACAGAACCACAGTGACACAGATAGTGTTTGTCCATAGGTTCATTAGCATCACACAGCGAGCAGGCAGCCTCAGTAAAAATGTCAACACCTTACAAATGTGCAGGAAGGAAGTCATGCCCAGTACACAATGTAAAATACTACGAAAATAAGTTCCTAAAACATACAAACATTTCAAAACCACAACCTCGGAACACCGCGTGCTGTTGGCCATCTCGGGTGCGGTATCCCCGTGGTTTGCGCGCTAGATTTGCACGCTACCACAAATGCCGCCGTGTTCATGCGGAGTACGATCACGTTAAACATGTGGGTCCGTAAGTCCTTCCGAGAGGTTGGTGGTAGGGGAAGGAGGGTACGGTCCCTGTGGATGCCTCCCCCACTGGGTTCCGGTCTAAATTGGGTGGCACTTCCCGGCCGTCCATACAGTTACCTTACACCTTTCTGGTAGGTCGGACGGTCTGAGTCTCAACAACAACAACAGGTTTCGTTCTTCACAGCATCCATTTAGCATTGCTGAATTTAAAATTCTTTTTTTTTTATGCCAGAGTTTCCTCCAGGCAGTTTTGAAAGGGCGCAGTGCCCTGCCTGCCCTTTTGTTACCAGAACAGTGCCCTCCTTTTTTCTGTTACGAGAAGAGTGCCATCCCTATCTTTTTGTTATCAGATCAGATCCCCTGCTTAGACCTTTGTTAAGAGAACAATGTCTGTCCTCAAAAGAAAATCAACCAGCCCTTGTATGACTTCGGATAAGTATGATGAATGGTAAGCCATCACGTGCAGTCATTCTAGCTAATATAGCCAGTAAAGTATTCTCATTTTTTGCAAAATAACTATAAATATTTCTTTTAGTATCTCTAACAATATCGCTAATAGTGAAGTAGAAATAGTGTTAGAGATGGAACTAATTACAACAAAAATGATTCTTGTTGTAAATAGTAGGTAACATGCCCCTAATCAACATACTGAAAATATTCATCTGTGCTGTTGTGCAAAATGCATTTTTTTTTTTTTTTGCCGTCGTCTTGAAAAAACATGAAAAATTTTAAAAAATCACAAAAAATCATGTGTGTTATCAAATTACAGGAAATTTCATGCTGAAAAAGAATATGATATTGGTTTAAAAAAAGAAAATAAAATAACAAAATGGTGGCCGAAAAACTGAAAGCTTTTGAGGTGTTGAAAAACATCTCTTTATTAATCTAAGCAGCTTAAAAATCCTAGGTAGCTTTAACTTCGGTCACAATTTTTAAAAAAATGTTAAAAAAAAAAATTTAAATTTTGATTGATTATTTAAAGTTAAAATTTCACATTAAACAAAATCTAAAATTTGAAAAAGTTATACAATAAAAGGGGTTTTTATAATATAAAATCATATTTATTTCATCAAAATCATATCTCATCTTTATCTAAATCAAAACTGTCTCCTGTGTTTGTACAGTCATTTCCACAACAGTTTTTATAAACTACTGAACATGAAAGTTCATATCGGTGACATGTACATTTCATGGTGTTACATAGTTCTTCAACTGTAGTTTGGCAGGCACATTTAATCATATTTAAGAGTTTGTCTGGTACTGGGCTCAAGTCTGTTAATATCGGCTGAAATTCTCCATCAACCAACTGCCAACCCCATAGAGTAGGATCAAGGTTTGGCATATTAAGATTTTTCCAAATAAAACACTGCAAATGCACTCAAAAGAGATGGTATTTCACTGCATTTTGTGTTGGAAGCAAATGAGCTATATCAAATTATTTTTTAGCTGAAGATATTTTAACGAAACACATTTAGGTTGCTTGTGTCGATGTTACCTCCATATAGTGACACAATAACTTTAGAGCCAATTTTGACCAAATCTTTCTTAGTAACACCTTCAGATGATCCAAAATGGGAAGCCCATTTGCATAAGATTTTGGATATTCTTGAAAGCAGAAGATTTACTTTAGCCAAATAACGCACTGGTGGTGTCACACCCTGTTAATGCGTGAACAAAAAGTAAAGTTTTGCAAGCCTCCTCTCCAATAGATCTTTGCCATGGCTTGAATATCACTAACTTTATCAGATTGTGCGGCAGACTACATTAAAATGTTCTTAGAAGAATGATATAGTAGTAGGATTAAAATATCAGAATCATCAGCTACTACAGCGACATGTTTTCCCTTGGTTATCTTTAAAGCTTCTTTGACGATTAGTGTCTGCATCACTTCTGTATGAATGACGGGATGACCTCTTCCTTGAAAATAATTCCCAGTATATTGATAAAGCATTGTTCGTTTGTAGAGTTAGAAAGAAATTTGTTTTCCTTGATGATCACAGGCAAATTTTCATCAAAGACTACAGCAACAGACGACTGCTTCATGCACAATCTGTGCTCCATATCTTTTACATTTAGTTTTTCATACTCATCAAAAACTATTGTCACTTTTCCATACCTTCTGTTTACATACGATTCATGTTGCCTTATGACATCGCCAAATGTTGCAGAAGCAGACCATGGTAACTGGTGAATTAATGCACCACCATCATGAAAGTAGGAAATACTATTCTGGGAATGAGACCATTGCATTTCATCGTATGTGAAAGTATTATCGAGCGAAAGCATTATCGAGCTATGATTTTCTATGATTTTAAAGTGGAATTAAATCAAGAAGAATGCCTTCAATGTCTACAATTAGCATATGGAAATGATGTTCCATCTCGTGCCACTGTATTTAGATGGTTTACAGAGTTAAGAAGAGGTTGAAATTCTCTCCTGGATGAAGAACGCTTTCTTAAACATAAAACATCAAAGTCATAGAACATCCACCCTATTCTCCTAATATGTGTGACTTTTGGCTATTTTTCAATCTGAAAAAAAATTTACGTGGGTGCCATTTTCATTCCGAAGATGAGATTGATGAGGCTATAAAAGCATGTTTTTCATTGATTCCAAGAAATGGATGACTTGAAGCATTTAATCTTTGGAAAATTCAAATTCAAAAATGCATTCATGTTGGAGGGGGGTACTTTAAACACTCCTAAGAGTTGGTAAGTTTAACCCTCATAGCTATCGAGATCAACTGTGTATCTGTCCACGGTCGCCCATAGGGAAGGTTGGACACCACTCAATTGGTGAAGCCCTGACCTCCCCCCCCCCCAATAATGTTTTAAAGGAGAAGACATGAAAAATGCACAAAAGAGAAAAATGAAATATGAAGGAGGTCCCAAAAATGTGTATGGGCGGCACTGATCCAACCACTAAGCAGAAGGATGCAGTATGCATTATATACAATATAAAGACAACTCCACTCCATGCAATAATGATACACATGCTATGCAGACATATTTAATTCGCATAGCAGATTTACTCCCATTGCAGTTCATGCAATAGCTATCAGCTGTGTATCTGACTACAGCTGCCTTACATAGGGAGGGTTAGACACCACTCAAGTGATGGGACCCATAAAACCCCAAATAATATTTTGATGGAGGAGAAGACATGAAAATTGCACAAAAGTGGAAAATGAAATATGAAGGGGGGAACCTACAGATTCGTAAGTGTGGCCCTGAATCGACCACTATGTAAACAGATTCAGTATACATTATATACAATAGAACGATAACTCTGCTCTATGCAATAACAATTCGCATGATACGTGGGCATTTTAATCACATAGCTGATTTACAAAATTAAGCAACTTTTTTTAACGAATGAATGCAACCCACACACAATTCATGCAATAAAGATATATGCCCATGCAAATCGTGTGGCATTGTGTTATGAACCTGCCCACTATGTGAGCTTATGATTAACAGATAAGCCCATTGCACGAGAGCATGCAATCAACATTTGAACGATTGAAACACAAAATAAATCCCTGCTGTGCCTCAAAGACAAACCTGAAAAAACTGGAGGGAGTTCAGCTAAGCGCCGCTCGCATCATTACCGGAATGAAACGAAGCTGTCCATCAGAGATTGTACTTTATAGCCCCGTTCACATGCAAGCGGGTATTTTCCGGCCATGAAACATTGGGGTGAAAAAGGGGGTATTTTCCGGGATCCATTCTAGACCCGTTCACATGTGCAACCCCCATTACTCCCGCTTAAAGGACTAGGACCAATTTTTCTTAAATGCTTTTGACATTCATTTTTGGTAAACAATATATTTTTTTTCTTTTCTTTTTTTAATTGCTTTTTTAAAAGCGTATTATTTAAAAGCGTATTATTTTTAATTCATTATCCCATGTTATTATTTTATCTATTTAATATGACAAATGTACGGAAATGAGAAACAAAATAATCTTATATATATAAATTAAATCTAAATAATGTATATAAATTAAACTTGGATCTTTATAAACTAAACATCAAATTAAAAATAATATGCCAAAATTAAATTTAATGCATTTTTAAAACTGTAAATATATGCTTATTGTAATATATATATATATATATATATATAAAAGTTTTATGCCATGAAACTGTTTAAAGAATTCATTCTTAAAAGTCAAAAAAGAAAGTTTTTCTCATTTAATCTTCGTTTTTAAGCTAAATTATGACGTATAAACTTGAATTAGTGGAAAAAGTGTAACACCATTTTAAGAAACTTTATTCAAGACAAATCGATATAAGAAGTTGGCATAGAGAAAAAAATATGTATATTTATACCGAATACATTTTAATTATTACAAAATCGGTATAACTCATTTTTTATTAAAAACACATAATACCTTACTGCATGGCCCAGATGCAAAAAATCTTATATACCACTAATACCGCAATTAAAAATAATGTTTTTAATATAGCTGTATAAAAAATACTTATGATGGACATGTTTCATTGATATGTAAAATAGGTGGTCCTCTAAGTAATCCAAAAATAAAATTAATAAAATAAAATCGTCTTCATATGTAGTTAGTATCTAAAATATATAAAAATAATTTATATTTCTGATACTAGCAATCATGGAGTATTCTTTCTTTTTTTTTTTTTTAGGGGGGGGGGGAGCATTTTGTAAGCTAATTTACGCAATTCTCTACTAATCATAATATTGGCATCATAATCACATCATCTCAAGTTATGGAACATTTCGCATTGATATGTAAAAGCTTAGAATACAAGACTAAAATAATCAAACTTGAAATATATTGTATAAATAATTTATTTACAATAATTAACAACATATATTCATTTAAATACAAACACATTATACACCTTTTTAACAATATAAAATAAATGAGTATTAAGATAGATTTATCTAATATACATTCTCCTTATATAAAACTAAGAAAGTATTTTTATCATTTGTTAAAAACTACTTAGATAAATCCAGAAAATTTGCCCAAGAAACAGAACATTATATTTTAAAGTTGCTGCTTCAAAGGAAAATCAGCTGGCTTACGACTTTTAACTAACACTTAATTGTATACATTTTGTAATTAAGAAACAAACATTTCTATAAAAATTATCCTGAAATCGAGGAACAAATATTTCTAATTCATGAGATAACAGTTAGCTCAAATAAACAAAATGTACATACCCGCATCAGTCTTTTTCAGTAGGATTCTCCGTTTATTAAATTCTGATGTATAATAAGGATCAATCCGTTTAATTCGTAAATAAGTCCGTGAAAAACCCAAGCCGTCCGACTCATCCAAAGGACTTGAGCAACTATTTGGACGACCGGGAAGTAAATAAGTCCGTGTAATAATGCAAAATAATCGTAATCAAAATAGCTTATTATATAGATTATTTGCGTAATAATGCAAAATAATCTATATAATAAGCTATAAATTCATCATTATTGTACAATCTTCAGATAGAATTTGTAAATAAGGTCCACGAGGTATCTCAGTATCCGCCATGTTTTTCAAGAAATCGCAGTTGCGCGAATGGAATTGTGGGTAAAAATCCAAAATCTATCCCCTTCGTTCCCTCAAATAAGAAGGAAGGAAATCATACCTCCTTTCAACCCTCTTTCGAACCGGTATTTTCCCCGCTTGGACATGTGAACCGTGACACAGTCGAAATGCGGCTATGATACCGGCTTTAAATTGTGCATGTGAACGGGGCGTATGAGGCGGATTTGCAGCCTCTTATTGATAGAAGATTGGCAGGATTAGTCAAACACTTCAATAGACTTTACAGTCTAAACCAAGATAATAAAACTGCCGGTTATTTAAAAAATTGGACTTGTAAACAGAGACTCAAGAAAAATAGTCCATTCAGTCAAATTAAATCTCAACAACTAATTGCAGAGAATGTTGAACCACATTTTCTACATAGTAATCTAAATCCTTGTGTAGAATTTTCCAATGTTCATTTCCATGAAGGCCTTGAGACTACTCAAAATAAGAAAGATTGTTCACCCGTTTTTCTTAAACAATTGGCCCTGGAGATTATTGCCAAAATCCCTCCAAATGATATTACAATCTACTCAGATGGTAGTAGAATGGATGAAAAGGCAGGAAGTGGAGTTTTTATTAAAACACCTACAGATGAATACTCGATAAAACAAAGAAACCCCGACTACTGCTCGGTTTTCCGAAGCAAATTAATAGCAATCAATATGGGACTTGAGATTATAATGAGTGTGGGGCAACTATGGAGGTATCTGGACACTATCTGATAGCCGTAGCTCTATTCAACACATTAAAAACTGGACCCACATTGGAGATAAAACCAGCTTATCTAGTCTTCAGAAAGTAAAAATCATCTCCCACCAGCATGAAATACACTTTCAGTGGATCCCGTCCCATGTGGATATTCGCGGAAACGAACTGGTGGATTCCCTTGCTAGGGAGGGACTGGATCTTCCTGTTCCTGCTGCCGAGGAGCTTACTTACCTGGAACTATTCTCGAAGCAAAAGGCCCAAAACAAAGAAAAATGGCTTCTGCCTCCCTCTCACTGCTGGTATAGGGGAAATAGACCAGGACTTTCTCTGTCTCTTCCTTGTGACAGGCAACTCAACACCTGTCTATCCCGGCTAGCCAGTGGACACTTGAAAGGCCTGTTGTATTCTGAAGGCCAAAAAACTTTTCCCATTTGTACTAAGTGCCGGCAAGCCCAGACTTCGCCAGAACATATTTTGGACTGTCTCGGGCTGGACAGGGAGGACATTTATGGTTCTCCCCTTTTGGTATCGGATTTTATTAAAGTCAACGGTTTTACTGATCTGATCTGACTCCGTCAGACCAGATGGGAGATTAGCAACAACAACAATAAATCCCCTTATATTAGTGGATCTGCTTCACGGATGCATACAATAATAAAGCTCCATTTAATAATGATACAGCCATTTTAGGAATAAACGTATGCAGTAGTTGTTGAACGTGGGTTCATGAGTACAGATACAGCGCGCAGACACATGAATGTACATTTTGCATACACTATTCATAACTCTAGTCCATGGAATAATGATCCACTTAGCAGCTAGACTTTTGTTAACCCATAATTTAAAATTTTATACAGTGATTTTATGGAGCCTTCTGAAATTTTATTTAGTTGATTAAATCAAGTTTTTTTTTTTTTTTTTTTTTTTTTTTTTTTGTAATCAATATATATAAAAACAAACAATTAACACATATTTTTAACATTTAAATATATTTTGTCAATTAAGATTATAACCTCATTGCCTAATGAGAAAATACTAAAAATCAAAATTTAGTATTTTCCTTTTCAAATTTAATAAACTCTAAATCGGGGGGTCGGCAACTGGCAGACCTCGGTCCAGGTCCGGACCGTGGGAGGTCAAAAACTGGACCACCAAAAATTTTTTAAAAGTATAAAATAAATTAATCAAATTATTTAAAAAATATTTTTCTACATTATAGAAAAATATTTTAGAATCAAACTTATAGAATCTATAAGTTTGAGTGCCACCCTTATTATTTTTATTTAATGAAATTATTTTTATTTAATCAGAGCAGGCGTAACTTGAACGAAAGCCTAACGACTTTATGAAACTTATCTTTCGGGTGGGTCTACTCGGTGGTGGCAACCTTGGCCATGGAAGTGCCTCCCCTTTGCGGTGCGGTCCTTTGTTGTGCGCCAGCATACACTTTGACACGGAAGCGGTCATCGAATCACTTCTTCAGTAGTTGTTGCGATCTCCTACAGAGCTTTTTGTTATTATCGAGGCTTATAATGTTTCTTTTTCATCGATATAGATCCTAAAAAGCGTAAAGTTGATAGTGAAAATAGGAAGTTTTTGACTGAGTGGACTGAACAATATTGTTTTACGCTGTCTGATAGGCCTGGAGCTGTTCCAGTTTGCCTCATATGCAACAGAACTGGTGTTCTTGTTAAAAGTGGCAATTTAAAGTGACACTATGAAACAACTCAGCAGTTCCATAAAAATTTTCCTCTGGGTAGTGAAGCTCGTCAAGAAAAACTCAAGGCATATCTAGCTTCTTACACAAAAGCATGGTCTTACTAGTTTGTTCTATGAGCGAGCAAGAAAAATCTGCAGAAGCAGAGTTCCGTGTGTGTTGGACGCTTAATAAATACCAGAAGCCATTTTCAGACTCTGAGATAGTAAAAAAATGTATGTTAGAAAAAGGATGTTGTTGCTGCAATTCAAGGTATTCCATTGTCGGCAGGAAACAATACAAGAAGAACCGAAATTTTGGCGGCTGACAATAAAAGTAGTTTGCTCGAACTTCTGCAGAAGGCACCTTGCTACGCCATAGCACTTGATGAATCATGCGATATTGTTGATGAGGAACAAATGTCCATTTTCGTACGATTTTTAGATATTCAAAGTAAATCATTTAGGGAAGAATTGCTAGCAATATTGACTTCATGACAAAATCAAACATTAGTTATGATAAAATGGTGTCTCTTTCAACTGACGGGGCCCCAGCGATGATCGGCAAAGAAAAGGGACTAGTAAAGAGAATCAAGCATAAGAATTGCTGGGCTACTATCTTATCAGTGCATAATTTACCAGGCAGCCCTTTGTGGAAAACTTAGTGTCACTCTGAAAGAAGTAATGGACTGCTTGATCAGGTTGATTAATTTTATGAGGTCTCATTCTGCTCTTCAGCACAGACAGTTCAAAGAGTTTCTATCTGAG
Organism: Amaurobius ferox; assembly: GCA_951213105.1. NCBI lineage: Eukaryota > Metazoa > Arthropoda > Arachnida > Araneae > Amaurobiidae > Amaurobius > Amaurobius ferox. The sequence continues at coordinate 36,809,944 of OX578142.1, forward strand.
TGTGATTCGGTGCATTTTGACTTACTGCAATACAACAATGTTCGTTGGCTAAATAAAGGTCAAGCGATTGAATGTTTTTGGGAAATAAAAGAAGTAACCTCCTTCTTAGAAAACTTGGATACACAAAAAGCAAGAAACCATTTGGAGTTCCTAGCAAACGAACGCAATATGCTAGCTGTGGCTTTCCTGAAAGACATCCTTAAACATTTAAATGCACTCAATACCGAGCTACAAGGAAATGGGAAATTAATATGTGATCTGATACAAAGTGTATCTTCTTTCCGTCGCAAGCTGGATATCTTTGAAAAAGACATTGCAAGTCAAGAATTTATTCACTTTCCAACAATTTTTTAATATAAAAATAATTCTGAATTAGACATTGCAGTATTTTCAAATTTTAAGTCAGAACTTAAGAAGGAATTTTCAACAAGATTCCAAGACTTTGCAGAGATAGAGAAGTTGTCGTGATTCTTAAAATCGCCTTTTGAAGTTTTCCCAGCGGCAGAATGGACAGATGTGGCTGCGAAGTTGTCCCGCTTTTCAAAGCCTTTACTCCAAATGGAAATAATTTTGGGTCTAGGGATCAAAGGATTTAGTGTCTTTTATGACACATCCTGTACCAGACCCAGAGCCTGTATTGCTGTTAGCAACAAGCTCAATGCTGTTCATCTGATTAAATTCCTTGATGGTGACAATGTTGCTATCAATGTGAAACTTAAAACTGACGAACATATGATGGATTACATCTTTGCTTCTGCCTATCTTCCTTATGAAGATAAGGAAACTCTCTCTAAGGTCATTATTAATCTTACTGAGTACTGCAATGGTAAAAAAATGATCATTGGTTGCGATGCAAATGCCCATAATACTGTTTGGGGCAGTAGTAATTGTAACCGTAGGGGTGATGATCTTTTGGATCAGATCCTTCTTCATAAGCTCTATTTACTTAATAAGGGTAATACTCCTACCTTTGTGACCTTAAAACGTCGCGAGGTTTTAGATATTAGCCTGTGTAATAGTTCTGCTTTTGAGTCCGTAATTGATTGGAGGGTTTCAGATGATATATCTTTGTCTGACCATCAATTAATTTCCTTTTCTGTTAAAGGTCCTGTAACTGTTTTAGAGGACAAAGGTAGGAACCCTAGGAAGACGAATTGGGGTTCCTACAAAGAAGACCTTAGGGCCAATTTGGCGAATCATATTGGTGAGTATTCCTCTATTGAAAGCGTGGATCTGGCTGTTGACTTTGTGCAACAGGCCATCATCGACACCTTTTATAGCAACTGCAGAACCACCATAGCTGACTCCCCAAGGACTGTTCCTTGGTGGTCTAGTGAGCTCAGCCGGTTGCGTGGGAAATGCAGGAAGCTCTTTAATAGAGCCAAGAAGAATGGTGATTGGCAGACTTATAAATCTGCCCTCACCACTTATAATAAAGCAGTTAGGGATGCCAAGAAAAATTCTTGGAGAACATACTGCGAAGGTATTAATGATACTCCTGCCGTTGCAAAACTTGTTAAGTTGATGGCTAGAGACAGAAATTGTAAACTTAACACTGTTAAGAAGCCCAATGGTGACTTTACTGTCACTGGTGAGGAGACCCTTAGTGAGCTCTTCAGAGTTCACTTTCCGGTTTCTCATCCTGTTGTTCAGAATGACAGTGGTATTGCTTGCTCCACCTTGTCTGACGACAATAGCTGGGGTATTGCTAGGAGCATTGTTACTCTTGATAGGGTTAAATGGGCAATTAATTCCCATAAACCCTATAAAACTCCGGGAACTGATGGCATCATTCCTATTCTTCTCCAGGAGGGAATAGAGATGCTTGCTCCTATTCTCTGCAACATCTACAGAGCTTGTATTGCCCTTGGTCATATACCAAATGCGTGGAGGCATACTAGGGTAATCTTCATTCCAAAAATTGGAAAGGACAATTACTATGAGGCCAAATCTTTTAGGCCTATCAGCCTTACGTCTTTTCTGCTTAAGACTATTGAAAAACTTATCGATAGGTATTTAAGGGAAGTGATTCTGGCCTTTAAGCCCTTGTCCAGTTCTCAACATGCCTATCAACCGGGCAAATCTACGGACACTGCTCTTTACAGTCTCTCCTTTATTTTAGAGAGAAATCTCAATGCCAAGGAAATTGCTCTTGCTACCTTTCTTGACATTGAAGGTGCCTTCGATAAAGTACCCATTGACACCATTCTTGTTGCTCTCAACAGAAGAGGTGTTGATACCACGATATCTTATTGGATTAAGAACCTGCTATCTAACAGGTATATCTGTGCATCTTTACTTGGAGAAAGTATGACTGTGCATGCACTTTCGGGCTGTCCACAAGGGGGTGTGCTCTCACCAATTCTCTGGTGTCTTGTTGTGGATTCTCTTCTGGAAAGCATTGATATCTCTGGTGTTTCTTGCATTGGATATGCTGATGATGTTGTCATCGTTGCCAGGGGCAAATTTGGCAACACTGTCTCTGACATGATGTCTACTGCTCTTAGGAGGGTTGAAACATGGTGTAAAAATGCAGGTCTTACGGTTAATCCGCAGAAGACTGCTTTAGTTGCGTTTACAAGGAAACGCATACTTAATCTTGGGAATATTTGCTTATTTGGGCAGAAGCTTATTTGCTCCAAGGAGGTTAAATTCTTGGGAATTTACTTTGACAAGGAACTTAATTGGAAGAGACACTTGGACTACTGCACAACTAAAGCCAGAAGAATCTTCTGGTCTTGTAGGAATGCTATTGGGAAAACCTGGGGCCTTAATCCCAGAGCTATTCATTGGATTTACTCGATGATAGTCTGTCCTATCATTTCTTATGGATCCATTGTTTGGTGGTCCAGAATTAGAAATGAAACTGCTAAACTTGATTTAGTTAAGCTTCAAAGGATGGTGTGCATTGCAATCTCCGGATGCATGAAAACCACTCCTACTGCAACTCTTGAACTCTTACTTGGCTTGCATCCGCTCTATATGCGTATTGAGGCAGAAGCACTTATCTGCATGAACAGACTCAAATATCTGAAACACTGGAAAGATTACTCAAGGTATTTATCTTGGGGTGAACTTAACAGTAATGTTGCTAGGCATCCTTATTTTTGTATGCCACCTGATGGCATACACGTCAAATTTACGTTTGATAAGCCTTATGAAATTCTTGTCCCCTCGCGGGATGATTGGAAGAGGACTCCAACCTACAATAAACATAACTGTTTTGTATGGTATACTGATGGCTCGAAGATTGGCACTAGTACTGGTGCGGGAGTCTGCTGCCCTGATGATGGCACTAAGCTATCTTATCCGCTTGGCAATTTTGCTACTGTCTTTCAGGCTGAAGTATTTGCCATTCTTATGTGTTGTAGAATTTGCTATGACATAAAGTACGAGAATAGCCAGATTTTCATTTGTTCTGACAGTCAGGCTGCTCTTATGGCTCTGGGGAAATTCACTGTGACGTCTTCCCTTGTCTGGGAATGCTATAAAGCTCTCTGTAAAATTGCTAGTAATAATAGTGTCATTCTGTACTGGGTGCCTGGTCATTCGGGCATTCCTGGCAATGAATTGGCAGATGAACTTGCTAGGAAAGGCTCTAATACTCCTTTTGTGGGCCCTGAGCCAGCCTTGGGTATTCCCAATGATCTCATCAGAAGAATTGTCTTTGACATCTTCAGGAAGCTTCAATGCAAGAACTGGCGTGACACTAAAGGGCAAAGGCAAGCGAAAATTCTCAATTGTAATTGCCCTAGTGCACGTCAAAAGGAACTCTTTAGACTCAGTAGAACTGGCATCAGGAGAGCTGTTGGGCTCCTTACTGGGCACTGCACTCTCAAGAGACATCTTAATATTATGGGTGTCTCCAAGGATTCGCTTTGCAGAGGCTGCAATTACAGCGAAGAAACTGCAGCTCACATTCTGTGTGAATGTGAGGCCTACTCTGCTCACAGATTCGAACACATTGGTCGTCATGTGATTGAACCCTGGGAGCTGAACGACATTCCTGTCAAGTGCCTGCTTATGTTTGCATCGGCTACTGGTCTCTTCTCTTAGAGACCTTCACTTTTTGGGGTAGTACAATAGACCTCTGGTCGATGTGCTAGGCTCTTCTGGAGCCACCCACCTTCATATCATTCATTCAAATGGAAATAATAGACTTGCAGGAAGACATTCCCTTGCAAATGTATAAAACTGCATCCGAATTTATTCACTTTCCAACAATTTTTTAATATAAAAATAATTCTGAATTAGACATTGCAGTATTTTCAAATTTTATGTCAGAACTTAAGAAGGAATTTTCAACAAGATTCCAAGACTTTGCAGAGATAGAGAAGTTGTCGCGATTCTTAAAATCGCCTTTTGAAGTTTCCCCAGCGGCAGGCAGAATGGACAGATGCGGCTGCGAAGTTGTTCCGCTTTTCAAAGCCTTTATTCCAAATGGAAATAATAGACTTGCAGGAAGACATTCCCTTGCAAATGTATAAAACTGCATCCGCCGAAGAATTTTGGAGAAAACATGTCCCAGAAAAATATGGAAATTGCAAAAAATTAGCCATTTACCTGGCTACTCTGTTTGGCTCCACATATGTCTGTGAAACTTCATTTTCAAAAATGAATTTTTTGAGGAACGAATATCGCTCAAGATTAAGGGCCGCCCACCTTGAAGACATTCTTCGCATAAGCTGCTCCCCGCGTGAACCTAACTTTAAAAAACTGGCTCAAGACCGCAAATGTTATTTCTCCCATTGATTTTTGAATACAAATATGCCTATCTACTGTATTTCATATTATTTTGTGAGTGAAAATTAAAATAAAAAACTAGTAAGGAATATGAGTTTTTTTTCTGGACCTCGATAAAAATTTTCAAAAGTATCCGGACCCCACCTAAAATTACTTGCCGACCCCTGCGCTAAATCTATATAAATTCAATAATTGTAATTGTTAATAAACTCAATTGCTCAAGACTATAATTACATTTAATGTATAAATAGCATTTATTCAATGATAAATTTGTCCACAACAAAAGGAACCTTTCCATCAATACTACATAACATAGTGGCAGTGGCTCCAGTCCGATGAAGGCTAAAAGGTTTTGTGTGAATAGCATTTTGTAAAATAAAACTTCAGTAAAGTTCAATAAAGCTATTCGAGTTTTTCAGACTCATTTGTATTGTTTACAAGCTTTCAAAGTGCTACAAATTACGGTTTATAGCTAGCTAGTACTTTAGTTTTCATTTAGATTTCATCTGGATACTTTGACCATAGACTTCAAGTTAAAATATAATATTATTACATTAACTTGCTTTTCGGTATATAAATTAAACTTATCTGATGAGATTTTACATTCAAGTTAATCAATAAACTTGCCTGATGCAGGCCCAGCCGGAGGGGGGTGCGGGGCCCCAGGCGAACCAGAAGAGCGGGCCTCTTTTCTATCATGATGTCTTATATATATATATATATATATATATATATATATGTTCAAATTACAATGTTTTTGACTGATTTGGGGGGGAGGGGGATTGGATCCACCCATGTCTGTGTGTGTGTGCGTGTGTGCCATCTCGTCTTAGTACTTTACATCTTACAGCATAGCCATGCCTGACATAGCAACATACTGCTAAAAGTTAATAAACTAAGACACTTTGTTCCATTTTTTGCTGATTTAGCAGTGTTTATACCAAACACATGTAAAGTAAGATTTGAAAATACACGTTATTACAGAAAATCCTTGATCGGAAACTTCAAAACTCAAATGCAAAACAACAAGATTTTAAATGAAAAATATACAAGTTAAGAACAAAATAAATCAGTGACTAAAATCCACTTTCCTGGCCTTTCTGTTTGAGAAGTTTTTTATAGTGTCCGTTTTTTAAGGCCTCCAGCTATATCTTTCTCAATGGAAAGAATAGCTAGGCTATTCAATCTTTCTTCACTCATAGTGAATCTAAGATAATTTTTGATAAGTTTCAGTTTAGAAAAACTTCTCTCTCCCGATGCAACAGTCACTGCAGCAGTTAACAGGATCCTGTATGCAACACTCACATTCGGAAAAGAATTCTTCATTTGAGAAATCAATTTCAATATCTCTAATGCAGTCTTCATTTCTTCAAGAATTACCCTCAGAAGTTTCAGTTCATTTACAAAATTTTCCAAGTCCAGATCGTGGTTCTCACCAGCATCATCCGTCAATTTAGAATCAAGTGCTTGACAGTGTTTCAGTAGGTCTTCATCACTCAGTGACTTCAAAATTCGAAGATTGAAAAGAAATTCAAAATCTTTTTTGAAGTCATCTAGTTGGGTGAAGCCTGTCTCCATAGACAAGATGGTCTGGTCAAGCAGAGGGTGGAAATACTCAATCTTAAAGAGCTCCTTGGGAGATTTCATTAAAAGGTCTTCATCATGCTCTGCTTTTTCATCAAAGTGCTTCTTCCTCTTACTTATTCGACGATGCTTAAATTCGGCCGAAATCTTTTTCTTGTGCGTGCTATTTCCGTAGCTGTTAATATAGTTGACTTGAATCCTGACTCCATATACTAAGTCGTGAAACCAATCCTTTGACAAGTATTACTGCCACATCCAGCTGAATGTCTGGGGCTTGAAGAGTCTTACTTACGTCATTGACCTGGAATAAAACATCATACCAGATGCAAATCCCTACGATGAAATCAAAACATTCAATTTGACTTGCAAGTGATTCTGCCTCACTTTTTCTGACAGGGTCATTCGTGATCTCTACAAGTTCATAAAGAGCATCTAGCAGTTCAAAACAATGATGTCTCAAAACTTTTACACTCTTAACCCTGGTTGGTCGTGTGGTCTGGGCTTTCTACACTCTTAACCCTGCTAGATCACCGAAGTCAAGCAGCATCGGGCGCCGTTAGTACTTGGGTGGGTGACCACCTGGGAACACTGCATGCTGTTGGCACATTTCGGGCGCGGTAGCCCGGTTAGATCGAAAATATTTTAATATGTGTCAAATTTTTTTAACACAAATGCATCTAAATGAAGCATTACGCAGACAGAGATCATATAAAGCAGTAGTACTCACTGCGCAGTTGGGTATCCTATGTATGATCATCCAGTTTTATTTTTTTTTGTGATATGTCACAAATTTACATTTCTAATGTGACATATGGTCCCCATTCACAATATTCAATTTTCAATTAAATATAACTTGTTCAATTTTAAAGATATAGATATGAGGGTTTTTTTAATGATCTTATTGCATTAAAAATAAAAATTTTCTGATTGACCAAATTTGTCTAAGGGGGGTCGTACAAAAATTTAAAAAATGTAATTTTTTGAAAATTAATGGGAGGACTGTTTCATTAACATAGTCAATTATCCTACCTTACTTTCAACATTTTTGCAATTTACATTGACAACTTATCTCCAACAGGTAAAGAATTAAAGCGTGTTTCAATCTTTTTGGGACACCCTGTATATTAACTAATTTTTTAATTATTTGGGATAACGTGTTGTATATTTCCTTAAAGGTAAACCAAATTTGCACATGCTTATAATTGTATTAGATATCCGGTACTGTATTTATACATTGCTGCCGTGTTGTTTATAACTTTAACAGACCAAGAGCTCTATGACCAACTGCCCGGAATTATTTTCTCACCAGTCGGAAATCCATATTATTCCACCTGGTCATTTATGAAAGGCTGATATAACTGTACTATAAAGTCATCGGAATTTGGTTTCATTACTCTTTGATGGGCAGGAGGGTGGAGTTAAGGTGGAACCTCAGTGGACCAATCAAAGCCAATAGTTAGATTCTTAAATATGAGGGAAGTTAGTATGATGCTTTATAAACAATTTTTTCACAGTTTACCTTTTTACAGATGAAAAATATTGTGATCAATAGAATTATGTGATTTCGGTTCACAATAATGATAACTGTAGTAACTTTTATAATATAAAAGCAAAGGTTGGAAAATAAATACATTTTTTAATTAAAATACTAAATATACTAAATATGTTTTATATCAATTTTCGAGAAAACTACAATTTACTTGTTTTCAAAGTCCCTAGAAAAGGAAATACCAAATACATTATAATTTGTTAATGCTAACACTAACAGAAATATCAACTAATGCTTATTAGACAGAAGAAATTTTACTTAAGCAATTCATAGTTGTGCATATAAAAGATAAGACTGATATTAATATCTTGTGTTATAATAATTCCGTTTTGATGTTAGTGCTACAGAAACAGAAGCACAAATTAAAGAATGTTTTAAACAGTTTTTGTGGATCCAAGCTGTTTAAATTATTTCACCCATAAGAAATTAATTTTAAATGAGTTTTTTCTGTTAGTTTCTTTATTTTTGTTATATTTACACTTACAAATTTAGGAAAACACAAAATTATTTTGAAAACGTGATGAGTAGTAAAATTTATATCTTACTCTTACTTTTTGTATTTGAAAAGTATTGGGAGTTTCCCATCCTTGCAAAAAATTTGATAAAATTCGTGTAAAATGCTTAGAGAAAATCTCTGTTTTCTTTTCTCAAGTATTAACAACATAAAGTAGCAAAAATCATTTACAAAAGTAAAATGTGGATAATCAAAATAATAATAATTAAAAAAATGAAATATATTCAGTAAAATGTTATTTTCTTTCTTCAAAATAATTTAACCTGGACAAAATTTTAAATCTGTATGTGTGGATGATGAAACCAGCACCCTATGGACTACAAGAAAATTAATTTTAAAGCATACATCCTCTGCCATAGCAGAAAATGTAATTTCCATCTGTGGTTGATACTTTAAGAATTTTTTAAAACTAATTTCAAAATAAATTTTTATAAAAAAAGAAACTTAATAATTTGCTTAAGTTAGGTAATTTGTGGATAAAATTTTAGGTAATTTGTGGATAAAATTTTAGGTAATTTGTGGATAAAATTTTAGGTAATTTGTGGATAAAATTTTAGGTAATTTGTGGATAAAATTTAAGTTTTTTAAACAGAAAATTCTGTAGATTATTACAAAAAAAATTTTTGAGTATTTTAACAACAGATGACAGCATAAGTTGCAAATCTTAGATATCTGCTTTGATTTGAACCGAAGACCTTTCGTTTGCAAAGCGTCTCTTCTACCAGCAAGACAGAAGTATTACACCATTTCCAGTGAACTAAAAAATTACATGTTCTCAAACTTATAGTGCTATTTCAGGTTGTTATTTTAAAAGCAGAATATATTTTCAAGTTGTTTTAATATTGTTTCAGAAAAACAAAAGAAGTGTATGGAGAAAATATAGGAAATTTTATTTTCGAAATTCTATTGGACATTTATTTAACGATTCTAGGAAGAGATAGTTATGTAATGTTTGTTAACATAACCGAAACATAATATAACACTACAATAATTATATGAAATTTCAAATAAAAAAAAAGAAATATTTTGAAAATTGGTTGGGCAGATCCTCTGAAATTACAAAACAGCTTGTATTTTAATATGTGGAATAAAATGTTCAGATTTGATGAAAAATTGATGTTTGTAAAATTTCTAATAGTCCTCTTATATTTTTCAAAGAAATTATTATCGAAGCATTTGCCATTAAATCGGTCGGCAACTTGGTGTTTATTTAACTTGGTGAATAATGAAACAAGTTCATTGTCAGTCAGCATAATAAATGTATCCTCTGTGGTTGAATTATTATTCTTTTCAAAAATGATCTCTCGCATTCACTCTTTTATAAGTGTAAGTCTGCCATCTTGGATACCAGTATTCCGTACCTATTTCAGATTTCACAGTCCCCTCAGATGGTGAAATTATCAAGGGGTTTTTAAGAACCCTTGTATAACTTTAGGTACCCTCTTAAGCACTTCGTGGTACCACATTTCATAAAATTTGATTGAAGTGCGGAATAATGTGTTATTTCAAACCCGGGTAGATTTATGATGTGTTGGTGGTAGGGCCCTAGTTCTTTCTTGTATACATTGATCCGTAGGACCAGTGACTGTTAATATTAACTTCTAATGATTTAGATTTGCTTCTACATTGTCGAAGCAAATCTAAAATTTCATCATAAATACTAAATACATTTAGACTTATACATAGGCATAGTCATGATAAGTACATAGAATCTATCATATTTTTTAAATTCAAAGTCAAAAGCACATAAAATCTCATTTTGTTTAAAATGCAAAGAAAACACAACAAAATTGGGATTTTTGAGCATGTTTTAAAGTAAAATAAAAAAAATAATACTGAGTTCAGCATTCATCTGTACCAGCAAATTGCTCTTAAACTGACTAAATCATACATATTACATCTAGCCATAAAAAGGGCATCAGCTGAATTGTAATGAATGCTATTTGCTAATTTACAATATATAAATTAGAATTTAACATTCTAAGCTATTCAAAAACATATAATTACTTACTTTATTAAAACAAATTACTCACAGCATGGACAGTAACTTCAAAGGATTACCCCGAGTGCCTTGTGATCCCTCAGTCTTTCATCACCAAACTTACGGAATCACCAGAAGACATTAGAATCATGATGTCACTACACAACCAATGACATCACAAAGCACAAAGAGAGTACTTAAGATTAACAGGAAACAAGTTTTAGACTTGTTTTCCAACACTACAATTCCCGACAGATGACGTGCGGCAGAAAACAAAGAAAAAGTCTATACAAGAGCCATGATGTGCAAAACTTTTCCAGTTTTAAGCGATCCCCAACAGGCACTTCTCAATCTGGTTCTATGACTGTAGTAGAGCCTGTTTTACACATGTGCTAACTAAATAACCACTTTTCGCAACATTGCACGCAGGGAGAAATTTGTACATAATACTACAAGACATTCCAATTGCCCTGATTTTGTTCCAGGAATTCTGTGAACATACCTTTGGATCCGCGCTATTGTAGGTAATTAATGCAAATTTCCGGAAGGACACAAAAATTTACGTAATCACGGCATCCATGAAATGCAGATTCAGTCAACTAAAATTTTGTTATCAAATATCAAGTATCACATGTTTTAATCAATCATTGAAATTAATGTCAGTTATTATTAGTTAAAATCTGAAGAAAACAAATTAGCTCTATAAAATGCAATTTAAGACCACTTCTGATTGGTGACCACTTTCTTTAAATATTGAACCATAGTTGCCAACTTAGCATTAAAACAAGAAAGATCAATCATGCATAAAGTATTGATTATGAAACACTTTCGAACTTCAATGCAATTTTATTTAAACATCTCTAAAATGTGATACATTCCTCAGTAATATTTTCAAAATTATCACAATACTACATTAATTTATTATATTTGAAAACTTAAAACTTCATCGAAAAAAATGAACTTCATTCAAATGACGGCATTGAAATATAAATTGCCTGGTTTAAACATCTCTAAAATGTGATACATTCCGTGGTAATATTTTTAAAATTATCATAATACTACAATAATTTATAATATTTGAAAACTTCATCGAAAACAAATGAAATTTATTCAAATGACGTCATCGAAATATAACACGCCTGGCTCTATAAAAGCAGCATTTCATTCATAAACATTTTTCCATTCATTTCATTCATCATAATACTATAATAATTTATTTTATTTAAAAACTTAAGACCATGGAGGTACAAGTAATTAAACTCTATGCTTAAAACTTCATCGAAAAATTCGTCCTTCTCTCTGTAAAATCAATGAATATTTCATTCATATCAGCTATATTGCAGACTCCATGAGCTAAATAATTTTGCGTTAAAGAAATGCAGCAATTCTTATACAACTCATTCTACATATTTTGTTTACATTATAGTTTACATTTTCTATAAGTGAAAATTAGGCTTCGTTATAGAAATAATCAAAGTTGAATAATCATTTAAACTCACATATATTGTAATTGCGTTGTTTCAGTATGTAGATGCACAGAATTTAAACAAAAATAAAGCGGTTTTAAGATGCATACAACACTAAATATGAATTAAAAAGAACTTTAAAAATCACGATTTTGACACAAGATAGATGCCATATTTTATTTTGAAATGGGTCATGTGATCTCTTCATATAGTGGTCAGTCACGTGATCGCTTCATATAAAAGATGTAATTATTATTTTAATTTTTATTTTAAAAACTGCTGAATATATTTTGCTGAAATTTTTTTTATATATTTTATGGGATAATTTGAATATTTTCTAAAACTTTTGAAGCAATTCGTGAATTTTAAATCCGCTTAAAAAATGTTTGAAAAATTAGGTCCCATAGGGTTCAATGTATTTCATTTTTTCAACACTGGTTCAATCCAAAACTAATTGGGTGATATTATTCATTTATATTCCCATAAGTCCCACAGACCGTCTGAACAACATACTAAAATTTCATTTTGATAAAGTCAGTTTTACGGCCGTTATCGTGCTAACGGACAGACAGAATGAACAAAATCATAAACACTTTTTAATTTTGTTGTAAAGTGTTAAAAAGTTCCTTCAGCAGCATTGCAGGAATTTGTATTTGTACACAAGGTAAAAATATTTTTTATTTTTGCAATCCATTTTTATATGCTACTATTTTTATATTTATTTTGTTTACACGAACATTATTTTTCAACCATATTAATATTGAAATAAAGGTATATTTTCTAAATGTAGCTAATAAAATATTATTATTTTACTAGGTATTCAGAATGATTTTAGAAACACATTTGGAGAGCATATATTACAATTTGATATATTTGCATTTATAATTCTAATTAAATATTAATAAATTTGTCATCATTTTTTAATATTTAATTAGAATTATAAATGCCCAGAATAACTGCCAAAGGACTAAGGTTATAGTAAATTCAGGTTATAGCAAGCCCAGCGACAACACTGAAACTTTTCAATAAATAACATAACCACAATCATCTTTTATTAATCTTTCTTCAAAAAAGGTATACAAACTTCTATTTATATTAATTTTTATATATTTGTTCTCTCACAATGCTTGAAAGCACAGGCTATTAATATTGTGCGAGATGAGAATAAGTTCCTTGTCTGTGTTTAAATGGTTAGTATCGTAATCACTAAGTCATTATTCAGACTTGTGATTATGGCATTGTTCAGAATTGGCAAACTGTTTTATATCTACAGCTCAATGAGATACACAAACTAAACAGAAATTAAATATACTGAATACATACTTTGAAAATAAATCTCGTCTTTGTTCTGGAGTCCATGGTCTTCCATAAAATCCTATAATTAAAATATGATTAAATAACAAATAAATCAGAATTGTGATATAAAATGCTTTTAACCAGATATGAGTTAATGGTGCAAGATATGCTAAATGAAAATAATCTGTAACAGTAGAGGAAAAGTTGGTAATATGGACCCCCACTTTGTTTTTTGTAAAGTTCACCTACATATTAAGCTAATTTTACTCATTTTGAAAATGGTTGGCCCCGATCAGCTATGGCCCCGACAGGAGGAATAATTTTTAGAATATTTACAGTAATCTCCATAATGCGATTACCAAAAAAAGTTAAATTATCTGGGTTTTTTTTAAGTGCAGGTATTATGGACCCCCATGAAATAGTCACAGTTTTCATCAAAAATGAACTTAATTGTTGAAAAGACATAAATTATTTACAAAAGTCGCAAATATAAATTTCTTTCTCTGCTCCAGCACATTCACTGTGTGCTCATAAATCACATATCACACACATGACCCATAGTTCTCCATGGCAATCATCAGCAAAAGCTGAGTCACAGAAGAGACAGTTGGCATTTTTCACACCAGGTTGGTCCTAACCCACTTAGAGATCGAGGGGTGAGTCGCCGGAGTGGTCAGAATGGAATGATTGGTCAGAATTTGGTTTGATATTACTAGCAACACCATTTTGAAAATATCACATCACTACTCCCAAACCTAACCAAAAGGTTGAAGTCTGGTTTCAGCATATTATCGTCTAACTAGCGCAGTTCAAGGTATGACATTGAAATCTGCACATTGTGCAACATAAATACCCATAAAACTTGTATATCACTTACCTTCTTAAATGTTCGAGAATAAGATGAAACTACCAATGCTCACAACACAAATGTTCCTTTAATAATGCATGGCAATTGCTCCGCCACTGGAATGAGCCTCGTTCCGGCTGAGGAACTAAGGGGATCCATAATACCTGCAGGGTCCATATTACCACCCTTCCCTCTAATAGCAAAATAAGACAACTTCGAAATCATTTGAACACAATTCTAATTGCATCCATTTATCTTGAAGAGATGGAATATTACTAGAAATGTTATTTAACACTAGAACGATGGAAGAGGTCATTGTGACAGCATAACTACTTTGAGAAATGATTCCTCCAAAATGGAGGAATCTCAGCCCACTGAAATTTTATGACTTATCTGATTTTAATTATTACTTTAACCCCTTACGTGTCCCTTATTTTTCATGAAAACCATCCAAAAATTAACTATTTTTTTTATTCAAAAAATCTAATATTTATGGAATTTCTAAATGAGATATGCAATTATTTATAATTTTAGAACACAATTTAAGATTTTATAGCTGTTTCACGGAAAAGCCAACATATGAGAATTTTGCCCCTAATTGTTGGTTTTTCGATATACAGATTATGCAGGATCATAGCAAAAGGAGGTTTTTTCCCAATTTATTGGTTTTGAAAATGCTATGGATAATATATCAAGCAATTATGACAAATTACAATTATAATGTACATTGATTACGTTTTACTAATTCTTTTGCATGTGATATTTTTTAAAACATGCAATGCAGAGTCCAACATTACAGTCAGAGCAAAAGTACCTAGTCTCTTTTCGGGACCTCTTATTATTTTTATTATCATCATCTGTATCACTTGAGTCATCCGAATCCATCAGACTCATGTATAGAAAAGAAGCAATTTTTTTTTTTATATATAAATCAACTATCTACGATCAACAACCAGTGAGTGGGAAAGAACATGAAATAATTTGCCGAGCATCCCAAAAATCGTTGAAAAAATAATTCATTCCAAACTCATGCTGCCATCTATTGATCCAATTAAGAACTAAAACATCCGAATTTTTCCAGGCACGATAAATAAATAAGTACATCAGCGACGTTCGCACTATTCAGTCTATAGCTTCAAAAATGCTTCAGCCCGGCAATATCACAGGGGCGACAAATAAGCAAATAAGGATAGATATGCCATCCCATCATATTCACGGGAGTGACGCTTCAGGGGTTAAAAAAATAAGAAAAGTCAAAATTTCAATGGGCTGGGATTAGCTGTTTTGGAAGAATCGTTTCTCAAAGTAATTATGAAGTCAAAATGACTGCTTCTGTTGTTCTAGAGTTAAGAATGTTTTTATCCAGGTATATGAGTTGATGGTGCAAGATATGCTACATGAAAATAATATGTAGGAATAATAGCAATATAAGACAACTTTGAAATCATTTGAACATGATTCAAATTGTATCCATTTATCTTGAAGGGATGAAATATCATTAGAAGTGTTATTTTAGAAAGTTTTCTACTTTCAAACAAAATTATTCTGTGGCTCAAATTCCGGTACAAGAGGAATAAATTTTAAAAATTCTGATCATGACAGGAATCTTATCATTATCGTTAATCTAATGAATTTTGGATGGCATAAGATATACATGGTATATTACCTTACACAATTAGGTACAGCTTCGATATAAAGAATTTGATATTGTTACATTTTTGAAGGCGATAAATTGCCAAATATGGTAATCTCTCGGGGTGAAGTAGCATCTTAATCGCCCCGTTTTTCTGGTAACTCCTTCTAGCTTTTTGTTATCTTTGGCAATTCTATTTTAGTTGTGTTGTTGTGGCTTAGTGTGTAAAAATGCATAAAAAAGTGAATATCATACAAAGACGATAGATAGCACATGCAAATGGATAAAATACTGCAGAAACAAAAATTTATATAGGAGTGATCATTCTCAGATAAAAGTCATAATGTGGAAACAGCCGTTTGTGCAATCTGGATATCTACACATGTATTACATCGAAAAGTTTTAGGTTTCATTAAACCAGGTACTGCTTTTTAATTTTGATTTAAGCATGGCTTTCTGCTTTGTTTTAGATGGGTATAAAGTTTAATTTCTCAAGTGTATTAAATTCTAGGATTTTTATGTGTGCCAATGCAAAAAGTACAATCTTTTTTCAAAGCATCATATTTTTTTAATTTCGTTAAAGTACAATCTTTTTCTATGTATCATTTTTTAATTTCGTTAAAATACAATCTTTTTTCTAAGTATCATTTTTTTTCTTGCTACTTATATATTATTTTATACTTATTACGTTTTTCATGCATTTTTTATTTTTAATTATTTATTTTTAAATTTGTTAAGCACAAAGCCTAACATGGCGTTCGTTAGGCCTTTTCAAACACCGTCTTCCTTGGCACCATTTTTGATTGCCATAAAAAATGGCAGATTGCACAAAGAGTCTTTATATCGAATCTATTCCCACAATTATAATCTGCTAAAGGAATTTCTTTTAAAACTAAAGCCTAAGCTATGTTATAGGAAAATTACATTATGAAATTTGAATCTTTTACATCTAGTAAAGGTGCAGAATTCATTTACTTAATTATGAGGATAGATATTGTAATTTTTCCTTTATAATTATTACATCTTTTGAAAATCCAAATCTAAATAAATTTTTTAGACTTGATTAGATAAAAAAAAATGTTGAAATAGAGCATAGTTAATAAAATTTACCAATTACCATGGAAGAGATAATATGTAGAAATTAGTGAAAGGTATTTATTCTACATTTTTACAGAATATGGATGCACAAATAAAGCAATATAGCATAGCATACAATATGCAAACAAACTAAAAGTAGAAATTATTACACGTATCGTTTATTCTCAAAGTTAACACTTAAATATCCAATAGCCCTCCCTTAATAAAAACATGTAACAACTCATATTACAAGTTCTTGATTTATTCACTCTTAAACTTAAACACACAACTCAATAAGAACATCATTCTGGGTTTATTCTGCATTTTTACAGAATATAAACAAATGTTTAAAGTAACATAGCACAGCATACGATATGTAAACAACCATGAAATACAGGAGTGAATACAAATAGCAGTTATTACATATATCTGTTATTTTCATCATTATATTTAAATATCCAACATGTTGAATGCAATTCCTTATTTAAAAGCTAATTTTTAGTATGTATTATAGGCCGACGCGGTGGTCGAGCGGTCAAGGCAAGAGTTTCCTCGAACTCGTTCAGCTGCCGGGTTATGGGTTTGAGTCCCACCTTTAGGCATGGATGTTGTATCGATGGGCGCAGTGTGTTCCGCCCCCACTGGTGCGTCGGGGCAACGTCATGTGACGGCTAAATGGTTCATGATTCTGGCCGATGTATAGGCAAATGATGAAGTATCAAATGCCTGGCCATTTGTAAAAAGAAAAAAAAAAGTATGTATTATAGAGCATTTCTGTGATTTAAATTCTGTTATACCCCCAAAACCCCTCCACATACACTACATTTATGTATCTCTAAAATATGGTGACCAATTTTTCTTAGTTTAAAATAGACATTCACTTATCATCAGCAAACACCTGCATATGAAAAAAAATTTCAAAGTTTATAAAAAATTTAAAACCATAAATGATATACATTTCTACACTCACAAGACCACTGCAATGCTGTCAAGAGACAGGTTACAAACCTCTGGTGTAAGGTGTCCCATACATAATTACTCTGGAATAATGCCTTGTAGGGCTGTACAAATCCCGATAGAAAGTTGTCAATCAATGAAATATATAACTCTTAAGCTGAGCGATAAGCTGAAGGGTTGAGATTTTAAGGAAGGTAAATGAGCAAATGCCTCCAAATATGCAAATTATTTGCATATGAGTCGGGCATGCGATTTGCATGATTCACATTTTGGAAAAACGTCACGATTCACTTCCAAGAACGAAGTGAGTCATTCACAAGAAAAATTAGAATATGAACAACACGTTCATGGGAAACGTGAATTACGATGTTCACTTCCGTTTTTTCAACAATCGGCCTTCTCGTGCAAATCTCCAAGTCTCAACGCATATGCAAACAGACAAAAATTTTACTCTAAGGACCAAGGCATGTTAATAAATATCAAGGCCCCCAGTATCCAAAACATAATGTATGAAGTACATTTAAATTAATCACATCATTAAGTAAATTTAAATTTGAATATAAACACTTATAATACTGAAAAATGTGTAAAACTTACATCAATATATCTATTTTGAGAGAAGCACACACATCCACGACCTTTCAATTTGAATATAAGTATTTCACAAAGTTTAAGTTTAAAAGGGATAATTATTTATTGAAAAATAAAGTTTAAAATTTAAAAATTGAATATAACTATCAAGTTCTATATGACATTTAAATTTAAGTATAACCATATTATCCAAATTAAAAAATTCACTATGAAGATAGATATTTAACATTTAGCCCATTAACTTTAAAAATTTGAGATTTGAGTATAAACATTAAATTTAAGTTCACAAAAGTTTAAGTATAAACATCAAATTTAAGTTAAAAAAAATTTGGGTATAAACATTAAATTTAAGTTTAAAAGCTTAAGTATACACATTAAATTTAAGTCTAAAAGAAATTTATGTATAAACATTAAATTTAAGTTTAAAAGCATAATCATTTTTATCTATTAGTACATTGGGGCAAGATGAGTATACATTATAAATACTAACAAATTGGACAAAAATACTAAAAATACAAAAGGGTAATATACACATGATATAAACATACAGACTACTAATATGTCTTGTGAGGAAAAATTCAACATGTATTAAAAAAATGATTTGTCTTCAACAGACATTTTATATATATAAGCAACTAAAATGCATTATGCGGGTGATCAAAATGGATATATATTCATCAATGTAATGTCTAAAAATTCATGGCAACACAATTTAAACTCAAGATACATTCACTTGTATCAATGAGAAGTAAACAATAATATATAATAATACCATATTAGAAATATAAAGATGTGTATTCAATTTAATTTTTAAAAAGTTAATTTAAATTACATTTTAAATATCTCATTACAAAGTTTAAAGACCCTTTCTTTCGTCATAGGTTTAGTGAAATAATCTGCTATACTATCTTTACTATTTACAAAGTTAATATTAAATGATTCATTGCCTACTAAGTTCCTCAAGAAATGATATTTCACATCTATATGTTTAGTTCTATTATTCTCAATTGGGGAATTAGAAAAATTTATTGCGGCTTGGTTATCACAAAAAATGACACTGTTATTTTCGTTAAACTTTAATCCTAGCATTTTACATTCCTCAATTATATTTTGCATCCAAACCATTTCCTTATCGACTTCTGCAAGTGAAACATATTCAGCTTCCATAGTTGACAAACTGACACACTTATGTTTAAAGGTTCGCCAAGAAATGGGTACCCTATCAATGAAAAATAACATAGTGACACACATCCTAGTGACATACATTCATCTCTGTTTGCTGCAAAATCAGAGTCAGAATAGCAGTTTAAATGTAATTCATTGATGTTTGATAAGTTTAACATATAAGTTTTAGTTTCCTAAACATATCCTAACAATTTCAATAATGCATCCCAATGCTTAATCCCTGGATTTTCTTGGAACTAGCATACATCTGGTCTAGTCCCACTAGATAGAAAAGCTAAAGATCCGATTAAACTTCTGTATGGAAAATCTTGTATTTGAATCAATTCCTCATTTGCCAATGGATAGTCAATTTTACTCAGAATACTGCCTTTTGCAATAGGAAGTGAAAAGATAGGATAATTGAAGTGTTTAAACATTTGACACACTTTTTCAATGTATATTGGCCTTGATATATAAAAAATCTATCATCAATTTCTTTAAATTCCACACCTAACAGTTTCTTAATTTTCCCTAACACCTTAATATCAACTTAATTACTAAGTAAAGAAACAATATGGTCTATATCATTCAGATATTTAGAAAAGAGATTTATATCATTAACATAAATTAGTATAAGAACTTTGTCATTGTATATGTATGCACAATTACAGCATTTAAATTTTGAAAAGTTTAACTTCTTTAGGATGGTGTCAAGTTCCATGTACCATTCCCTTCCACTTTGATGAAGGCCATATATGGTTCTCTTCAACAAACATATATAATCTGGGTGATTCTGATCAACATAACCACTAGGTTGTTTCATATAAATTTTTAGATTCAACTTAGCGTAAAGATATGCTGATTTGACATCAAGTTGAAAATGCATCCAGCCGAGCATACAAAGATAGAGAAAAGGGCTAATTATACTGAAGTTAACCACTGGGCTAAAAACTTCATCATATGAATCTCCCTTTTATTGTGTATATCCTTGAGCCATCAAACATGCCTTAAATCTTTTGATTTCCCCTTTCTCGTCCTTCTTTAAAGTGTACCCATCTACAGCCTATTTGCTTTTGTGAGGTGGGTGCAGGAACTAACTCCCAGATGCCCCTCTCATGCATTATGGCTATTTCCTCATCCATGGCCTCACACCATTTTTTAGACTGAGGAGATTTAATGGCCGCATTGTAGCTCATTGGTATTTGTATTTCTATGTTGCTCACCTCTGATTTATTTCTGGTCCCTAACATTTTTTTCTTTTCCCTAAAATTAAATAAGTGCTGATCATATTGTAATTTTGTTTTTGCACAATATTTCTTTACATCATTATATGACCTCAGCCTTTTCTTAGCTCCCTTGACATAGTAATAGACATCTGTTCTACTGCAATCGGGTCTTGGTATGATTTTTCGTTCCCAAGCAATATCCAAGCAAGGAGTCAGATCAGAATCTGCAGGAGAGTCCGTTTCCTCACTGAATTCAGACAGATCTTCACCAGTGTCTTCACTCTCTCCTGCTTTTTCAGCTGACCTCCCCCTCGGACATTACCTCTCAGAACTAATAGAACAGCTATCACTTGGTATCCTCAAGGAGATAATACTGGGATAAATAGGGTCCAGGATGCTTTCCACTGTCTCACACTCTTCAAACCTTACATTGCTGGTTTCAATAACCCGCTTTTCTTTTGGAATCAAGATTCTATATCCTTTGGTGCCTGTGACATAACTGACCATGACTCCTTCCTGAGCCTTCATATCTAACTTTTTTCTAAGTTGACAAGGTTTGCCAATATAGGCTTTGCTACCAAAAGTCCTGAGGTGATTAACAGCTGGTTTTCTACCACTGTAGAGTTCGTGTGAAGTTTTACATTTGAATTTATGACAGACCCTGTTCTTTGTATAGGTGAAACATAAAAAGACTTCTGCCCACATTTTGTCATCAACCTTACTTTCGTGCAACATTGCCTTTACACAATCAAGGGCTGTTAGATTAAAGTGTTCAGATACCCCATTTTGTTATGGTGCATAGGTATTTGTTCACTCTGCTTTAATCCCAAAATTCTTTAAGTAGGCTTTGAACTGGTGGCGACAAAATTCCATCCCGCAATCCGTCCGGATGCTTAGGATCTTTTTACCTAACTACCTCTCCTCTCTAACATGAAACTCCTTGAAAATTTTAAAAACTTCTGATTTTTGTTTCATGAAAAATACAAAAACCTTTCGGCTAAAGTCATCTGTTACTGACCAAAAATACTTGTTACCACCTAAAGAAACTGTAGGTAATGAACCACAAACATCCATATGAAGCAACTGCAATGGTCTATTGCACCTTATCCTACCTATAAACTGGTATGACATTTTCCTAGATTTAGCCAATTTACAATGCTTACAGTTAATTTTACTGTACTTAAGTCTAGGGAGTCCATTGACTGCAGAAACTTTGCTCGTCTGATATATATAATCAGCATTGATGTGGCAATATATTTTATGCAATAAATTATTAACATCCTTCAGCTCAGTTGCTGAGTTACTAGGCTTAACTTTAGTACTACCCACATCAATTTTCTGTTTTGTCATTGACTTTACTGAATCAAAATTTTTAATTTTAGTTTAATTAGATTTAGGCATATTATTTACATTTTTAAACAATCTAGTTTCTTTAATTCGGGGGTTTCTATCTTTTTTAGAATTCCTATCCCCTTTCCGATCCTCATTTTTAGGCTTAAGGTTATTAATTTGTTCTTTAGAACTATATTGTGGTTTTAAGAAGTATAAACCCTCGTTCCGTTTGGCGTAGAAAAATTTTTCGCCTTCAGGCGTGAAAAACCACAATACCCCATTAGTTCCATTAAAACTAAAGTTCTGTTCCTCAAGAACAGGAGCTGCTAATAGGTTATGTCTAAGTTTTGGTGAATACATCACATTATTCAAAGTAATAACATTTTTCTTCTCCTTAAACTGGACAAACATATCTACCGTACCAATAGCCTCAACTGGACTTTCGATATTCCTTACTGCTAGCGACATAGACATGCCTTTGCACTCCCTAAATTTAGAAAATAACTTAATGTTATTGAAAAAATGTCACATAGCAGCAGTATCTACTACCCAGTTGAGCCTATCGCTAGGATCAATAACAGTATTGGCTTCAATACTTGTGAATGTGTTGAAGACCCAAACCATCCGACTCGTCCGAGGACTTGAGCAGCTATTTGGATGGCCAAACTTGTGGATGTGTGCAACTCCACAATATTACTATAATTAGATTTCAACTTAGGACAGTTGGATTTAAAATGACCTATGTTTTTACAATAGTAACATGGTCCCTTATTTACACTCTTTGTATTAACATTTCTAGACTTATTAAATTTATTAACACTGACATTTTTCTTAAACTTGGTAGTTAAAAATGTAGAAGAGTTAACACTCACATCGTTTAAGTCTTTATTCTGCTGACGTAATCATCCTTCCTCCGCTGAGAGTGGGGCCTGGATTTTCTCCAATTTAAAATCCTCGTCTTTCCATCTATAGATGATTTGGATGATGCCGCGGAACTCATCTAATAAGTATCTTACCGCTTGGAAGAAGATGTAAAGGTCCTCTACTGGGTGGTTTACCTCTTTTAACTTCGTCACTGCCCTCCTGAGTCTCGAACAGAAGATTATGATCGGCTCGTCGGGTTCCGGACGTGCAGAAAAGAATTCGTCTAACAGGCAAACCAAGTTAGCATGAGTAGGCACATTAAAGTGTTGTTTGAGTCTCTCTCTTTGAAGCGTCCGGCGGGTCATCCGTGATGTTAATCAGTTCCTTGTATTCTGGCGACAAACTTTGGTAGATAATAGTAAGCGCTTTATCTTTTCGCCACATAAACTCATCATAGTTCCGACATAATGTGTGTTCATCCACTGGTTTCAATGACCAGTCTATGTACCCAAAACATCCCTCAGCTTTGAGAGCGAATGAGATTTCAGTTCTCCATGTGACGTAGTTATTACGTGTCAGCTGCTCAGTCTTTATCGCCTCCATGACGTGCTGTGTAAATGAAGAAGAAGCAAAAGATTCTTAGTACTTCTGTTTACTTTCTCATACATGCAAATGGCACAGTCTAACGGCCCCCATCTGTGGATTTTCTTGGTTCAAAAATTTAGGAAAAGCTATAGTTATTTTCGTAAACGAAGTCTTTACTTTTTATAAGTATTTAATTGCAGTTTAAACGTTTCATCGGCCCTATAACCTTGATATCCATTATATATGCGTTATAATCATGGAAGAGATATAATTTAATTGTGCAAATTGGAATGTTGAAATTCTCAACTGCATAGCAGAGTAAACTTTAAAAATAAATGTCCATTGTTGAAAAGAAAGACTGAGTCATATTAGTTAAACTAATCACTTTCAGTGAATGAAGAATCCATTACCAAAATAGTATTACATCACTTGGTAACATTTTTATGGTAAAGCAGTAATATGTACAGTATAAGCAAACATGCTCAAAAGATTTTCGTTCATTGCTTTCCGGACTATGTCAAAGGCAGTTCAGATTATCAAGGGAATAAAATTAACCACATTACCTAATCTTTGTACGTGCACTTGCGAAGCCACCTGGACTGGTGTCACACTTGGCGTAAACGGTACATTTGGATAAGCATTTTCCAAGTAAAACTGATACCGTAAAAGCACTTTAAGTGACTTAACAAACTATCAAAAAGTAAGCATAATGACCTTTAATTGCATGGTCATTCAGACATAATTCATCCACTAAATACGATTTAAATCCACATCGATCAGCATCCTGCTAGGCTCGATCATCTGTCCGTCTAACTACCTACCTGAAAGTCGATCATTCTGGTCTGGTCGAACTAACTTCGACTTCTCGTCTTACTTTTGAAGTGCCTTTGAATGAGTCCGTTATATATACATGGAGATGGGTTTGTTCTGGAACAAGATTGTTTCCGTAAACACCCCCTAATATGCAAATTACTTGATTACGCATCAGGCACTCGATTTGCATGATTCGCATGTTGAAAAAACGTCATGATTCACTTCCAAGAACGAAGTGAGTTGTTCATAAGAAAAATTAGAATATGAACAACACGTTCATGGGAAATGTGAATTGCAATGTTCACATCCGTTTTTCCAACATGCAGCTGGCCATGAGAAAAAGCGAATAAAAGAGAGGGATGAAAATCTTCCGCGAAACCAAGATATTTTTACCAGGAAATTCCACATCTCAAGAAAACTTCCCCAGCAACTCCTTTTTGTCGGAAAATTTCCTAAATGGAACCGTTTTCCCCGAAAATTTCTGAAGCGGCTGCATCCGGTATGGGTGCAATGCATCACTTCATTCTTCATTAGTTATGGACAAGTCACGGTTAGGTACCTTTTTAATGACATTTCATTTTTCCTGAGTATATAGGGTCGAACACACTAAACACAAACATTCTAATTTTCCTAAATTTGTTCCTTTTTTACTTCTGCACTTTGTTTCGGGACATTCGATCATTTTCAGTAAAAGATATTCCAATTCTTTCGTTAAAACTATTCTGACATGTCCAAAGAAATCATAATTACTTTGGACATGCTCTTCAAACATGATGTGCCACACAGAATTCACACTGTTGTACACAATTAATAAACACTTTTTGGAAAAGATGAGTAAAAAACATATTAACAGTACATTTGCGGAATGAAAATTCGGACTACTAGAATTTTGTTACCAAATGTAGAAAACATGTTTTTTTAACCATTCCCGAAATTAATGCGAGTTAATTTTTGCTGAAATACTTAGAAAAATATTATAACAACTATTAAATGTCATTTTAGCCCTTCTGATTGACCTCTTTAAGTACTTATCCTAAAAATCAACTTATCATTTTCTAAGGGAAAATCGAAAAATATACAAATCTTCAATTTAATAGAATTCTTGAATCAAAGTCATTTTTCAATGAAATCTTAAATGAAAAAAGATTGTTAGAACCAAAAATTGGCTCAAGCAAAAAATGTCATTGCAATATATTTATGAGTTTTTAATGTGTTTCATTTATTAGTTAGTAATGTATGAAAAACAGTTAAACAATATCATGGAAATTTTTATTTAAACAAGATCGTCAGTATATTTCATTTTATTTTTAAATATTTTCCATTTTTTCAATCTGTTTACATCCACTGATATTTTTATATTTATTGTATTTTTTATGCTGGGTCTTTCAAATATATAGTTGATGAAATTAATATATATGTTTAGGATGATGAAATTATTTTTATTTATTCAGGCATTTAAAATGATAAGGCTCATTAGAAATACATTTGAAGAGAATAAATTAGAATTTTATATATTGGCATCCAAAGTTGCATCTCTAATTTCAATTAAAAATTAATACCCTTCTCATCATAATTTTATTAAAAGTACTTAAGAAAAATATTTTTAGTTATTCAAAATATTTTGAATAAAATTAGCATGGTGAAATGAAAATATAATTCCAAAATGAGTTATGTCCTAAAATTATGCAACTTATAAAATAAAAATAACTGCATATATTTTCCTCTTTCTATTTTCGTGCATTCTATGCTTTCTATTTTCATCCCTAAAAAGGAGTTTTCAATTGATTTAAAAAAAAAAGTTGATCATTTTAACATCAAGGCTGAAAATACTAATACTAAAATGTCAATTTTGTATGTCTTTTGTATTGTAATATAAAAATATCCTAATTTAAGTTTAACAAATAAAAATCCTCTAATTTTAAATCCCCCCCCCCCCCCATCCTCCTAAAAAGAAAATCCTCCCTAAAATTTTTGTTAAAGGGGTAATGTCCCCCTAAATTTCAAACTCTGAATAAAGTACAATAATTCTACGAAATTTACACAAAAATCTGTTTCAAACTTCTGTTGGGAGGGGAAAAAAAAGACTCTACTTCTGTTCTTTCAGTGGTGCCATGCCACCTATTATTTTCCGATTTCCAGTAGTCTAAAACTAAAACAAATAAAATAAAAAAAATTTAAGAACCCTTATAAAAAATCACCTAAATCCGGGAGTTTCTAGGATTGATGAATCAAAATAGCAGTTTGCCAAATTGTACTACGACAAGGACATGGATTTCTCAGGTGATTTTGTATAACAAATACATTAAGCATTTTTTTTCTAAAAAAATGTACATATTTAATGCATAAAATGATAATCTTTATTAATATTTTTACTCGCAAATATGTTGCAGAAATTTGGATTTTAATATACAGTACAGGACTGTTTATCCAGCTTACCCATATCCGAAATGCTCCAAAAACTGGAAGAGCAGAATGATGCTAAATATTGTGCCAACAAATATTTTTTCACCAAAAATTGGTCAAATAACATTGGATTTTTTTTTTAATCTCACCAAATGATTAGAATTGTCAATTACAATAGATTGTTTATTACATATCATATATTTAATACTAATTACATATCATATTATTCATTAATTATATACCACATATTTTTAATAATATATAATTTTATTTAATTATGCTTTTCAATTGCAAAATAAAGCTTTATTTTACATAAAGCTTTGGCCAATAAACAAAGTAAAACTTTATTTTACTTTGCAAAATAAAGCTTTATTCAATTTTTAAGCATTTATACTTAAAAATTGAATTATAAGTTTTCACAATAACATTGTAGTTAGAAAAAGTGTTCTAAATTATAGAAAAACCTAGTATCCAAAATGTCCAAAGTCCTAAGTATCCCGGATAATAGATCCCATTCTGTAATACTTTTAAACATTTACTTTTATAAATGTAAAAGGTTATGAACAAAATATCCCATTCAAATTAATTAAATCCAGACTGTGCACTCTACTGTCAGTATTATATACAACTTTATAATTCCTTTAAAGTATGTATGACTGTGTCTTTCTTCAATGAAATGTCTATAACAAATACCATTTTTATAGAATCATAAACTAGTCAGTCTTAGCAAGGCTGTAACCAGGGAGGGGGGAGGGGGTGAAGCCACCCAATCCAATAGATAATCTTTAAAAGAAGCATAAATATTTTTAGAAATATTGCCAATAAACAAAATAAAAATGTCTTTAAAAAAAAAAATTGCATCTGGGAACCTTAAAAAAGTTAGGATTGTTCAAAATTCATGCATATGAAATTCATACAGGAAAAGAGAACCGACCGTCAATTCACTCTGCCTATATTCTGCAATCAGTAATATGGTGAAACCAGTGTCCATTCTCGTTCACAGATAAATCTTAGGAAGAACAAAAACATAGTGATGCAGGGTGAAGCGCTGCTTCGCCTGCATCACCTGATGAGCTACCACTGCAAGTAATAGTAAACAAAACAAATCAGTTTGGCTCATGTTTGAAAAACAATAGTGAAATCAAGTCAATCAAAATGCAATAAAATCATGTATTTCTGTGATAATGGTAGATGTACTTTAAAGCAAAGCTTATTTAAATACGATTTTCTCGCTGCATTAGGCTTAGCATCAAAAAGTACCAGGGCCTTGAGCAGCAGACGATTCTCACTATGCACGGTCTCGTGGAAGTGCTTCTTTCTTCACTCGGTGGTCGTGAATGGTTAAATGGATAAAATATAAAATATTTTTCTATTTCTTTGTATATCTTGTTAATCACCCTAACATTACTCCATCATGCTTAATATCACTCCTCTGAGATTTTTTGAAATGCCATTAATTTAAAATGTAAATTTAATACTCTGCAATTTTATTAATCATTTATCTGCAATTTTTAAGAATGTTTCAATTGTATGATTAAGGTAATTTGAAATATTTTCTGATACTTATTTTAATAGTAGCAGAATATCCTAACAAGGGTGGATAAAAATCATGATTTTTTTAAAAAAATCAAAAAAATCGGATTTTTTTTATTTAAATCGGATTTTTTTTATTTATATTAGCCTTTTCCAAAATCAATTTTTTATATTTTTCAGATCAGAAGGTAGGTTAGACTATATTAATGTAATGTATAATTTAAAAAAATTTAATTGAATATATATTAATATAAGATTAAAAAATATATGCAGGGGTTAAAAAAAACCAAAGACTTTTTAAATAAATAGGTTTTTTTTTAATTGGGTTATTTTATTCAATTTATAAATCTAGGCTATATTAATTATATGGAACTATTATGCGGTTTTAAACTCTTTATTTCAATTTATATTAATAAAGAGCTATGATATCTCAAAATCTATTAGGTTTGATATTATGAAGGACTTGAAAAAAAGGGAAGGGATTATGACAAGCGTATTAAAAAGTCAAGATTTTAGAAAGATGATGTTTTTAAGTATTAATATTTAATACCTTTTTCATTTATATAATAAAAACTTACCATTTAACACATTATCCACATAATTTTGACTTCATCCAGCTAATGAAAATGGGCATCTACATCATGACTACAAATCTAGATAATTTTGACGTAATCTATCTAATGAAAATGGGCATCTAGATAATGCCAAAAAATCTAGATAATTTTATGAAATTTCACCAAAATCAAATATTTTTTGTGTAAAATTGAGATGGTGTTGGTAATTGTCTCAAAAGGGGCATAACAGTTTTTTACTAGCTTGAGTTGCGTAAAAACAAAGCTCCGGTATAGAATGAAAATAAAGCTACTGAATGCCATTTTAACATTTAAATTAGGACTATTAAGACACACGCATATGGGAAATGCTATGATTATACCCCCCCCCCCCCCAATTTTGAAGGACATAGAAGCTATGGTTACATATCGAAAATGTACAGCAAATGAAGTTTTATCGTTTCTCAGTCAGGCACTTCAAATTTTACAGATGAGGATTATGATTCGTTAATGTGGAAATAAAGTGTTTTATATTCTTATCAGAGGTGGAGCTACAAATT
Organism: Amaurobius ferox; assembly: GCA_951213105.1. Classification (NCBI taxonomy): domain Eukaryota; kingdom Metazoa; phylum Arthropoda; class Arachnida; order Araneae; family Amaurobiidae; genus Amaurobius; species Amaurobius ferox. Next base: position 36,839,213 of record OX578142.1, read on the forward strand.
TCCTCAAAGTTTTTTTTTTCTACTGTGATCAAGAGCAAAAAGTACCAAAAAGCCTTAGTTTTTGTACTGTATAGGTTGGGGACTATGGAATTGAAGAGAGGGAGGGACAAAGGGGATAATGCCCAGGGGCCCTATGATCCTAAGAGACCTCAGAGTGATTTTTTAAGTCCTTAAAAAATAGGTGAGGGTAGGGATTGGTGGCGGAGCCCAATCTGCTAAACTGCTTAAGGGCCGGTCAATCCTTTTCCCAACATTGTTTGCTATATTGGTATGAGCCAGCAAAAATCACAAAAAAAAGGAAGGAACCAAATTTTCTTATTTCTATGGTAAAAATTATTACAGCACATATTAAATAACATTTCAAAAGGTATCTTAAATTTTTGTAGCTTGAAATATGCATGTAAAAACTGTATCGCAACCACTGATCCCAATAAATCATCACAAGAACAATTAAAATGTTAAATATTGTCTAGCTATGTTTTTAGATAACTGACAGAAAATCTAGATAATTCTAGATATATTTTGAGTGATTTTTAGCTATAAAATTAGAAAATAGGTTGGCAACACTGGTCAGTTGTCATTGTTACTTGATTTTATACTCCAAACAATGAATAGTGTTATCTCCACTGACAGAGAGTTAAGAAAAGGATTTCAGTTTTTTTTTATATACTCTAAAGATGTCTTGATGTGGAATTTTATTATTTTAAACATTTATTCTGTTCCAGGTTATTTTAGCATAAAAATACAAAAAAAAAACTTCAAGAAATGACAAAATTAAAAAATGATTTTAATCAATGATTTTTTTTAAAAAATCAAGTGATTTAAATCGTGATTTAAATCATGATTTAAATCAAGCCGATTTAAATCAAACAACCCTGATCCTAACACTTAATGCATCAAATTATTTTAAATACCATTTAATAATATGCACAAACATATATGTTAGAACTAGAACAAATTATCCTATGTCGTCCGGGTTCAAAATTAGTGCTCACTACATAAATAATACAGATAAAGCCACTCAATTTCCAAAGCTCTAGCTTTGAAAAAAAAAAATTCCCATGCTTCATGGCATCTTCAACACAGTAGAGAGAAGGATATATAACTCTGTTGACATAGCCTATGTCACGCATGCACTTTCAGAGTGAAAGACATGCCAATAAACTTCTATTGTGCATCTCAATTGCAAAGTCAACTTAAAAAGTAAAAGTACTTTTATTTTGTATTAAAATACAAAGATATCACTCCATATTTATGCCAAAAATTAGAATCGTTTGAACATTCAATTCTCCGATGCTCAAAAGTAAAAATGAAACATCTTAAAATATGCATATTTCAATGTTTTTAAAAAACAATTTTAAATACGAAAGAATTGTCCTACAAATTTAGTTCATTTGACAGAATGTTCTTCGATCTTTACGAAGGTGTCAAGATGGAAACACTGTAATAATATTTTGGTTGTCAAGAAACAGATTTGTATAAAAATCATTTGCAATTGTGCTTTGATATAAAATAAAAAATAACTAATTCAAATTAAAAAATTAACTGCTTTAAGGTATCTCGGGTCCTGATCTAAATTATCAATGAACTATACCGAACTTCTTTGACAAGGGTTGCTTAAATTTTTTGCTACGTAACTAACTGATAGATAGATAAATAAAGACATCTTTTATTATGCAAGATATATACAGTGATTGCACTCAACTTTTCCCAAAATAGAAAAATGGAAACAAGAATTTTATATAAAAAAGTAAGAATTTTAAATCCCATCCCTCATAATTAACCTACCCCTCCCCATAACTATAGTGCATCTCAATGAAATATGCATAACACAATCATATGGGATCATTTTAAAGCAGCAAAAATCCCATTTTGTGAGATTTAGCAATATACTTTGAATTTGGAGCAGAAATTTTTTTAATTTGTAGCAAGAAAATTTGCATATTGTTTGTTACTTTATAGAAATAAAACCTTTTTGTAGCAGTTTGTAGCAAGGAAATCAGCATTCTCAAAATTTCAGGAAAAAAAATATTAACACTTTTTATCTGATTGAAACAATATATAAAATTTTTAAACAGCTCACAAGAGGAATAAATGGGAAGGGAGGGGAATAAATATGAAATGGGAGCATTAGTCATATTGTCAAAGGTATCTCGTGATAATTTTGATTATCACTCCGGAGGTTGGCTAATGTCAGTGCTGGCGTCCAGGAGTGCATGCCGCGGCATTAAAGACATGCATGTTGATAACTGGAGAGTAAGGTCACTACCCCTTACCGCCTTAGTGTAAGCACTTTACGTTACCTTCCTTCTTCTTTTATATTTCCATTATATATATATATATATATATATATATATATATATATATATATACAGTACAACCTCAAAAATGCGAGCTCGTCCGGACTTTGCCAATCAAAGATTTTCAATTTTTCCGGAGTTTGAATGAAATTCAAACCTAGTATTACCTAAAGACACTATAAAGCACTATTTTTAGTAAAAATAGTGACAAAAGTTAAGTTAATCAATTAAAACATATTATTTAATACAAAAAATGGGGCAAAAGAAATTTCAACGAAAATATATACACATTAATAATCTAGAATGTATGAACGAAATGAAATGATAAAATTACATTTTATCATTTTGTTTAAATATTTGAATTAATGTTTGTTGTTTCATTAATTTTGGATTATGGGAAAGCAGTTTTTTTTATCCTATAGATGGACATTATTTCTGCTAGGTTATAAAGCTTCTTTGTTCAAGAACTTTAATTGCATATTCGACTGTTTGCACAAGATTATCAATGGGTATTTTTTCTTCTCCACATTTATCGTCACTACTTTGCTCTTCTTTTATTTAATATCATATCGTGAATTTCGCCATCACTCAATTTATTTACGATTGGCACATCATCATCACAGTGCAGAACTTCCACTATATCGGCTTTGTCGAGATTTAATGAGAGCCACAGAGATTTAATAAAGAGCGAGGATTAGCACTTTTGCTGATATATTTAAAGGTGTAAATGTGTTTAAATCATCTTTGTTATTAACGAAATGAAAAAAAAAAATAAAAACTCAAAAATTTTATTTATTTTCTAGCATCTACATAATGTTATGTTTAGAAAGGCTGATGACTCTGAAAAAAGGAAAAACTTTATTAGTAACAGTCACATATGTAAAAAATATCGCAGTAGATAAAATAAATATCTTTTTTTAAAAAAGAAAAATAACTCTCCTCTTAATGATTTTTCTAAAATACAATGAGTCATTACTGTTGGGAAAAGGCATCGCTATAGAAAAATTGCAAAGCCAATAGATGTACTTAAAATTTAAGGAAGTACATCAGAATAGCAGAAATTGCGTAGTAGTAGTTATGACATCACTAGAGTGGAGTTTAGATACTCAGAGCACGACAAGGTAAGTTCAAAATGAAAAATAGAAACGGAAGCATAGCGAACATAAATAACTTGTATCATTAATTTCGATACAGTTAACAGGCAAATAGATACAGCATAATTGAACATTGTCTAAACTGACAATCTATTGATATTACATCATCAGTTGTAGGATCTAAGTCAAATAAACATGACTAACATAGATTCAAGGCCACAAATGGCCGACTATACCGATCTACATACCTCCTGACCTACTGATACATCCCCACACTGGGTGTATTTATATCAGTTTGAAGTTGAGGTTTCTTGTCCCAGATTATGCCAATTTCCTGATGAATAGAAATTAGTATATTCCGGTCAAATTCCGTCATGATCTGCAGAAACCAAATAAAAAAGATGTGAGACACAAACAATCCAAATTCCGGACAGTTAACCGGGAGAAATTTAACCTTTAGATTTTGACCGTATCTTTAGTCAGATACGTGAGTTTGTTTACCATGTGTTTCTAACAGTTACTAAGCTACCGCAGCACAGGGATGTGGTGGGGCAGGAAAAGTGAAGAAAGGAATTTGCTTAATTCGTGATTGTAAACACAGCTGACCCCTTTGAAAGGTCAGTGTGTTAATGACCTTATTGCTCGGTTCTGTGTGATAAGATATTATTTAGTTATTTATTTGCTATTTCTAGTATGTAAATATGACTTTCTAAACGAAAGGCAAAATATACAGTCGATTTCAAGCTGACAAAAGGTTTGACGAGAATGAAAAACTCATCAGATATTGATATTGAGAGGAGGGGAAGGGATTCTGGAGACAAAACAAAATACATTGAAGAATGGGATTCATACTACAAAGTGAACAAAATAAGCTTCCGTGAGTGTTAATACGAATTCTTAGGATTTCTAGATTTAATTGAACAATCTGTGATAAAATGTTACAATAATGTTTTAAGGTGTTTAATATTAAAAATTACATTGTTTCAGAAAAATGTATATTTCAATAATGAGAAAAGGAACTTTTGATAATAAAAAATCAGTATTTAAATAAAGATGTATATTTTATACGAAATAATTCATAGAGAATCGTAACTTTAGGGGGGGGGTTAAAGCTAACAAAGTAATTCACGCTCCAGCCACGAACCCCTATCTACGGCCGTCCATATTTATATCCAATTTAAATTTCTCTCACGGGGTTCAGAAAGTCGACCGGAAAATATGGATTTATTTATAAAATAGAATTCGATATAAATAATCTTACCCTGTTAAATTAGATTCACGACTTTGTCAGTCCGATAGTAAAAAAAAAAAAAAAAAAAAAAAAAAAAAAAAAAAAAAAAAAAAAAAAGACCTTGAAAATTTGGAAAAAATCCGGATTTTGGATGTCCGGATTTTCGAGGTTATACTGTATATATATATATATATATATAATAGCTAAAAGTAATCCCTAATGAGCTTAGTGTTAATCAAACTATATTATTTAGACCTAAATTTAGATACCTCAATAATCATGTGTTATTACCAATCTATATGATAAAAAAGATTCTTATAACTTCACTATCATTAATCTGTATTCATATTGATCTTGTAATTCTATTCAATTGTTTAGAAATATCATTTTAAACCAGCTATTTCGACTTTCGACATACATCGACTTTCTGATCCTCAGTTTCACTATCTCCACATCAATAATCTTAAACGCATTTGTCAAAATTACCATTATCCGGAAGTATTTGTAAATACGAGGCATGTTTTTTAAGTAAGTACCGTTTTGGAATTAAAAAAAGACGTACAAAGATATCGCAATAATTTTATTTCTACATGAAAGCCTGTACCTTAATCTACTTTTCTACATAATTTCCGTGAATATTGAGGCACTTGTCATAACGTGGCACCAGTTTTTGAATACCCTCCTCATAAAATTCTGCCGCCTGACTTGTTAACCACTGTATCACAACTGTTTTGACTTCGTTATCGTCTTGAAGACGCTGACCACCCAGGTGTTTCTTCAAGTGCAGGAACAAATGGTAGTCGCTGGGCGCCAGATCAGGGCTGTATGGAGGATGATCTAGAGTTTCCCATTTAAAAGATTTGATGAGATCTTTGGTCCGATTAGCCACATGTGGACGGGCATTGTCATGCAGCAAAACGATACCCTTACTCAACTTGCCACGTCTTTTGTTCTGGATTGCACGATGCAGATTGTTCAATGTCTCACAATAAGACGCTGCATTGATTGTCTCATTACGAGGCAGAAACTCCACTAGCAATACTCCTTTTTTGTCCCAAAAAACTGTGCACATGATTTTCCGGGCAGAAATTGTATGCTTAAACTTCACTCTTTTGGGTGATGATGAATGTCGCCATTCCATGGATTGTTGTTTTGATTCTGGTGTGACGTAGGCCACCCATGTTTCGTCACCAGTAACAATTTGTTCTAAAAAATCTTCACCTTCATTGTGGTACCGCTCAAGGAAAGTCAATGCACTGCCTAAACGTTGGGTTTTGTGCAAATCCGTCAACATTTTTGGAACCCAACGTGAACACAATTTCCGGTAATTCAAGTTCTCGGTCACAATGCGATACAAAACACTACGAGAATATTGAGGAAACCAGTCGCACATTGATGAAATTGTAAAGCGTCTGTTTTCTCTCACCTTTTCTTCCACTTTCTGCACCAAATCTTCATTAAAGACCGAAGGACGCCCACTCCGTTCTTCATCATGCACATTTGTGCGGCCATCTTTAAATGCTCTCACCCATTTCCTTACCATTCCATCACTCATAATGTTTTGTCCGTAAACTTCACAGATCTCACGATGAATATCGATCGGTTTTACGCCTTTAGCACTAAGAAATCGTATAACAGCCCGTACTTCACAATCGGCGGGACTCACGATTGTCGGAGGCATCTTAAACACTCAGTAAACAACGTATACAATGAAGAATCAGACTGTAATGGCGTCAGTGCGTAGACAAGAGATGTAGGTAACCAGCGCGCATGCGCGGAACGCCGACCGTAGCGCTGCAGCGGCGGAATCGCAAAACGGTACTTACATAAAAAACATGCCTCGTAATATTATTAATAACTTCAAATACACCACGTAGTAATTTTACAATTGCATTATTTATCCTTGATTGGATAACTCATTTTCGTGAATTTCACCCATTCTTATCACACAACTTTCCACTAGGCCTGAGTCTGATACTGTTTACTATTTTTGAAAGACTACTATCCACTTATCCTGAGTCCTATACTGATTACTATTTTTGAAAGTCTTCATCCAAAAAAACTTTTGTTCACGTTCAATAGTATATTCAATTCCGGTATCCACTCGCTTTAACGAAGAAATGTAAAATGCTCTGTCGCATGTTCCTCTGTAAATATTTTGACTGTAATGTACCTGTAAGTTTATATTTCTATTTTTTATATTTCTGGTTTTTAATTCCATTTGGTTTTTATTATTTCTCCTTCCACTAGCCAGTAGACAGTTCCAATAATATCCATAGTCAAATACTATCACCACTGTCAGAAACTGGCTATTCTATCAGTTTTAATTCGAATTGTATGGCTGTTCTGACGAGAATGCAATTTCAAACTAACAGCCATTTTTTATATAGTTTCAACTGATTGCTCTCCATGTCTTGATTTTTAATTTTGAGCTAATTAATATTGCCTTTTCTCATTTTTGCAGTGTTTGCTTTTTCATTTTATATATATTTATACCTATTTAATTGTGATTTATGTATACTAATATTCCCCTCATCCCCATACCATTATAGTGATAAGTTACCTATTGACCTACCGCCACGAGAAAGTCTCTGAACAGGGTTGCCGCAAGTAGACGAGTCGAAGAAAGGAGGGAGAAAGGTTTAAAATCGACTGCAACATTTGGCAAATCAAGTGCACTTCGTTAAGCGGAGAATCCGTTTCGTTTATCATGATGTACTAAAAGAAAATAGTAGATGTTTTTTATCGGACAGTTAAACAAAATTTTCGTATTAAATGACATTAAATTATAAATTAACTTAAAAATTTCTCGTCATTTAAACTCAGAAAATAATTTTTATTATAGGCGAGAGAGGCTACGGGAAGCCGTCAATTTACTAGAACAAAGTAGTTTTGGATATTTTCTTTTAGGTTCAGGAGATTTTGGAAGAAAAAAGCTTACAATTTAAAACTAGAATTTATATCATGTTGTTTAAAACTAAATTTCGAATTAAATGAAATTTATTACAGTTTTCAATCAGCAAGTTACATATTTTTTAGCCAGCAAAAAGGAAAAAATAAATGATAAATAAGCAAAATTATGACTTTAAAATATTCATTCTTTTCATATTTTTCAATCAATTATAAAATATCCATCCATTCACATTCATTGGAATAACTATTATCTACTGTGTCCGAATCACTTGAAATGTCTTTACATGAAGAAGAGTCAGAATCGCTATCCGACAGATTTATCACTAATTTCTTCACAATATTTTCTATCAGTCCATCTTTCTTCCAATAAATATTCTCTATTTTTTCAATGTGTTTGTTCACAGTGTTTTTGCCATTCATTTTGTGTTACTTTTAAAATAGCTTTTTTAAGCAATAATTGTAAATTGTTCAAATAGATAAAATACTTATCTCAGCGTCATTAAGCGATTTCCCCTCACGTTTTATCTTTTTAACTGATGACGCTGAAACCTCTGTCGCTTCCGCAGTTCTCTTCATTGCATTTGAAATTGGTACTTTTAGAGAATTTGCAGTTTTTCGTCTTCAAAAAATGTCGTAACATTATGGACTATTGCACATGCTTACGAATGCAAAGTCTTTCCACTTTTAAATGTAGTCATTTTTCAACTAGACAAAATCCACAAAGTGTGCAACACAGTACAAGTTACTTCACAGCTTTAAAAATCACAGAATGCGAGCGTCTAGCATTGACCTCAGTACAAAGCGAAATGCGACTTTCGTCGTTCCCATCTGCGCCAAATCGAAAGAAGCGCTTTCCGCCACACCTAAAATGCAGTGGGATAACCTGTTTCCATAGCGACCGCCACCAAAACGTCTGCTGTCTGGGGTTTTTCTCATGGCGGTAGGACAGTACTATTTTTATCTTTAGTCTTGGTCTATAGTTACCTATTTGTAACATATATGCTAGGGATGGGTTTTTTTTGTACTTACCATAGCTTATGCATAGTTTTCGATTAATAATTTTCAATTTTTATTTATATATATATACAGGGTGTCCAGTGCTATCGGTGCCCAATGGCTATTTCCTCAACCGTTAGTCACAGAGATATACTTCTAATTGCAAATATGTTTTAAATTTTAAAATTTATTATCTTAGAAACAGTTTAAATCAATAAATATATTTCTGAAAGAAATACGAAATATAAATTTTTATACAATCCCCCGGACCTACCAATAATATTTGGGGAAATCATCCTTATACAATTTCATACAAAATAAAATCTTCCTTTTACGACTAAAATTTACCAAGTTATGAAGCATTAAACTTTATGACTTAGGTCATTTTTCCACGCATAAAAATGTCCCATATCAGGCAACCAACCAATCAGGGACCGTATGACCATTTCTCAGCAAAAAAGTGCTCCAACTTTAAACAGCTATAAGTTGATCAATGTTGGTCGTAAAAGGATGATTTTTTTTTATTTTGCATAAAATTGTATGAGGATGATTTTCCTAAATATAATTGGTAGGACCGGGGGACTGTGTAAAAATTTATATTTCGTATTTCTTTCAGAAATGCATTTTTTTGATTTAAACTGCTTCTAAGATAATAGATTTTAAAATTTAAAACATTTTTGCAATTGGAAGTGTATCTCTGTGACTAACGGTTGAGGAAATAGCCATTGGGCACAGATAGCACTGGACACCCTGTATATATATATATACACATTATAAAATATGAAATATGTGTTAAAATTTAGTGAATTACATAATCAGTTAAAAGTATAAAATAAGTCAATATACCACTTATAAAGTGCCATGCTGCTATTTACATGTGTATAATCATATAAATACCCAAATAGAACAAGTAACTATGTACTCGTAATAATGCTAGTAAAGTAACAGAAGAAGTTCTTCTGTTACTTCTTCTGTCTTAACTGTGAGATTCACCTACACGGATACTTGAGTTTTGTACTCACTTCCATGGTCAGTGTCTTGTGCTCGACACCATTTCGGAAGTCAAGTTAAGTAAAGTCAAGTTAAGGAAGTCAAGTTAAGGAAGTCAAGTTAAGTATTTGGTACCGGGAGTGTTACTTGGAGTGTTGCAATAGCATGCTATAACCGGTAACGAGGGGTCACAATTTCCCTCGGCCATTAATGCTTTCCCGTTGGCTTGATTCCCGTTTTTTCCTTAATAATTTTATTTGCTATATATATATATATATATATATATATATATATATATATATGTTGTGTATATATATATATATATATATATATGTTGTGTATATATATATATATATATATATGTTGTGTATATATATATGACAAAATTGCAAAGAAAGAAGAGACAAATGCCTTCATATTGCCAAAAAATTTGGCGGAATAGAGATTGTGAACTCTTCTTAGTCCCGATTTTAGCTAGCTACTAGGCCATGGCACACTCTCGGAAACCAGCATATGAATTATCAAATGCCCTGAATTGTCGTCATAAAATCAGACATAAGACAGGCATAAAGTCACAAGAAATCTATAGAAATTTGGACAAAACAGGAAATTAACCCATAATAACCCTATATACAGCACACCACCTATACACAACAACCATCATGAAGACATCAGCAACTTCATTTCCTCTTAATCTGCCATCATATGTCCACTTTCCGGAATTGAAACTTATTTGTTAAATAGTTTTCTCTCCATTTACAAATTTGCAATTCTTACTCTGGCAAAAAATCTTAACTTACCATAATCACACCATATATATATAATGTCTTTTTATTTTCTTCTTGCTCATTTATCTCTTTAATATGTTTTATACATTTCCTTATTTTATCTTTTGTAGTAATGCTGTGTAATATTCCGGTTGTTTCGAGTAAAATTCCTTTACGTGACCTAATACGAATCTTTATTTAATTAAAAATCAAAGAAAAATATCTGGATATTTTACAATTCCATGACCTCAATATAAATAGATATTTCACAATATATGATAAAAGAAACGATTTTAATTTTGAATACAACTTTCTTATTCAATGGAATTCGAATATACATTATCAGTATATACAGAAATATAATTTTAAATAAATTATACAGAAATAATAATCTAATTGCTTCTGAATGTGATAAAATAAAAAAAGATTATTGCCTAATTAGGCAGGCAATGTTGCAGAAGTATCCTAGAAAATTCGTATTACGTCACATAAAGGAATTTTACACAAAACAACCGGAATATTAAGCAGCATTACTACAAAAGATAAAATAAAGAAATGTATAAAACATATCAGAAATCAATGAGCAAGAAGAAAATAAAAAGACATTATATATATATATATATATATATATATATATATATATATTATGTGTGATTGTGGTAAGTTAAGATTTTTTGCTAGAGTAAGAATTACAAATTTGTAAATGGCAATGAGAACAAGAACATTTCCAATGAGTAAAATGTGTCTCATACACTAATAAGGTGATGTACAAAATTTCAGCATTTTATCATAAAAAGTTCCACACATATGAAAAGACAAAAATGCTGACTTAAACCACTTTTCAATGCATCGACATGGGTTCTCAAAGGGTAAGAATCATGTCCGCAGATAGCGTTTTATGGGTCATACACAAATTACAAAAGAAAACAATGATAACATACATAAATAATAATTTTGTTATTTATTGATACAAAAGTATCTACATGGTGTAGAAATAATAACTTTACACAAAGATTACAAAGCTTGTTCAAAATGTTTTCCATCCATGGCAATATAGAGCTGCATTCCCATGATAACACTTCTGTGCACTCGATCAAGCTCTTGTTCGGTAATGTCACGACAACCATCTTGAATGTGTTGCTGCAACTCTGCATTATTTAAGAGAGGTGACAGATAAATGGTTGTGCATAAACGACCCCACAAATAAAAATCCATAGGTGTTAAATCAGGCGATCTAGGAGGAAATTCGACTGGGCCATGCAAGCCAATCCACTTGTCTGGAAACTCGTTATTTAACCAGTGTTTCACAGCTGTAGTATGGTGAGCTGGAGATCCGTCCTATTGAAACCATATATGTGGAAGTACTGTTAGGGGCAGTTCATCCATAAAATCAGGAATAAAAGCATTCAGAATCTCATTAACATATCTGTCACCCGTCAACGTGCCATCACACAGTATGGGTCCAAGCAAACGGTTTCTGAAAATAGTACATCATACATTCACAGAAAATTGCTTCTGATTATGAATATCACGTTCTACAAATGGATTTGTGTCAGAACACAAGTGCTCATTTTGAGGATTTATGCATCCATCTTGTTTAAAACAGTCCAAATTATATTTTTCAGGAAAGAGAGATTTGCATCTTCCTGATTTAGAGCACAATTACAAAAATCTAGACGAAATTTATAATCTGCTGGCTCCTGTCCTTACACAGCATGAATGTTAAATGGATGCTATTTATTCCGTTTCAGTATTCTCCACATACTTGCACGTGGTAGGTTCATTTCTGAAGCAGAGGTACGAACACTACTATGTGAGGAACAGCAAAAGTAAACCAAAATATCAATTTCTACATCAGTTGAGTGAAGTCTGGGCCTACCAAGTCTACCTACATGATGTACGCTTTCTCTTTCATGCACTCATTGCACCAATCGGGAAATAAATCTTCCAGAAGGATGTCAAGAATTGGGAAAAGTACGTTGATATTCCCGTGCAGTTTCGTTAGCATTGCGATTACATAAACTGTACAGCATAAGCATTTCAAAAAGTTCCTCATTGCTGTATTGCTACATACTGTTGGTACAGGCTAACTACACTCTCAAAATGTAGCAGAAATGTGAAATACTTAAGGGTCGCTCAGCCTGTCAGGTTGCGCACGCTACGCTTGCGTAAGCGAGGCAATTGATTAATAGCAGAGCAAAAACAACTTTTTCATGTGATGATGCATCTGTTGCGATTGTGTAACGAACCGATCAGAGGCAGATATTTGCATATGCATACATTTCTAAGCTGTTTGAGTGTTCATTTTGATTGTGCCATTTTTGATTGTGCCAAGTTTTATTCTGTAATTAATCAAGTAAAATTTTAAGATATTTTTCAGGAAGCATATTTCTGAAAAATTGTAAATAAATCTAAAGATAAGAGGCAGATATTATTTGCCTATGATGCATTACTGCATTGCGTCATTTGCACTCTTGCTGTAAACTTTTACATTTTAAGTTGTGATTAATCCCTCAATCCCTCACCAACTTTGTTTAAACATATCTCTGGGACTTTTTATGATAAAATGTTGAAATTTTGTACATCACCTTATTAGTGTATGGGGCACATTTTACTCATTGGAAATGTTTTTGTATGTAGACCGTATAAAAATTTAAATTTTGTATTTCTTCAAATTTAATCCATTGAAAATTTTATAAATTTCATAAAATTATGTACCTTTTTTATGCAACTTTGTAATTTATATATCTAAGATCAATATTTAAGGAATAAAAGCCGAGGTCAATGTTTTGGGACACCCTGTATATATATATATATATATATATATATATATATATATATATATATATATATATATATATATATATATATATATATATATATATATATATATAAGAAAAAAAGGTTTGAGGATCCAATGAAAGAAAAGTGAGAAGCTGTAACACGAAAATCCAAATATCTAACAGGCTTACGAAATAAAACTATAAATCAACAAATCCTCAAGCAAATGGAAAAAAATAAAAAATAAATAAATAAAATAAATATCGAATCAACAAGTCAATGAAAAGTATCAAAATACAAAGGTATGGAATCGAAAAAAGAATAACAAACGAAATCAAGCACAAACATTATACACGTGGACAAGGCTCTAAACCTAATTCATGAATTGCTAAAATCGTATTCATGCCCAAGTTTTTTATAAAAGCAAACACAAAAATGTATGTTTTTGAAGAAATAGACAGATTATATCTATAAACTATTTCTACTTGGACGACATACATAAATAAGAAAAATAAAAGGAAAAATGGATACCAAAAAACGGACTGAAAAAACACACTAACCTAGTAAGCATGGGAACACAGAAAGAAGTGACAAGTGTTGCCATTCACAAAGGAATAAGATATACTGTTGCAATTTCTAAGAAATAAATAACAGTAATACGAAAAGACATGTACAAGAGATAATATACCATCAAGAGGGGCAATAAAAGAAAGGCTAATGTCTAAGTGCATGTATAAATAAAATATTAAAACAAGAGAAGGGAGATGTCAGGCTAAAATTTAAAGCAATATTAAATAAATAAAATTCAAGAAAATCCAGCTATTCTAAATTTTTTAACTATACCATTTACAAAATAAGAGGGATATTTATATAAATAGCTGGTAATTTTTAGATTTTCAATATGTAAAGCATGGAATTTTTTATCAGATAATCTATATATTCTAAAAAGCTGATTAAGAATAATATTTCTAGACAATAGAAACAAGTTGCAGGAATTAAATGGTAAGATTTTATTAATTTTGAAATTAAAAGAGTCTTTTTTATCATATAAATTAGTAACAATTCTATTAGAAGGTTCAACAAAAAGATTTAAATCCAAAAAATTAATATTTTTACTAATAGTAGCTTCATTAGGAATTAATTCCAAATTATCAGGATAGAAATCTATATTAATGACACAATTTTCAGTATGTACTAAGCAAATCAGATCATCAACATATCTGTATATTGTATAATCTATTGAAGTAAAGTACTGTTCAAAATGATAAACATATAAATTAGCTAACATACTGCTACTGCAGCCACCCTGTGATATATATATATATATATATATAATAATAGTTTGAAAATCCAATGATAGAATAGAGAGAAGTTGCAACTCAAAAAAACCCAACATTAAAAAATGCCTTACAAATAAAAAGTAACAAACAGAGAATCATCAATCAAGTGGAAAATAAAATGCAAACCTCTAGTCATCAAGCTGAAGACAAACAACAAATACCAATGGAAAGGAATCGATAATATAAAATCAAATAAAATCCAAGCATTAAAGCTTTATAGGTGGACAAGTCTTAGGCCTAAACTATTGAATTGTTCATTTTGTCAAAACTCTTCATCAAGTCCAAGTATTTTATAAAAATGAACACAAAATGCATGTTTCTGATATCAGTGATAGATTATATCTATAAACACTGATAACTTGGACAACATGCATAAAGATTGAAAAATAATAGGAAACAAGAATACCTGAATAAACACTGCATATGTCTGATCCATTGGAGCCTTGAATAAAGAGACCAATGTTGACAATCGCAAAAAATAAAAAGTTGAGAACTGCTGTTGCCAATCGTGAGAAATAGATAATAGTAATGTGAAAAGATGATAAAAGGTGATATCCAACAGTAAGAGCTACAAAATAATGGGGCAGATGACAATAGAAAACATAGAGGCTAAAATATAAGGGGATGTAAATACATGGTAATGCTTATTCAAGAGAAAGTGGATGTCTGGCTAATATAAGATACTAAGGAGAGAATTTAAGTATATTCAACCATTCCAAACTTTTTAACTATACCATCACTAAATAGGCTGGATATTTATATAATTTGCTAGTAATTTTTAGCTTATTAATATGTATAGCATAAAAAATTTTATCTGATAATCTATAAATCCTAAAAAGCTGATTAAGTGTAATATTTCTAAACAATTGAATCGAGTTACAGGAATTAAAAGGTAATATTTTATTAATGTTCAGGTTAAAATAGTCTTTTTTATCATATAAATTAGTAACTATCCTATTAGTAGGTTCAATAATAAGATTTAAGTCCAAAAAATGAATGTTATTACTAATAGTGGCTTCATTAGGAATTAGTTCCAAATTATCTGGATAGAAATCTATATCTATGACACAGTTGTCTGTAACGATCAAACAAATCAGATCATCAACATATCTGTAAATTTTATAATCTGTTGAAGTAAAAGATTTTTCATTTGATAAAGGTATAAATTAGCTAATATATTGCTACTACAGCCACCTTGTGGAACCCTGAGACTTGTAAGTATAATTTATTACCTTGAAATATATAATTATTGAAAAGAACAAAGTGAAGAAGTTTAGGAAATTTGGTAAATATAGTATGAGGAATATGATAAGTAATATAAGCATTATATAGAGCTAAAATTACTATATAAAGATCAGAGATCTTAATATTATTAAAAAGATCTTTAAAATCAAAAGTTTGAAATCCAATTAGTTTACCAAGTGATATTAATTTATTCTTTAATTCTTTACTATTATTTAGAATAAGGTAGTTATTACTATAAAAACGTAAACTATCATTTATTACATTTAAATAATTTAGTAGTAATTTACTTGCACTAGTAGAGTAAGTATTATGACCACTAGTTACTGTTCTAAATTTAATAGGATTTTTATGAAATTTAGGTATAAGCACTATATATGGAAATTTAAGAAATTTATAATTAATATTTGAATCACTATACATATTGATAATTTTCAGCATATTGATAATTTTCAGTTTGATACTATTAATGGAGTGTGAATCAAATTTAAATAGACTACTGTTATTTAAATAATCTAACAGAAATTGTATATAGAATTTTTTACAAATAATAGCATAATTATTAGAGGCTTTATCAACATAAGTAATAACAAAAGATCTTACTAAATCATTAATGGAATGTTTTAAATTATCAATATTATATATAGATCTAGACAATTTAATACTACAAATAGTATTTTTAATAAATTTTAATAAAATGAATTTCCACATATTAAATGTCTCTAAAGACAGAGCATATTTAGAAGCTAATTTATAAATATACTTATCAAGGTCAAAATTTATTGACTTTAAAACTTTAAAAGTTATTACAAGATGGTAGCCTGAATTTTATACCAAATGACATAATGGTTCTTAACGTTTCGTCTTTAACTATTGCTAAGTCTCCTTAACTATATGGCCCAAGTGTGGATTTATATAGTCAGCATATTCGTCTACCTTGCAAATACAATCATTATCTACATTTGACATGGAATATTTATCTATAGAGAGAGATTGTGAAATTTCATTGTAATTAAAAATAGTTCTGCCAATCGGCTTGTTGTATTTAAAAGTCTTAGTAACATTCAAATCCTCAATAGGCAATACGTGTTTGAATTTGTTAAAAATAGACCCAAAATTTATAGAATTATAAATTGGATGTTTAAAAGATATCACACAATAAAAATTAGTAGACGTAGTATTATTATGAAATTGATTAAGTTTTATTTTTAAATACTTTGATCTAGTAATGAGCAAATCATAGAAAATATGATTAAAATGTTCATTAGTTAGATTTAATTTTAAGAAAATGACATAAACATTATTTAAATGTTTTTTCTTAACCACAAATACCCAAGATTTTATTAATTTCCATTGATAAGTGCTGTTAAATTGATGATGTAAACATTTAATCTCAGCTTTATAATCATGAAGTATGAAGCTTCCCTTGTCTCATTTAAATCTTTTAAGATTATCTGAGTTTATGTTATTTAAATGGGGTTTCAAAAATAGGTGATTAAAAATAGAATATTGATTATCTACAAAGTTATTTTTTACAATATTACCATTTAGATATAATTGATTTAATCAATGTGAAAAAAAGAGTACAATTTGATTTAATGTAGTAGTTTTTGAAAAAAATTCTATCAGCTGTATTAGTTTTTATATCCAAAATATGTATAGTAATATTTTCAAAACCATGTTTAGCAAAATGTTTATAATCTATTTTATTAGATGTTGGAAGAAAATTATTATTGAGGATATATTTTTTGACGTGATCTCTATGAACATTCATTCGTAAATGAATGAAATTACTAGTTTGTCCTATATAAGATTAGATATATTACAAATGTTACACGAAAGTTGATAAATGCAATTAAAAATTTTATAGAAAGGCAAATGACTATTTTGGTTCGTGATTTGAGTATTAAAAGCAGAAGGGCAAGTTTTGCAATTTTTATTCTTACATTTATTAAAATTATAATTTTTAGCAGGGTAGTAATCATTATATTCAAAGCTATCCATGGTACAATGTTGGTAAATTGATATCAGTCTAGACAATTCCCAACATGAATCGAAAATACCAGGCAATATCTATCAAATTATATAATAATAAGTATAAATATATTTGCCAGTCACTAAATCATATAAGTTGTGTAATTTATAATAGTATAAGAATAATTATTAGTATAACAATATAACATAGAGAACATAATATAAAAGAAGTAAAATAATTGCTTATAGATAAATATGAACAACAAAGTCCATGTAAAACCTAATCCTAATGTTAATAAGGAGGATATTACAAAATATAAAGAAAATATTTAACGTTATAGTTACTATCAATTCTGAACTTGATTAAATAAAACACTATGTATTATAATACATATAGTGTAAATATTGGATTCACTTAAAATCCATTCCAAATAAGTATTAATAAAATAAAAAGGTTGTACTGAAAAGTACAGTTTAAAAAAGCTTCAATAATTCACCAATACAGTATACTGAACATAAATATTTAATCACTCATACAAAAAATCGAAATTAACAAAAGGTAAAAAGGAATAGCGATAGATGACTGCACTAAACTTATTGCAACTAAGATTAGTATATTATTAGCTTAAAATAAGAAAAATAGCAATCTACTAATTATAACAAAATAATTTAACTAAATTAATAAACAGTAAAGAGGAGGTCAATTTATAATACAAATCATCCATAAATAAAAGTATTAACATAGACTATAAAAATAACCAAAAAAAATAAAGGAGAGTGAGAGTATCAGAATTCTTCTATTAACATTGGACAAAAGTTGCATTAAAAATTTACAACATATTCTATTACTAAATTTAGTGTAAATGCAGCATAAATTTGAATAGATTGCAAATAAAAGTTTCATAAATATCGAAACATACTAAAAGAATTACGGATACTTTGCAAATATGAATAGTTACAAATAAAGATATTAAGTAAAAAAGAATGACGATACAAAAAACATTTAATTTATTGCGCAAATGCAGCTTATAAATAAAATGATTTCAATAATAATAATAGTTGGAAAACTAAAAAAACCCCAACATTAAAAAATGCCTTACAAATAAAAAATAGCAGAGAATCATCAATCAAGTGGAAAATAAAATGCGAACCTCTAGTCATCAAGCTGAAGACAAACAACAAACATCAATGGAAAGGAATCGATAATATAAAATCAAATAAAATTCAAGCATATATATATGTTACCGTGAAAGACCGAAATTTGGAGAATGTCGACTTTCACTGGTGAATGTCAACATTCACATAGTCGCTTGGTGTATGTGCAAAATATTTGCCAAATATCCTTATTTCTCACTTACACCGACAAATGTCGACATTCACCATGCACTAATGGTGAATGGTGAATATGTCGGAGGTTTGCATTTTCTTCTCCGTGTTACAGGCGCGAAAAAACGTCACAAGGGTGACGTAACTTTTTCGCCTCGCTTGCTGAGAGGAGTGACCAATCACGGTGAGGAGAGGGGTCGTCACTCTGTAGAGGAGTTTTAACTGTGGGACTAACCCCGGAGAATTTAAATGCCGTGGTAGATTTAAAGGGCAGCCCGGGATTTGTTTTTTTGGACATGTAGCTTTAGATTCTAGCGAGAAAAGAAGAAGGGATGCTCGATATTACTTGCCTTCTTGATAATGATAGCAGTTGTACTTGGATAAATGTTAAGCATTAAGATTTTAGTTTTAAGTTTAGTCAATAAAGAACTTTGCATTTATACCGTATATGTCAAAATAGGAGAAAGCTTAAGTGTAAATAAACTGTTGAACTTAAGACAAACAGTACATTTTAAATGAGAAAAGAAAATAATACCAATAAAAAAACTTACTTAATTATATGACTAAAATCTTATTTATTGCAACAACTTAAACTTTTATGACACTTTGAATTGCACAAGAGTCCCTTGCTTTTACAACTGCATTTAGTTGTGGAAAACTTCCTTTTGCAATGACAGCGTGTATAGCCTTGCCCTCCACTTCTCGAATTAGCTGCAGCTGCTTCTCTCAGCGACATTTCTTGAGAAGAAATCTCATCTATGGAAAGTAACTTTTCTTTACAAATTACAAACTGATTACGGGTATAAAGCTGCTTGAGGGTACCATTTTTATTTGCTAGTTTATAAAAGTCAGAGTCTTCTATTTCAACAACAACTGCCAACACATTTCGGCCATCTGTACGACCACGGTCGACATCAGGCACTTGTATTCGTACGGTATCACCAATTTGAGCAGGAGGAAATTTTTTTTTTTTGAGGTTCTTAACATTTTCGTTGCTTGAAGTAGGAGATTCTCTTTCGCGGCCAATCTTTTTATAGAAATAAACTCATGTTGTTCAGTCAGGGCTTGATATGAAAACGTGGTAGGTTGCAGGTCCTCTTCAATATTTCTCTTTGAATATGGTTTTCGGTATGGACATTGCTCAAATTTTCTTCAAAAGTATTAACAGTTTCTTCAAGCTGTTCTTTGGTTTCAAAATTATTAACAATTTCTTCGAGTTGTTCTTCGGTTTCAATATTTGCAATTTGTTCGCCAGGCAAAAAAGACGATGCTATGCCTCTTTTTGGTTTAATGCCAAACATGGCTTCATAAGGATTTTGGCGTGTTCCTTCGTGGTATGTAGTGTTCTTGGCAAACTGAACAAAGGGCAAACCATCTGACCATTTATTTGTATCGTTATCGTTCATCCATGCAGTTAACATATTCTGTATATCCTGATTAGCCCTTTCAACTGAGCCTTGTGTTTGACTATGACGAGGCTTTCCATGAACTATCTTAACATCTTTCCACATAGCGCATAGTTCGGATATGACTTGATTACTGAATTCCCTACCATTATCTGAATGCAATATAGCTAGAGCACCAAATGTTAAAAATATTTGAAGAAGGTGATACGCTACTTCTTCAGCTGTTTTAGTTATCAATGGTCGTAGCTAGACAAACTTAGTTAAATGATCTTGATACACCATTATGAACTTATATTCACCATCCCTGTGTGACTGCAGGTCTATCAGATCAACTTGACATCTTGAGTTTAACTCAGAACTGACCATTGGTTTCACAACAATACCTTTCTTAGGTGCACTGTGTTTCATTTGACATTGTGTACATACATTTAAATACAACATTACAACTTCATATGTAATATTTTTGTATTTAACTTGCAAATCTTTAAGCATACATGTTCTTCCTCCGTGGCCTATTCTGGTGTGAGTTTCAAATAGTATACTGAACAATTCATCATTGGTAACATAATACTGTATATTCATTTCTCCTGGTTTTAATGGTACAATTAACTTCTCTTCATCATTAATTTTTAAAACGTCAAAACGGCTTAATCGTCTGTAATCCAAAGGTGTGCTGCACTTAGTTTTAGCAGAAATCACTTCAGAAAGTATTTTAGAGTACTTTTCTTGAGAAAAATAAAAACAATTGCCTTCTCGTTTACTCGAAATTAATGCATTTAACTTTACAAAAAAAAAATATCACGATTTACTGCAGTATCCATTCAATATAAATTAGGGTATCGGATAAAAAAAATAAAATTTTCCGAAAACGTTGCGCGCACCATCAAACCTTGCATAAGACTGATAAACAGTAATGTTCCAGAGTATAACAAATACATGCCACATAACTTTAATCGCAGCAGAACAAAGGATTTTCCTCTCTGTTGACCTCGACTTCCCTTTTCGACCTCCACCAGAGCATATCTGTGCTTGTCGACATACACCGGTGATGGTCCGAATGCACAAGAATATAATCAAATATTCGGTCTTTCACCGACGTATTTGGTATGTGTTGACATTCACCGGTGAAAGTCGACTTTCTCCAATTTCGGTCTTTCACGGTAACATATATATATATATATATACATATAAAAATAAGTATATCACGAACGGAACTCCTATTTAAGTAAAGGAGAAAACAGAAACCTTACAGAGGATGTGGCGCTTAGCAGCTCTGCATCCAGAGTGGAATACAAGGATATAAACAAGAAGAAAAAATAAGCGAGAACAGGAGTGACCATATGATTTGCATAGAATGGCTGGGGTGGATTGCGACACCCCTTTCCCGCTTAAAGCAGCTTTTACGACCCGGGCAACGCTCATGGCACCAATGTAACTCAATGGTCAATCTCCCACATGTGCAAAGACAGAAGCACCCGAACGGACAAAAGAGCAAAGATGGAACCAAGCATGGAAGAGATACACCTTACTATCCAGCATGAAAACACAACATTTTATAAGGGAAAGTCGCACATGCGCGAAAAGACTTCAAGATGATAGGATCGCAGATATGAAAATATATATCATTAAAAATTCTCATTTAGAATCAAACAATGTACAATTTCTTTCTTTGAAAAAGGAATAGTAATAATGTTGTAAAAAATATCTAGGGTAATTTCTTTTTAATGCATCATTTATTATTTTATTACATTCATGAATGCAGTCTTTTTTAAAAGTACTGTAGTTTCTGTTTCTTCTGAAGTACCCGATAATAATATTTCTGAATATATTTTTAGTGAGGTTTGAATTCCAATCAATAATATTATTAATTTTGATATTGTATGAATTTCTCTTGTCGTGTATGGTTGTATAAATTCCATACTGTTGGTGCTTTCTTATTGACAAATCCAGGAAGTCTGTCGATCCATCCTCATTGATCGGGTTTTCAATTAAGTCCAATTCCCTTGGGTAGAATGCAAAATCTATGTCAGGGGTGTTTGCATAACCCCCTAATATCACGTCGTCAACATAACGGAAATAAGGTATTTCCGATAATAGATGGGTTCCTCTTTCATATTTGGATAGATAAATATCCGCCAATATTGATGAGCATGCACCACCCATGGGTATGCCTTTGACCTGTTTGTAGAAATGCATACCGTCATATAGTATGTTTTCATTTAAAACCAACTCAATCAAATCCAAATATCTTCTGAGAGTTATATATGGTTTTAAATTATACTCTTCATGTAATTCTTTCAAGATCATTTGTAGGTTTGTTAAATCGATGTTATTAAACAGATCCCTGAAATCGTAGCTTCTGAAGTTTAAATCTTTATGGCAAAATTTCAGTCGGTCTATCAATTCTTGTCCGTTTTTTAACATTATGGAGTTTTGCTTCTTAATATCAGTCATAACATATTGGAGTAATTTCAGAAGTTTTTTATTTGCATGTTCCAGGTATGATCCGCATCCCACTGTTACAGTACGGAACTTGACTGGCTTTTTGTGTAACTTGGGAATGAGGATCAAGTATGGAAATTTTACTGATTTAATATCCATACCAATTCTTTTATACAGTGCTTTTATTCTATTAGTGATGATTGATTCGTTGCTAGGAATTAATGTATACATGGCACAATCCTTATAGCATTGTGTTAAAGTATCGACATAGAATTTTTTACACGTGAATGCAAAATTCGATACGATTTTGTCGGTGTATGTCAATACGAATTCTTCATTAAAATGTTTGATTGAAAACGGAAATTGAGAACTCCCAGAATCCTTGTTTCTTCTCGGGTAGAATTGGCAAAAAGCACTGTAAAAGGCATATTTCCATGCGTTAAAAGTTTGTACAGGTATACTGTGTTTGACAGCCATCTTGTATATGAAGGTTTCCAGATCGTAATTAAATTCATTATAAATATCATTATATTCTTGTATTCGGTACTTAGTACCAAGTTGTAATAATTTTTTGAGTTTATTATCTTTTATAAAATCTAAGTTTCCAGTAATTATATGCTTGTGGTAGGGATCACAATGTATATTTTTATGACATTGACAGGATTCAATATTAAATGAAGACACGGTTTTACATAATTTATTGTAGTTGAATAATCTTCTTCCGTTGGTTCTTACAAAGCGATAGGATATCTTAATATTTAGATTAGGCAAAGGAAGACGTTCTTCTATATTATGTAATATTTGGTTGAATGGAATATTTTCGAACATTTTATTCTTAAATGTTGTGATAAAAAATTCTTTTGATTTGTTAATTTGATATTTTGGTTCAAGTGCTACATTATATTTTGCGGCTCTGAGTTTAATTAAATCCAGAATGATGTCTATATTAGTGTTTGTATCTTCTGTATTGCAGTTATTTTCACTTAAATTGAAATTTATAATAAAATTCCATATACGTTGTAAGTATTTGATTTTGATACTGTTGGCTATATTCTTGATCCATCCGAATTTCACCGTTATTTCTGTCTTTATGAAGTCTGAGATTTTTTCTTCTGTTTTGATATAATTAAATTGTTGCTTTTTATTTCCTCTTTGGTGTCTATAAGTTTTCTTAGGTATTCAATTTTCTAAGAGAGGGTATGCTTTACTATTCCTGCATCTTTCTTTATTGCAATTTTCCTTGAATAATAAAGTATTCAGACCATATGGATATGCTCTTTTTGGTTTAATGCCAAACATGGCTTCATAAGGATTTTGGCGTGTTCCTTCGTGGTATGTAGTGTTCTTGGCAAACTGAACAAAGGGCAAACCATCTGACCATTTATTTGTATCGTTATCGTTCATCCATGCAGTTAACATATTCTGTATATCCTGATTAGCCCTTTCAACTGAGCCTTGTGTTTGACTATGACGAGGCTTTCCATGAACTATCTTAACATCTTTCCACATAGCGCATAGTTCGGATATGACTTGATTACTGAATTCCCTACCATTATCTGAATGCAATATAGCTAGAGCACCAAATGTTAAAAATATTTGAAGAAGGTGATACGCTACTTCTTCAGCTGTTTTAGTTATCAATGGTCGTAGCTAGACAAACTTAGTTAAATGATCTTGATACACCATTATGAACTTATATTCACCATCCCTGTGTGACTGCAGGTCTATCAGATCAACTTGACATCTTGAGTTTAACTCAGAACTGACCATTGGTTTCACAACAATACCTTTCTTAGGTGCACTGTGTTTCATTTGACATTGTGTACATACATTTAAATACAACATTACAACTTCATATGTAATATTTTTGTATTTAACTTGCAAATCTTTAAGCATACATGTTCTTCCTCCGTGGCCTATTCTGGTGTGAGTTTCAAATAGTATACTGAACAATTCATCATTGGTAACATAATACTGTATATTCATTTCTCCTGGTTTTAATGGTACAATTAACTTCTCTTCATCATTAATTTTTAAAACGTCAAAACGGCTTAATCGTCTGTAATCCAAAGGTGTGCTGCACTTAGTTTTAGCAGAAATCACTTCAGAAAGTATTTTAGAGTACTTTTCTTGAGAAAAATAAAAACAATTGCCTTCTCGTTTACTCGAAATTAATGCATTTAACTTTACAAAAAAAAAATATCACGATTTACTGCAGTATCCATTCAATATAAATTAGGGTATCGGATAAAAAAAATAAAATTTTCCGAAAACGTTGCGCGCACCATCAAACCTTGCATAAGACTGATAAACAGTAATGTTCCAGAGTATAACAAATACATGCCACATAACTTTAATCGCAGCAGAACAAAGGATTTTCCTCTCTGTTGACCTCGACTTCCCTTTTCGACCACCACCAGAGCATATCTGTGCTTGTCGACATACACCGGTGATGGTCCGAATGCACAAGAATATAATCAAATATTCGGTCTTTCACCGACGTATTTGGTATGTGTTGACATTCACCGGTGAAAGTCGACATTCTCCAATTTCGGTCTTTCACGGTAACATATATATATATATATATATATATATATAAATATATATGTATATAAAAAATATATATATATATATTATCATATCTTTCAAATTCACATCTTTTAACACTGCTATATTTTATTTTTTAATAAAGATGAATATTTATTATCATCTTCAGTTAAAACATATATTTCACCAAATGTAAATCCTTGTAAATAAGTTGGTATCACGTCTGATTTCAAACAAATAAAATTAAGGACACAATTTTAGACAGAAGGTCTTCTATTAAAACTTCTTATAAGACGTACAAAGTAAAAAATGCCAGAGCGCTTTCGAGCATTAATAAGCTCTTCATCAGTGGCTACATGGACAGTAAATAGGTGCATAAATAAATATAAAATTAGTAAATGAACAGACGATTATCCAAGAAATATACACAAAAAATATAAAATATATTTTAAACGGATTCAAAATGCAAGTATATCACGAGAAAAGTACAATTAAAAAAATATTATTTTACTACAGGAAAAATGCAAATTCAAAAGGACAGTCAAGCCCAATCTTTATGAGAATGACATCAAAGATAACTATGAAGACACTTTAATTGCATAGAGTCGAGAATGAGTCTCCAAGCATAACTTAAAATTTGAACGGGGTCAAAATTACAAATCAATGCACGGTACATATAAATAAAAAGGGATTCATAAAGGAGAATATTACGTGGGTTATTACAACGCATTAAAGGGAAAGTTTTTTAAAAAATGGGCAGAAAATTATCATTAACAACATATTGAGCAAGAGCTGTAGAAAGTTTACCACCTTTGACATCACGAGCCTGTTCTGCTAAACGGATGCCAACATTGTGTTTGGTACTGCCAATATAAAATTTATAGTCACCATCGGGAGACAACAGAGGAAACACATACACCCCAGCATAGCTTTTAAAGTCATCAATATCTCCACATTTATCAGAACGAATACGGTTAAAAAAAGTGGTAATATTAGAGTGAGCAGGCTTGAAACCAAATTCATGATAGAACTGAATAAAGGGACGGAAGATCTTAGGATGGTAAGGAAAACTAGATTTATAAGCTAAACGATCTTTTAAAGCAACAAGTTTAGTATCAATGAGTAAATTTAAGGCGATACTCATTCTGGTTACCTGTTCTGCTGTTGGTTTTCACACTTCTGTTTTCCAGCCATAAACCTTTGGGTTGGCCGTGTGGTCTGGGCTTTCGACACTTCTGTTTTCCGTAAACCTTCTTTTACTAACTCCTGTATCCCTGCTAATTCCTATCATCCTATTTCCTCTAAAAAACCTCTTTTAATGCTTATTTTAATCGTGCATTTAATGTTTGTTCTTCTATCTCTGCTTTGAGTGATGAAATTAATTTTATTTTTAATCTTGGCCATGCGGCTGCTTATTCCTTTTAGTTTATACATAAGATTTTTGCCCATGTTTGCCGTAAATTTACAACATATTCTGGAAAAATTATAGGGCAATCTCAGCTTGTAGGTATAATTTATTACCTTGAAAAATATAATTGTTAAATAGAACAAAGTGTGGATGTTTGGGAAAATTTTGAGATTTAATTTGATCAGGATGATTAACAATAAATGCATTATATAGTGCTAAGATTACATCATACATTTAGATTGGTAATATTAATGTCATTAAAGATATATTTGAAATCAAAAGTATGAAAACCAAAAATATTACCTTGTAAGAGACATTCTGTAGTTTCCTAAAAGGACACTAGATAGCAGCACGCAACCAGACTTAAGGACATTTGTTTTGTTTACAAATTAGTCGAGTTCGAGATGGCGATCGAAGCATGTAGCTGATGTGTTGTAATATATAGCTAATCCTAGCTATGCTTTGTAACAGATTTGTAATTTTTTTTTTTGTATTATTAAATGTTGTCATGTTTTATGAAGTCTTAAATGGTGAGTGAGTGTTTTCCCAACCTCTACATGAGAAAAAGCCTTATAAATAGTGGCAACCAACGAGCAGCCCCCCAATCCTCGGTAAAGTTTGAAACATTCTATATTCATTTTTAGTCAGTGGAAGTCAGATAAATAATTTTTAATTAGCATAACCATATTTTAGAAAATTAAAAGTTAAGAGAGCCACCCTGGCTTAAATGGAATGAATTGATTGTCAATCCTGACATATAAGAATTTTGAAATCATTCGTACTTTTGTTTTAATATTATTTTGAATGTACTGTTGTGTGTAAATCGTAATAATAGAATAATAAATTGAAGTTTTGATACCTTAATGGATAAAATTAATACATACTATTGATTTTAAGTAAATTAAAGTGGCATTTATGAGATATTTGAAATAAATATAAATTTGATAATAATGTTGTTCTTGAGCCACTCAAAGACGAAAATTTTATTGCTTTGAATTATTGAAGTGAAAGTGGTATCTGTCTCTTCATTTAGATCTTTTAGAACAATCTAATTTTAAATCATTTAGAACAATTTTCAAATTTAATAGAACTGAACATACACATTTATAAAAGAATAGCAAAGATAATGATGGCATTCTTAGCAAAAGGAAAAAAAGCTGATCTGAAACAGCTAGCGACTGAATTCGGAGAAAAAGGGAATGGTAATCTGAAAGTCATTGAACTTAGGGATATTATTCTAAAGAGCAAGACGTACAAGGAGGATGAAGAATTTGTAAGAAATCTTTTTAAGGGTATTATTTTGGAAAGACTGGAAGATGAACAGAGGGTAAGAGAGAACGAACAAAGAGAAAGAGAAAATGAACAAAGTGAAAGAGAAAATGAACAAAGAGACGAGAACAACTAGAAAAAGAATGGGTGGAAAAGCAAAACAGAGAATTTGAGATAGAAAAGCTAAGGCTACAGTTGGCCAGTCAGAAAGAAACTGCATCCACGGTTATTCAACAGGAAAATTCTCATATGAAAGTGGACCTAAAGAAAATTTTACCAACTTTCAATGCTGAAATAGATGATATGAGCTTGTTTTTAGTCTTATTTGAAAGACAAATGAAGATCCTAAAAATTTCGGAAGACCTGTGGTGTGGGTGATTCATTTCATAGGAGCACTGTCCAACGATGTTTCAGAATGCATTGTTAGAGAGTCTGAAGAAAAATTTAAGGATGATTCTCATATCCATGGCATCTTTTTACAACAATTTAAATTGATGGCAGAAAGGTTTTAAAAGTTATTTTCTCAACATAGAAAAAGCACTAATTGCCCGTGGAAAAATTTCTATTTCAAATTCAGAAGTTTTTTGAAGGATGGATATCAGAATTGAACATTTCCACTTTTGAGCAGTTGCAGAATTTGATAATCTCTGATCAAATGA
The DNA here is from genome assembly GCA_951213105.1 of Amaurobius ferox. Lineage (NCBI taxonomy): Eukaryota > Metazoa > Arthropoda > Arachnida > Araneae > Amaurobiidae > Amaurobius > Amaurobius ferox. Next base: position 36,867,898 of record OX578142.1, read on the forward strand.
AAAAACGCTGCACTCCGGAATGCAAAAAGCATTACTTGGATGAGTGGGAACAGATAATATCTTCCTCAGATTTAGAAGAACTGCAGAGATTGCAACACATCCTTCTAATCAGAAACCAGCAGGATTGTTACAAACTCCAGTTCCTTCTCAATATTTTGAAACCCTCTCTATAGACCTTTTTGGACCCTGACCAGAGAGTAAAGATGGAAAAAAGTGAATTTTGATAATAGAAGATATCGCTACTAAATGGGTGGAATTATTCCCACTGCCCAATGACACTGCGAAAGAATGTGCAATAACGCTGCGAGAAGTCTTGATGAGATGTGGTATCCCTTGTCGGATCATCAGTGACAATGCAACTCAGTTCTTTTCAGCTGTGATACAACAACTTTGTTGCCTGTTGAACATTAAACAGTCATTAATTTCTGTTTATCACCCATAAGCAAACTCAGTAAAAAGAAAGAACCGTGATCTAAAGCCATAACTTGCGATTTCGGTTCAAGATAAACATGTTTCTTGGTCTGAGAAGCTACCAGCAATCAGTTTTGCTTTAAATACCGCAAAGTGCCAGACCACTGGACAAAGAGCAGCTTTCTTAAATTTTAGTAGAGAACTTCGCACTACAGATGCTGTGACCAATGATATTCGTAATGTAATTGAAAACAATAACTTTGTTCCAGAAATTACTCCTTATCTTAAAAAGTTCGCCAAATTTACCGTACAGATTAAAGAAGTTGTGGAGCAGCAGCAGGATAAGAGGAAACATTATGATGATCAAAGACGACCTGCTCAACAATTCACACCAGGAGACCGAGTGTACGTAACTTTACACCGTTAGTAATGCAGCCAAAGGAAGAAGTTCAAAATTTATGTCGAGACAGGATGGACCGTATGTTATACTTGCCCAGCAATCCCCATCATCATACGAAGTAGCTAGCTTAGAGAACCCTCAAGTGCCAGTTGGAGTTTATCACTCTTCTGCCTTGACGGCTTATTCCCAGGAGGACAGTGTACAACCCATGAATTCTCTATGTAAATGTGGCCACCCATGAAAAACTTCTAAGTGCTAGTTCCTCACCGAGACGGTTACTTAGACATCGGAACCAGAGGGAGAGATTGTAAGAGACATTCAATAGTTTCCCAAAAGGACACTAGATGGCAGCACAAAACCAGACTTAAGAACATTTGTTTTGTTTACAAATTAGTCAAGTTCGAGATGGCGATCGAAGCACGTAGCTGATGTGTTGTAATATATAGCTAATCCTAGCCATGCTTTGTAACAGATTTGTAATTTTTTTTGTATTTATTAAATGTTGTGATGTTTTGTGAAGTCTTAAATGGTGAGTGAGTATTTTCCTAACCTCTACACCAGAAAAAGCCTTTTAACCTGTGGAAACTAAATTATTTTTAATTTTTTACTATTTTCTAGAATAAACTAATTATTCCTAGAGAAACGTAGGCTATCATTCTATACTTTTAAAATATTACGTAATAATTTGCTAGCAGCAGTAGAATAAATTTTATGACCACTAGTGACTGTTCTAAATTTAATAGGATTTTTATGAAATTTAGGAATGAAAATTATGTATGGAAATTTTAAAAATTTAGAATTTATATTTAAATCACTGTACAAATTAATAATTTTATATTTGATACTTAATAATAGTGTGAATCAAGTTAAATGGATTATAATCTCACAAATATTGTATATATAAACAACATTTCATAATAACTTTCTAAAATAATTAGTGATAACTTTCTAAAGTAATTAGTGATAACGTTCTAAAATAATTACTGATAACTTTCTAAAATGATTAGTAATAACTTTAATAAATGATTATTTTTGGGCTTTATCTAGACATTACAATTTATCTCTATTATTATTACCTTAGGATTATCATATACTATTTTTATTTTATATCTATGTACATACAAAAATCTGTGATGGAGTGGTCACTAAACTGAAACTACCTACCAGCCACTGGCTACTAGGTGAGAATTTGAATTTTCAGAGCATTTTCATAATCGTCTAAAAATATGCATAGTGCACATTTAATTGCATCAATTGGAGTTTTAATGCATAAAATATGTACTGCACTGCTGGTATTAACACTGGTAATAAATAAGTAAACCAATTTTTCTTCTCGGAGAGAGTGAGACTTAGTGAAACAGGGAGTATTTCGCTCAAAATTGAAAGGGCAGGATGCAGTGCCTTTCAAATACCAGCCAGCTTTATAGAATAATTATAGAACATTGAAATATTTATTATAACAAATATGTACCTTTCGAATGAACTTGTTTATATAAAAAAATTGGATCTCTGACCTCGAAAAAACATTGGAGCCCAACAACAAAACATGAAGCATTTTAGATTAAGATTGGACAGTGATATAGATCAAGTCAATGGCAAGTACAGCTTGAGCTTACATTCCCTCCTCCCCTTCATTAAGAGATTGGTTTCATTTTGCATTTTATGAAAAATTGACTATTTTCCATGGAAATTTGCAATATAAAAAAAATAAATAAACATCGTGAGAAACAGTTTAAAATTGATAAAATTCAAATGGAAAAGTCTGCCATTTGTGTCAAAATACACTGAACACAAATTGCACCAAAACAAATTAGCCTTTTTCAAGCTCTGATCAACAGTGCTTTGTGATATTTTTAGAGCGAGCACAGCAAGTAATAGTGTGAAATGCCTGTAGCACGTGTCGAGGTGCACTGTACTCGAATTTGCATTTTTTTTACTTTCCCTGCAATACATGGTAATGTATAGGGAAAGTATTGGAATCATGCCGAAAATCGTAACTCGAGTTCTCAACAGATCTACGAGTTTCGGGACCTCCAGAATACGAAAAAACCATTTTTAGCATGATGTTTGTGTGTCTGTCTGTGCAGATTTTTTATCCACTCTAACTAAAAAACTAATTGACCAAATTTCATGAACTTTGGTAGGTACATCACTTGTGGGCGAATCTGGTGCTGATTAGTTTTGGGTACAATTCGGGATAAAAGAACCTGCCTTTTTTTGCGAAATAGCCTGCAAAAATTGCCAGTATCCACTAGCTGAAAAACTAATGGATCAAATTTCACAAAATTCGGAAGATAAGCTTGTGGGTTACCCTGGTGCTGATTAGATTCGAAAAAAAATAACTTGTCTTTTTTTGCGAAATGACCCGCAAAAATCATCATAATCTAAAATAAAATACTACGTATGCTCAAATATATCCATTCAATGCTTGTTTTAAACGTAATTTTTAACGATGAAAAGAATAAGACCAACTCCATTACACTAGGACTAGCCGTTCTCGAGATATTTCAGTTTTTTTGCATTTTCTCTATGTCACCTTTGAAAATAAGTCCAGTTACCAAATGAGAACGAAAATTGAATTAAAAGTGAATTAAATTTAATTAAAATAAAGAGAACGTGGATATAAGTCTGCAGGGAAAGTAATGTGCTGCCCACATTTTTTTTTATTTTGCATTTTTGTGTAAAATTTGGATTTTTTTAGCATTACATCGTTGGTAGATCAATAGAATAATAGCCTCCTCCACACACACTCGTTTTTCTTTCTAAGTACAAAAATACTTTTGAAATTGACTCTTCACCAGTGACATATTTTCTGGTGTTTTAAAATAGGCTCCTCCTACCATAGTGGCATTATCCGAACTAGAATTTTGAATGTAAATGATAGTGAAATTTAATTTGAATAAAAGTGAATAATACTCATAGAAAGGTTACAAAATAAGATTTTAGGGAATTCTAAAAACATTGCGTAATATTGCAGTATAAAAAACTTTTTAAATTTTAGAAAACATAACGAAACACACGATAAGATTTTGTGATTTTAAGACAATATCAAAAACATATAACTCAAAACTTTGAAAATTAAAAAAAAAACGATACTTTTGCCAAAATTTAAAAAAAAAAAAAACCTAATAAATTAAGATACTTTGCCGAAATGACAAAAAAGGTACTTAGAAGAATGACTTTAACGAAATTTAAGAAAAAATGATATTAAGTAAAATGATTAGACTAACGAAATTTTAAAAAAACGATACTTAGAAACAAGACTGTACTTTAACAAAATTCTTAAAATACTATAAAAAAAAGATGATACTTATTAAGAGAACCATTTTAAAAACATAGGAAAATACAAAAAGACAATTTCAAAACACGGGATGAATAAATAAAAGAACTAACCTTTATGTAAATGCACTTATATCCACATTTTCATTTACATCCACACAAACATGTTTCCTTGAACATACCAAGTACTTAAACATACAGTTGTGGTAGATCGATAGAATAGCCCTCCACTCTTTATTTTAAGTACAAAATTGCGCCAAGTTGGAGTGTTTCTCAGTGTTTTGAAATTGATTCCTCTCCACTAAAGTGACATATATTCCAGTGTTTTAAAATAAGCTCCTCCTACCAAAGTGATGTATTCTACAGTTTTATGAACTGGAATTTTGAATGTAAATGATAGTGCAATTCAATTTGAATAAAAGTGAAAAATACTCATAAAAAGTGAATAATACTCATAAAAAGCTTACAAAATAAGATTTTTGTGCATTATAAAAATGTTGCGTAATGGCAGAATAAAAAACTTTTAAAATTTTAGTAATTATATTGAAACACGTGATACTTAAAATATTTTGTGATTTTAAATCAATGTCAGAAAACTTATAACTCGAAACTTTGAAAATTTAAAAAAAGAACAATACTTAGAAAAAATACAAAATTTTAAAAAAACAATTGTACTTTAATGAAATACTAAGAAAAATTGATACTTAGAAAAAAGATTGAACTTTACCTAAGTTTAAGAAAAAACAATAATTAGAAAAAAGATTGGACTTTAACAAAATTCAAGAAAAAACGATACTTTAAAATTAAGAAACCCATTTTAAAAACACGAAAAATACAAAAGAAAATTTCAAAACACAGGATGAACAAATAAAATAACTAACCTTATTCATTTTCCGAATCATTCCGGACATTCATATCTATTACTCATTAAACATTTCATAACACACCAATCAGTCACTGCTCTCTTACCTTTCACTTCCAGCATAAAATAAAATTTAAAGCTGGACTCATTTTCACCAATATCCACTCGAACATGTTTTCTAGAACATTCGCTCGAATCCATTTGCCGCTTACCAGATGCCATTTAGAAACTTATCTGCAATACAAAAATATCTACTGAAAATCTGTATAAAATGCTAATGTACGTGAATTACGTGGAAAGTATTAAATATTTATTCCAAAAAAGTCTGCAGTAAAAAAGCTCTGGAAAATCGATCGAAAAAGAGCTGTCAATAAATTTGATCGAAAAAGATCTGATGACATACACAGAATACTATTGAAATGCAGATTCCCAAAAAGTCGCATGCTGATTGGATGTCCAGAAAGTCATGAGCTACCAGATTGGCGAAGTAAAATGGAAAATTTAATCTGCAATCCAATTAAATCCACAGAAAATATTAAATAAATGCACAGATAAGAAAATTACGTGCAAAATATTTAATGAAAATCCAAGACAGGTATGCAGCGAAAATGCTCAACAAATTCGACAGAAAAAAATCTGAAGAAATACCTATTTCCGATTAAAATACAGAATTAAAAAAAGCAGCATGTTGATTGGATGTCAGAAAGTCGTGGGCTACCAGATTGGCGATGAAACTGTAATGGAATTGTAATCCGGTGCTGCTCACCCGCATCATTTCTAAAATGAATTTTTTACTCATAAATAAGACTTTTCGGTACTTATCGGTTATAGGGACCATGGGTTATCAGAGTTGGCGCCACCACAAACATTGGCGATACAATCCTATATGAGAAATTCATTACACAATGATTAAAATTTAATATATAATGGGGTTTGATCAACTTTACTTAACAAAAACATATTGGGTTACATTGAAATTTGTGGCAGCCTCAACTCAGCTATTGTCGATAAAATTTCATTAAATTTATCCATACCGCTTCGCTACATAAACTCTGAGAGATATGAGTCCAAGCACTGTTTCGCAGTGCCTCTATGCTTTTTGTTACACCATTTTGGGGATCCCCAGAATCTCTCTATGGTCTGCGTATGAGCTCCGGTTTCAGGATCCACAAAGTTATACAGATGGTTTACTTTCAAATATTGAAAGCCAGCTTCTTCTAATTCTTCCATTTTGTAGCCATGACAGCAATCTGAAAATAAGTTCGAGTCATCCTCGATGTGTTCAATAATTCTTGGAAAAGCATAATAGCTTTCCGATTAGGCACTGACACAAGAAAACATTCCTTGGTTTTTTGACAAATGCCACTGAACACTCATTACTCGGGAAGTAATCGGCCACAATTACTTTTTCGTTTCGTGAACAGAGTTTCATCGATTTCAACAATCTCCCCTGTCCCCCCGATCCTGTGATCTCTATGTGTTACCATGTTTGGCTTCATGGTCCCTATAACCGATATGTACAGACTTTTCCTATCGATTTTTATGTGAACTGGCTTTTCCTTATATATTTTCACTAGAAAAAAAATTGTTAAATTTGTGTAAAATTTGACCAGAATAGGCCTTTTTATAAGTAAACTATGCATCTTACAAACATCAGGCGCCAAATAGGATTCTGAGAAAATGCCGGTATTCTAAAATGATTAATAGAGTACTAAAAGGAAGAAAAAATATAACATTTCCTTATAATCGGCCTAGTACATTTCAATTAATTTTTGGAGTGGGCATAAGATTAAAATATGGTTAAGCGGTTTCTGATGTGTAGTGTGGCACGCCTCTGGATTCTCAAAGTAAATAGTGGCACATCAAATCGTAAAGTCATCCACCCCAGGCATAATATCACTTCCCTTATTCAAATCTGCGATCAAAAATTTACAATTGGTTACACAACACCGAAAATACTCGATTCTATATTAATTGAGGCTTCAATGAAATATATTTCATTCATAAACTACATACCTTCAACAACACCGCAAAGGAAATCTTTCTTGTCGTGTTTATCTTTGACAGTACTAGAATCTGCCACATCGCATTCTTCTGCCATTTCGAAGAATCAATCGATAACACAGCTCATATAAAATAAATTGAAAATAAGATATTAATTAGCAATAGAACGATAGACGTCTTCTACCATCAATATACTACGTGAATTAAAGAATACAAAACTCAATGCCGACATAAACACAAATACTTCCAATACTTCTGTCTGTCTGTTTAGTTCATGGAGTGATAGAACTGTTATTGTGACCATATAATATTTCACACCCAGTGAAAATATAAGTTTTGCTTCAAAAGGTAAAGCAGTAACTCAAACAGAAATTAAAAGGAACCTAATTGGACAAAAAATATTGACCCGCCTTCTTAGAAACACAATTTTGTTTTTATGCAGCCATATTGTATGTAACTTCCAGCTGCATCAGTTGCAGCCATAAATATGGAAGTATGTATTTGCAGTAGCAAAAGCGCGTGTTCAAAATCGGTGTTGCGTACAGAACCCAGGATGGCTACCAGGTGGAGCTGACATCGGCCCTTGGCGAAAATACCAATAGATGAGTTGCACCGACGTCACATTCCCCCTAGCAACGGCTGCTATCGCCACACTCTTTGTAGACGCCGTCCGCCATTACCATTCCTGTCAATGCAGCGATTTTTTTTATCTTGGCACTGTCAAGATTTCAGTGTGAAATTATACCTCACACCACAACGTTGCTTCTAAGAAGTCAATAAAAGTACCGAGAAAAATTACTTATACGGATTTGTCTGATGAACCGTATAATATTCGTCACTTCTGCATCGCGTGTACTAATACAACAAAACCAATGGATACTATCGGCATGTATAGAGCTTTTTCACCTGACGTCACATCGCCAAGCTACCACCTAGCAACCGTTGCTGGTAGTCATATATTGCATGCTTTGCGTTTGAGTCAATTGTAGATATACTGGCGTGTTTACAAAATTTTATATTTGTCATTATGCCTATGGTTTGTGGGGCTTTCAAATGCGGAAATTGTTCTAATCGAGGCAGTAAATCTTTTTTTAGACTCCCTGCTGTATTAATTAGAGGAAATGAGTCAAAAAGACGTCTTAGTGAAAAGCGCCGGGAGAAGTGGAAGAAGGAATTCTACACATGTGTATTGTCACGAGTTGGAAGAAAGCTGTGATTACCAAAAAAATTCCAATTTCTCTGATTTTACAGTTTTATTTTTTAGGAATTCCCTGATATTTCTTAGAATGCTGATATGATATTCCCTGAATTCCAGATTCTTTAGCCAGCTTGTGCTACTTATAAATAATAAGCAGGTTATATATGGATATATAATTCTAGCCAAACTTTGTTCATCCTTTCAAGGATTAGAATTCCTAATTTATATCAACTTATCGGGAAAATACTAAAGTAAAATTGCTTATGAATTTTATTATTTATAGAAATTATCAATTGTCAACTCTGTGAAATATCACATAAAATTTACACAAACATAAAAAAAAATAAGTACAAAAGTATCACAAAATTTATTCCCCCCCCCCCCCAATAAAGTGCACGAGACAAATTTCATAGAAACAGTTTTCATATTTTACATTTGTGTTTGCATATATATATAAATTTTAAATTTAAATAATATGCTTAAGTGAAAGAAGGTGTCATAAATTCTTACATTATGGTTTAAAATAAATGTATAAAATATGAAAAAATACAATATCAATCTAAAAATCATCAACAAAATAAATAAAAACTAGCATGTACTCTTAGCTTTCCAATTACGAGGCATAATCCTGAGATCTTGACTGTGTATACATCTTTCACCCAGCCACAAGCAAACTGATTAAGCTTCTAGACTTTTAAATGCCTTAAATTCGTCGAACGTATATGCACTTTTCCCGAAAACTAAGTAGTTCACCATATCGAAATAACTAAGTTTTGGAAAATCTGATGCACATGTTGTAAATTCACGTTTACACATTGAATAAGGATCTTTGTTTCCTATTGATGCAATTTTTAGTAAATATCGAGCTTTAGCTCGATCATCCATATCCTGATAATATTTAGATGACATAATTATTACTTAAAGTTTACATTAATATTTTTGAAGCAACGTACAACGTGTATAGCAATGGCCTATCTATGAGTTGTTTGACTACCAGCAAGCGTTGCTAAGGCTCGTTACTAAGAGAGTGGCACGTGGTTGAAACAGCTCTATTGCTACTACTTCAAATACAGATACAATACAAGAAGTCAAGGTACTTTTCATGTCTATTTATTTACTTTATTTTAATGCAATAATTAGTTTTAAAAAAAATTTGGGAAATATAAGTACCTCTAAAAAAGAGAAATTATGTGATTTCATTCGAGCTATTAAATTGATTTAAACTTCATTTCATTTACCAGATCTAGATGGTATCTTACTAAGACAGACATAATTTTTAATATGCTGCCTATGTTTCGATATTATTTAGAGTTGCACGAATAAAAAATAGACTTATTTTTTAAGCTTTTGTGTGTTTTCTTTGCAATATATAGAATACTATATATATATATGTGTTACATATATACGGTGCATGTTTGATACTGTCTTCCTTTGAAATGTCGAAATAAATCATTTGTGACTAACACTTTGCTGGCAGGTTGTGAGTATACTCATGTTTGCATGGCCACATGTTGCTGATCAGTCACCGTGTTTTCATGTCACTATATTTAAAATATATTGTTACTTGAGGGGGGATCATAGAGTATGCGGCGTATACTTTTCCAAAGGAAAGTGCAGCAAAACTCTATATGCTTTAAAACTTGTTGTGTATGATTGCACGAAGGTAAATGTTTACTGCATACCATACTCAAAAACATTATTAAATATATGTAGTAAGTTTCATTTCAATGCATGTTGTATAAATAAAGTTCATTGAAGTTTATTTAGATGCTTTGATTTTACTTGGGGGGGATCCCAGAGTATGTGTAAATAAAGTTTATAGAAGCTTATTTAGATGTTCTGGTTTTACTTGCGGGAGGAGGGAATCCCGGAGTATGTGGAGTATGCTTTTCCAAAGGGAAGTGCAACAAAACTCGATATGTTTGTAAAACTTGTATCATTGCATGTAGGTAAATGCTTACAGTATACTGTTCCTGAGAAGTTATTAAATATATATAGTAAGTTTCATTTCAAGTAATGCTGTGTAAATAAAGTTTATTGAAGCTTATTTAGATGTTTTGATGTTACTTGGGAGGAGGGGGAATCCCAGACTATGTGGAGTATGCTCTTCCAAAGGAAAGTGCAGCGAAACTTGATATGTTTATAAAACTTGTGTATCATTGCACATAGGTAAATGCTTACAGTATACAGTTCCTGAAAAAATATTAAATATGTGTAGTAAGTTTCATTTCAAGTAATGCTATGCAAATAAAGTTTATTCAAGCTTATTTAGATGCTTTGATTTTACTTGTGGGGAGGGAGGGAATCTCAGAGTATGCGTAAATAAAGTTTATTGAAGCTTATTTAGAGGTTTTGATGTTATTTGTGGGGGGGGGAGGGATCCCAGACATGCTCGTCCAAAGAAAAATGCAGTGAAACTCAATATGTTTGTAAAACTTGAGTACCATTGCACATAGGTAAATGATTTACTGTATACCGTTCCCAAAAAAATTATTAAATATATGCAGTAAATTTCATTTCAACGCATGCTGTGTAAATAAAGTTTATTCAAGCTTATTTAGATGTTTTGATTTTACTTGTGGGGAGGGGGGAATCCCATAGTATGCGTAAATAAAGTTTATTGAAGCTTATTTTGATGTTACTTGGGGGGGGGGGGAATCCCAGATATGCTCGTCCAAAGGAAAATGCAGTGAAACTCGATATGTTTGTAAAACTTGAGTACCATTGCACATTGGTAAATGCTTTACGGTTCCTGAAGAAATTATTAACTATATGCAGTAAGTTTCATTTCAACACATGCTGTGTAAATAATGTTTATTCAAGCTTATTTAGATGTTTTGATTTTACTTGTAGGGAGGGGGGAACCCCAGAATATGCGTAAATAAAGTTTATTGAAGCTTATTTAGATGTTTTGATGTTACTTGGGGGGAAGGGAATCTTAGATATGCTCGTCCGAAGGAAAATGCAGTGAAACTCGATATGTTTGTAAAACTTGAGTACCATTGCACATTGGTAAATGCTTTACGGTTCCTGAAGAAATTATTAAATATATGCAGTAAGTTTCATTTCAACGCATGCTGTGCAAATAATGTTTATTCAAGCTTATTTAGATGTTTTGATTTTACTTGTAGGGAGGGGGGAACCCCAGAATATGCGTAAATAAAGTTTATTGAAGCTTATTTAGATGTTTTGATGTTACTTGGGGGGAAGGGAATCTTAGATATGCTCGTCCGAAGGAAAATGCAGTGAAACTCGATATGTTTGTAAAACTTGAGTACCATTGCACATAGGTAAATGCTTTACAGTATACCGTTCCCGAAAAAATTATTAAATATATGCATTAAGTTTCATTTCCACGCATGCTGTGTTTATTTAGATGTACGCAAGTTTATTTAGATGTTTTGATTTTACTTGCGGGGGGAGGGGAATCCCAGAGTATATGCAAATAAAGTTTATTGAAGCTTATTTAGATGTTTTGATGTTACTTGGGGTGGCGGGGATCCCAGAGTATGTGAAGTATGCCCTTTTACTTGCGGGGGGGGGGGGAATCCCAGAGTATATGTAAATAAAGTTTATTCAAGCTTATTTAGATGTTTTGATGTTACTCGGGGGGGGGGGGTCCCAGAGTATGTGAAGTATGCCCTTCCAAAGGAAAGTGTAGTGAAATTTGATATTTTTGTAAAACTTGTGTACCATTGCACATAAGTAAATGCTTTATAGTATACCGTACCCGAAAAAATTATTAAATATATGTAGTAAGTTTCATTTCAACGCATGCTGTGTAAATAAAGTTTATTGAAGCTTATTTAAATGTTTTGATTTTATTTTCAACTGCTGAAACATAGCCCACTACCCTGAATAGCTTTGGCTTGAAATAATCAGTCAGCAATATGTTAAAACTTATTTTTGAGCTCTACAAGATCTCGTTTAATATGCTCTGTAAAAATGCAAACCATATAACATGTATTATGCCACAGACGATAGATGTGCTGAATGCATTTTTATTTCATTCAGTCGTGAATTGCTTATGTATAAAGTTTTTGCAATATTTTGCCTCAAATTAGAATCATTTGTCTAGATTTTTAAAACAGAACAATTGTGTTATGAAATATAGTGTTATGAATATCAAAAGATTCTTTGATATGATTTTATTACTTCTTGAAAACGTAAGAACATACACACTTGCTTTTTACTTTTAAACCACTGCATGTTACGGATAACTTTCTAGAAGAAACTCCTGTGTATACTAATGCTGTCATGATTTTTTTTAAAGAAACGTTATTGAATAGATCATTTCTAGGCATGTGTATATAAAGTAACAATCCCATTTATTTATTTTTTTTACCTGCACATTGCTATATTTAATGAAAACTAAGTTATATTCACAATGCTTTCTCAAGAAATATAAGGAAATTTTAAAATAAAACACGAATGCTTACGCTACCCAAGAGTTTTAAAAAACTTATATTGTGTATTACATGTAGAAACGAGGAAAGCTCAAAAGAAACTTTTTAAAATTTACTTCTTTTCAGAGAATTTTTTAGTATTTAAATTATAATTAGTAAACATTAACATTATTATAACATATAAGACTAAAAGTTCACACTTTCATAGCTTTGAATAATGAATTTTAGCATGATTTTGAGGTACTATTATTTCAGATATTCAAACAATACATTGTAAAGACACTTTCTTAATGTAAACAATATGAAGATTAAAATTTAAAAAAAAGAAATGAAAATTTATCGATAACTGTCAGGATGACGTATAATGAACATAAAAATAAATATATTTAAAACTGTATTAATAAAATTTATTTGAATTATTATGAGATGATAGTCAATTATAACTCTACTGTTTTTAATTTTCTGATTCATGTTGAAAACGAGAGAACCACACGTCTTTATGCTTTCTAGTTAGTTCTATCTAGGCATACATCAATATATATTGATGTACACCCAGGTTCTAAATAAAACAGCTTTTTATTAAAATAAAAACCCACCACAGTACTTGAAGAAATAGTATCTTCTGTTATAAACGTAATGTATGTCCAGTGATTGCTTGTACAAATAAAACAATCTCATGATGTCACATGAATCCTCTCTACAGTTAAAAACAGGATCCCTATTAACGACAACTTTTATTTGTCTGAAACCCCCAGGGATAATAATAGGGGGGAAGGGGCACAAGGTTGAATTGTACATAGGTGCCTGACAATATAAGGGCAAAACTGGTCCACGGATGCTGATATCTGTAATGGAAGTGTCTTCCGGATGTTATGTATAGTTCAATGATGCTAAAAGTGTGTAAATCAGAAGAAAAATATTCAAATATTTTATTCCAGTCACAATACTTTCCTTATGTGTTAAACTCAAAGCTCAGACTTGTACATCCTTTGTACGACATCACATATATTCAGATATGAAAAGATGCTTATATAAACAATTTTGCACAACAATTTAAAAAAATTTCCATATTGCCTAATTTTTTTTTTTAAATACTAAATGTGTATTCATCAGAAAATACATATGCTTTTCTATTTTAATATATCGATTTAAAAATATAGAAAAAGTCCGAGAATTATAAATGAATTTGACCGACTGCACTTTGTGATACAAAATGCTCACTACAAGTAGGTTTTTTCACTTCTCCTAGTTCCATAATCTATATGCAGGGCAAGAAATTTCACTTCAGAGTTTACTTGCCAAACGAGCTTTTCACTCACCAGTTTAATATAAATAACATTGCATAATCTGTTTGTCATTTCTAATCGAAGACAAAATTGCATTAAATAAAGCTGAATATGCAGACTTTTTACAAGTTATTGTGTCATTTGGTTTATTGCAGTTTGGAGAAGCATTATAAGAACAAATTTAAACAATTTTCAGCCTATGACTGCCAGATTTATGTAGTATATCAATAACTATAAGAATATTAATAGAAATATTCAAGGGAAATATGCACCCAAGAAAAAAACAAATAGATCACTTCTAAAGAGTTAACTTATGTTATACATAATTATGCCTGTTTTCTCTTGCATATCTTCAATAATAACTAATACAGCAACAGAACAACCGACCTTTTTTATATATAAAAGAGCCAGCTGCTATATTACTGTACAAGTTTACAGCTCAATATATATTACTAATAAGACTTGCAATACGGGTGATTTAAGTGCATGAAATAAAAATAGCTCAATTAAATAAACAAACTTTGATGGCACAGATATGATTACATAATGGAAGGGTAGATGTCAACAAAGTAATTTTAAATGTAACTTACCCAATTCCTTTGGTAAACTTCCAAAATCAAATATTGTGCATATATGTTTCTAGCGGCAATATGAAATTTATGTCATCAAAACACATCTTTTTATGAATATTTGTGCTAAATAATCCTAAGAGAAGATAAATCTTGATATATCTTACTGAAATTATGCACTAAATGATTGTAAATTTCTAAAAATCATCTGTAATATACTGATAGACCGATGTTACAAAGAACATGGCTGCTGTGCAGTGGAATCGCGAACGTGACGTCACAGGAAACTCATCTATAGATGAGTTTCATGTGACGCCACGTTGATTCTGGTTTTCCCCACTGACATAGTTAACTACATCAATACTCTCAAAAACAAGAAAAGCCCCGGCCCTGACAATATTTCAAACAAAGCTCTTAAATCCTGCACTATTAATATAATCTTTTACATCACTGTTTTAATCAATTCCATTTTCGATCTCAATTACTTCCCCCGCGACTGGAAGCATGCCGCCATTGTTCCAATCCTTAAACCAAATGAAAATTTAAACTCCCCAAAAAGTTATCGTCCCATTAGTCTGCTGTCCTCTCTTGGCAAACTGGCTGAACATTTCATCGCCATCCAAATCAACAATTTCCTTGCTATTCACAACATTCTCATCCCTGAGCAATTTGGTTTTAGACAGCGTCACTCTACAACACACCAACTGCTCCGCGTGGTGGAGTACATCTCTGATGGACTCCAAAACCGGTCAGCAGTTGGAGGTATACTTATTGACGTCGCTAAGGCCTTCGATAGGGTGTGGTTCATCGGACTCATATACAAACTCATTCAGCTTCGTATGCCACACTCTCTTACCCATATTTTATACTCCTACCTCAGCGACAGAACCTTTCATGTCCGTCTGAACCAGACACACTCATACACCAAACATATCCTGTCGGGAGTACCTCAGGGCAGTAAACTTGGTCCCATTCTTTTTAACATTTACATAAACGACATCCCTAGAACCAACAACACTATACTTTGTTTGTATGCGGACGACACTGCCATTCTTGCCACACACCACAACACCAACTACTTACACCGATACTTACAACATCACATGGACACTCTTGAACCCTGGTTAGAGAAATACCGCATCAAAATAAACCCTAATAAATGTCAAACTGTTTTTTTCTCACATCAACGTTTTCCGCCCCAACCAATCATAATTAACAATCAGCCAGTTTGCTTTGAGAGGACATGTAAATATCTCGGTGTCACTCTTGACAGCAGACTAACATGGAAACCCCACATTGCAAAACTCAAAGATAAAATAAACTTTGTAAAAGCAGAACTGAGCTCCCTCCTGTACTCGAATGATGTCAGCATTGAGAACAAAATCCTACTTTACAAATCAGTTATCCGCCCCATCATTCTCTATGCCTCCCCAATTTGGGGCTACGCTGCGAAATCTAATGTAAAAAAAGTCCAAATCATTCAGAACAAAATCCTACGTTCTATCAGAAAAGCCCCAAGATACTTGAAAAACTTTGTAATACATCGCGATTTCAAAATTAAAACTATTAAGCAAGAGATGCGAAAACTCTCTAACAATTTCTATGATAACCTCGCTAGAATCCCCAACGAACTGATCTATAATATGACCGACTACGACTTCCGTGAATTTCCAAAAAGACCCAGAGCTATCCTAAATCCCGATTTAGACGTCCCATGCTGATTCCTGACTGAATCTCTTCTGCATCCCAGTAGGGGATATTCGCCTGTTTCCCCACCCTCCTTATCTTCAAAACTCTACAATAAGATCACTGTTTACAGCATTCTTTGTTTACTACTATCTTGTTTCTACATCATTATTGGCCCCTATTGAAGGACTAGGTTCAGTGGAAGACTGTGATCCACATATATGTTACCGGACTAGGGATATGGAGCTCTGCTCCAGGCGCCCTGCTATCGACAAATTACTGGCTGGCTGGTTGATTCTGGGCAAAGCCAAGGCTATCTAAAACAAGGCTCGAACATCTAGGAATCATGGGATACGTGACGTCAGCCGCGGAGGGATATGCAATCACTGCGAGTGTACGAAAGTGTATTCAAGTTACAGGAGTGACTTTCAAAAATTCATACTTTTAAGGCGGTTTACGACTATTCTCCGCCCCTGTTAAAGTATAGGACATTCTCTTGAACATAACCACGCAATAATGCGGGCTCAAATCTCTTTGCAGTTTGCAGGGGGTGATAGAATGGAATATGAAGCATCTTTTGGCAGAGGAAAATACGAGGAAGGTTAATAAAATAATAAACTATCAATTAAAAACTGAAACAAACTAAGTAATTTGTAGTTTTTCAAATCTTCAATAGATGGCGCATTAGTGCCGTCTCATGGCTATCAGGATGCTTTAATAGCTGTTTACTGGTTTCCTAATCTAGTTATTTTGAATTTTCCTCTGCCAAAAGATTAAAATACCAAAGTTTTATCATTCACACCAAACTTTTTGACATTTTATACCTTAATTAACTCTCACATATGTTCATCAGATTTCCAATAGCCGGCCATTATTGCAGCCAATGCTTGTCAAAATTGGCTTAAAACCAGTAGAACGGCAACCCTAGCTCAGAAAGTAAACACGAACGTTTTAGCTGGACAAAGCTTTTCTACATAAGGGTAAGTATTATATTTGATACATTTTCTAGCACAACTCCATTTCTCAATTTATGTCTTATAAAGATTGAAAATTGTTAAATCTTACAATTAGTGATTTTCATAGAAGTGAAACCTTGTACTATTATTTTAAATTTATGTTCTGTTACATGAAATTGAAGATCGATGTCAGACAGATCTTTCGGAATCAATGAAATGCCATAAAACTAATGATCATACGATAACGAGATCTTGTATTAAAATTTATCTAAAACGGTAATTTATATGAACAAGTTCATCGTACTAATAGTTATTTTCACATCTCAATCGATGGTCTGCAAATTCTATAAATATGGTAGCTACTAAAATTTAAATTACATATATGTTGTACGCCTCCTACTTAAAACATTTTTATCATTTAAGATATTGATTTGTTTTAATATATTGATTTACTTTTAGTTTATAAACTAAAAATAAATTATTACATCATTTTAATTTAAAGTAATAACACAATCTACTTAATAACAATAATACATAGAGTAATAAATTATTTACAATAAAGATAATATTCACAATATGCTCACATAATGTTCAGAATAAATTTTGTAATTGTAGAAAATTATTCATGTTTTAAATAAATTACAGAAATAAAGTAACTTGTACTAATTTAGTGAGAAGAATTGCATTCCTTTTATTTGGAAAATGTGACAGATCCTATCTTTTTCTGTACCTTTTGCAAAATTCAACTAGTTAAATATTTTAATACTAATGTTCCAAACAAAGCATGTTAAGTTAATTTTGTGCAAGTTTTGCTATATCTATCGGTTATCATGGGTATGCAAAATGTTAATACCTGCAGAAATAACATACACTGCTGTCTGGCTTTCTCAACCATTATCTGGCCATCTCTTTCTTTATGGCTGTATTTGAATGTACAACTTTGTCAATTATTCTATTATTAATTAGTCTAGGAAAAGAAATTTCAGCTCAAAGTTTACTCGCCAAAAATCTTTTCACTCTTAAGTGCAATATAAATAACAGCATTACATAACATATTTGTCATTTTTATCATAAAAAATTACTTTAAAATTTATGTGCAACTAGCAGTATACCCGTTCTTCATACATAGTATAGAAAGAAACTTATAATTTATAATCATGTGCAAATCTCTATAGTATACTAAATGACTTTGTTAATCAAAATATTCTATTAAAATATTTAATTTAATGGTCCTAAAAAAGTTTAAGAATCACTGTTCTCGCTATACAAAATTTTCTTCACGGCAGATTGGAAGAATAAAACATCCTGACCCCGCTTGTAAACAAATTTACAATAAACATGAAATTGAATCAATAAGTGCAAAATAAAAGATAAAAGTGCTCAAATGGTATAGAACCCATGCTACTTATATTCGTGAATATTAAAAGATATACCTGTGTATTAGTAGAAGATTACACATACTACAGCATATGAATTTCTAAAATCTTCTTCAAAATAAAACAGATGACGTAATAAATTAAAGATATCCTTAATCTTGCCAAAACTGATAATACTGAACTAAAGGCCATAACTGATTCCAATATATGCCTAAAAAAAGCACTAAAATTGCATAGAGAGATATTCCGTACTATTTATATTGTCGTATATTAAAAGATGTGCCCGTCTGTTAAAATAATAAATAAAAAAAAATAATTTAAATACGTGCCCACTTGGATTATAGTGTCTACTGCAAACAGGACTTCATAAATGGTGAGTTATTTTTTATTTTGTCTTATTTTATGCATGCAATTTTAACATTTTTGTAACACATAGCACGTGTAGCGCCGAATGTTGCTATATCTGTACGAATAGTCTTATATCTTGAGAAAAGTACTCTTAATTCATGTTTAATATTGCCTGAATGACTTGTTATTCATCACTTGCATTTTAAGCATAATTTTATTACAGACTTTTGTGAAGTAAATATTTGCTTTTTTTTGTTGAGATCGTTAATCGTACATTTTTTAGACTTTAGAAAGACAAAATCTGTTACAAATTACTCCTTACATCATGATATGTTATTTTAAGTTAATCTAAAGTATCAATGAATCAAATTGCAGCCTTGCTAAATCATAGAATTATCGAAATAGCCATAATAAATCATAGAATTATCGAAATAGCCTTGATAAACCATAGAACATAGAAACTGTATTACAAATTAAATATACGCAATATGCCTTTGTATAATTGTTTAAGAAATAAAGCATGGGGGGGGGGGGGGGTATCTGGGATCATTGCATAATGCATTCACACTTAAATTTTCATATTGATGTTTGTATTTATTGTTGAATTGTCAGGCTTTTGTTAAAAATAATTACTTTTATGCTGTGTTTATTAGTTATAACATAATATTAATTGAATTTGACTGAATTGTTAGATGGGTTGAAATAATGCATATCAAATATATTGGTGGGGGGGGGGATCTCAGAGTATGTGTAAATAAAGTTTATTGAAGCTTATTTAGATGTTTTGATTTTACTTGTGGGGGGGGGGGGATCCCAGAGTATGTGTAAATAAAGTTTATTGAAGCTTATTTAGATGTTTTGATGTTACCTGCGGGGGGGGGGGGCGGATTCCCAGATATGCTCGTCCAAAGGAAAATGCAGTGAAACTCGATATGTTTGTTTGTAAAACTTGAGTACCGTTGCACATAGGTAAATGCTTTACAGTACACCGTTCCCGAAAAAATTATTAAATATATGCAGTAAGTTTCATTTCAGCACATACTGTGTAAATAAAGTTTATTCAAGCTTATTTAGATGTTTTGATTTTACTTGGGAGGGGGGGATCTCAGAGTATGTGTAAATAAAGTTTATTGAAACTTATTTAGATGTTTTGATGTTACTTGGGGGGGGGAGAACCCAGACTATGTGGAGTATGCTCTTACAAAGGAAAGTGCAGCGAAACTCGATATGTTTATAAAACTTGTGTATCATTGCACGTAGGTAAATGCTTACAGTATACTGCTCCTGAAAAAAATATTAAATATGTGTAGTAAGTTTCAAAGTTATTAAATATGTGTAGTAATCAAAGTATTTAATGTGTCATTTAGATTTACCTGATTAAATAGTTTTTGTATCTAATGAAAATGTCCTAATCCGTAGAGTAAAATTGCTTTTCAGAACTCAATTGGGGGGGGGGGGATGCAAATGTCAAATTTGTTTGAATTTAATATAAATGCTTTTACTGTAAAATCAGTAGTATGTATTTATAATCCATACTTTATGTTCATCATATATCAGGTTGGTATTCAGTAGATATAAATGGGGGGTAACTTTTGTTTGAGTGTGACATGATATGCAGGTACTTTTCAGACAAAATATGGATCTAGCTTTTGTGGCAGATACATTTTATTTTTATGTAACTTTGTTAACTCCAACTACTTGGATTTATAAATTTGTTGTAATAAAGTTTTTATATATGCTCATGAAGAACTCTTCTTTTTTGTATTTTATTTACTTGCTTCAAGAAAAACTTAATAACTTCACATTTCAACAAGAATAATAAATAATTTCACATTTCAATACAATATTAATGGTGTGTACTAGTTAAAACATACACACATACATGGTACTCAGATACTCAGAAAATTTGAGTTAATTTTGAATATACTTCTTTCAGACAAAATACAAATCTAGCTATTTATTGCTACATATACAGTATGATACATTTTAATATAAATTTGATATCACTTAATTAGGTTTGTAAGATAAAATGTTTTTACAACTCATAAAAGCCCTGTTTTTGTATTTTACTTCCTTATTTGAAGAAATGCTGTTACATTTTTTGATGGATTTAAGGCGGTTTTCGGTCGTTTTCCACCCATGTTAAAGTATAGGCCATTCCTATTATCATAACCGCAAAAGAACGGCTGTGCAAATCCTTTTGGAATTTGTACGAGTGATAGAATGATATATGTAGTTTCTTGTGTGGTCAGAAAATTCGTATAATATCAATTAATTAATTATCTATAAATAAAATACTCAAACAAAATTATAAAGTTTTAGTTTTACAGCTGTGAAATAGATGGCGCTATAGAGGCGTCGGACAGCGATCGGAGTACTTTAAAAGCCGTTTTCTTATTTCCTGCACCGAATATTTTACATTTTCTGACCACTGGAGAAAATAGGGGTTTAGCTTAATCATGTAAATCCAATATAATTGTATTTTGTTCAGTAATTTGCCCGTTTATATGATAATGCGATTTGCAGTGGTTGGCGAACTTTCGGCCATTTGTGCAGCCAATGCTCGGCAATATTGGCGTAAGGCCAGTAGCACAGCAACCCTAGCTGTTAACGTGAATAAAAGCGGTTTTATTCTTTGAAATTTTTTTTTAAAATGTAAATAAGGGTAAGTATTATATTTAATACATTTGTAGCACAACTCCACTATTCCAATTTATGTCTATATATAAAGATTAACATTTTAATTCTTACAATGCTACTGCTTATTTATTAGGTTTAGTTAGTTCACCTGTCAGTTGACAATACAAAGAGGCCCCACTCGTTTTTCAAAGTACGAGCCAGCGCCAAGCTGGCGCGATTTTGTGGGTTACAATTTTATTTCGGCTACTTCGCGAATCTGGTAGCCCTCGCACGGACATCCAATCAGCGCTCGCGCCTTTTTATTCTTTGGATTTTGCATTTTAATAGGCAGTAGTAATTTTAATTGTAGCGTTATTTTACGTGGTGTGGTAGTACTGATACTCTTTGTATTATTGCAGCGTTATTTTTGGAACTTCTGTAAACTGCTTGTGGGAAGTGTTTTTTCTTAAACTGCTTGTGTGAAGTGTTTTCTCTTGAAGTGTTTTTTCTTGAACTGTGCAAGATTGTTGATTTTCAGTACTTTTTTGTTGATTGCAGACTGAGTTTCTAAATGGCATCTGGTAAGCCGCAAATGGATTTGAGCGAATGTTGTAAAAAACGTGTTCGAATGGATGTTGAAAATGAGGCCAGCTTGAAATTTTTTTATTTGTTGGAAGCTAAAGGTAAGAAAGCAGTGATTGATTGGTGTGTGTTAAAGGGATTAATTAGTGATAGGTTTGAATGTCCTAAGTGTGGAGATGCAATGAAATTGTGTGAAAGAGTAAAAGCGATTGATGGTTTTGAATGGAGGTGTAGAAAGAAAGGTGATGATAAGCATGAAGTATGTAGGAGTGTGAGAAGGGGCACATGGTTTGATAAAAGTAAATTAAGTATAACTGAAATTTTAATTTTAACTTTAATGTGGTTTTTTAATATTGAGTGTAAGGTTGTGATGGCTGAGTTGAATGTCGCGGCAAATACTGTTACTGATTGGAAACAGTTTTGCCGTGACATTTGTCGGTATGCTTTGTTTAAAAATAAAAGTAAGATTGGGGGGAATGGTGTGATTGTGGAGATAGATGAGAGTAAGTTTGGGAAAAATAAGTATGGAAGAGGAAAGCCGGTAGAGGGACAATGGGTGTTTGGGGGGGTTGAAAGGGGAACGAATAGATGTTTTTTTGCGAAGGTGTCTAACAGGTCGAGTAAATGTTTGCTGAATGTGATTGAGAAGTATGTTGAGAAGGGGACATTGATTATATCGGACTGTTGGAAGGCGTATGATTGTCTTAATGATGAAGGCTTCATGCACCTTAAAGTAAACCACAGCTACCATTTCAAAGACCCCGAGACAGGAGCGCATACCAATTCCATTGAAGGAACTTGGGCTGCAATCAAGAGAAAAGTAAAAGGCAGAAAGGTAAAAAAACATTTTAACTCGTATTTATATGAATACATATGGAAGCGCAGCCAGGAGCATTCTATTGGGGAGAAAGCTTGGAACGAATATTTGAAAGCCGTCATTTCCATCTTTCCTCCCCATAGAAATGATGCCGATGCCGAAAAGAAAAGTGATTTTGAACATATTTCTGATTCGGAGGATGACGAGGAATGAGGTTAGTTTTTTATTTGTTAATCCCGTGTTTTGAAATTGTTTTGTATTTTCCCGTGTTTTTGAAATGGGTTTTTTAAGAACTTTTTTCTAAGTTTCGGCCATGCCCTCGTTGGCTATATCCCAAAGACCGGTTTGCCCGTTGGCTATATCCCAAAGACCGGTTTGCCCGTTGGCTATATCCCAAAGACCGGTACGGTCGTTTTTTTTTATCGCGCCCAAATCGGCGATAAGCGGAGTGCTATATTGTGGCGGAGTGCTATATTGTGAACTCTTTAACTCTTCATAATCATGGTAACATGGTTTACAGAGCACAGGCTTACTTCCGCGCGGCGGACGTAACATAAAAATCACTGAATGAGTTATGGAACACCTGTTGCACAAACAGCTGTTGCTACGTGCGACCTCCGACAGCCAGCGGGACCGGATTCTGTGATGTTTTTTAGCGGGCGAGCGTAGCGAGGTTAGCTCGCGAAGCGGGCGTAGATCCATGCTCTAATTGCTACATCACTCTATGAGCTACAGATCACCTGTTGCACAAACAGCTGTTGCTACATGCGACCTCCGACAGCCAGCGGGACCGGATTCTGTGATGTTTTTATAGCGGGCGAGCGTAGCGAGGTTAGCTCGCGAAGCGAGCGTAGATCCATGCTCTAATTGCTACATCACTCTATGAGCCACAGATCACCTGTTTCACAAACAGCTGTTGCTACGTGCGACCTCCGACAGCCAGCGGGACCGGATTCTGTGATGTTTTTTTAGCGGGCGAGCGTAGATCCATGCTCTAATTGCTACATCACTCTATGAGCCACAGATCACCTGTTTCACAAACAGCTGTTGCTACGTGCGACCTCCGACAGCCAGCGGGACCGGATTCTGTGATGTTTTTTAGCGGGCGAGCGTAGCGAGGTTAGCTCGCGAAGCGGGCGTAGATCCATGCTCTAATTGCTACATCACTCTATGAGCCACAGATCACCTGTTTCACAAACAGCTGTTGCTACGTGCGACCTCCGACAGCCAGCGGGACCGGATTCTGTGATGTTTTTTAGCGGGCGAGCGTAGCGAGGTTAGCTCGCGAAGCGGGCGTAGATCCATGCTCTAATTGCTACATCACTCTATGAGCCACAGATCACCTGTTTCACAAACAGCTGTTGCTACGTGCGACCTCCGACAGCCAGCGGGACCGGATTCTGTGATGTTTTTTAGCGGGCGAGCGTAGCGAGGTTAGCTCGCGAAGCGGGCGTAGATCCATGCTCTAATTGCTACATCACTCTATGAGCCACAGAACATCTGTTGCTACGTGCAACCTCCGACATATAGTACATTGAATTACGATATATGCATATGTATATATATATATTCAAATACACGACACATACATTAGTTTAGAAACTTACATTCGTTTAACCTCTAATTTTTGCAGGATATATCTAAATTTATCTTCTTTGATGGATATTTTTAATTAATCGGAAAATAAAATATTAAGGCACGGCAATATTAACTTTCATTAAACTATATACACGAATTTTTTGCGAAAATTCGTTATATATCTTTTCCCTCACTCGCATATACATTGCAGAATTTTCTAATAAATATATACATCTTTAGAACGCTACTTAGTGACTACAGTAAAAATAAGTAGTAGTGTATAATCACTTAAAACGCACTTTAGCAAATGAAATCTTTAAATATATATTGTTATTAATGTATTCTAAATAACTAATATTCATCACAAAGATAAATTCGATGTTTAATGGGTTTAATTTCAATTTTTATTTGACATCATCGTCAGTTTACCATTATGCTCTATGGTAAAAATAATGCTCCTTTGCACTTACGTTTCTGCGCATTCTACTACGCAGGTTGTTTATTTACATTCGTGCTCATGCGCTAATAACATCGAGCGCCGTAAGAGAATAATCTTTGGGATAATGCCGTTTCGTTTTTTATTAAATTTAGTTAAAGTACAAACGTTTTTCTAAGTTTCGTTTTTAATTAAATCTAATTCCGTTTATTTTAAATTTAGTTATTAAAAATTTCAGTTTATAAAACTCTAGAATAAGACGTCACTATTGTAGGAGGAGCCTATTTTAAAACACGAGAATATACGTCACTTCAATTGGGAGGAGTCAATTTCTAAACACGGCCAACGAGCCAACTTGGCGCAATTTTGTACTTAGAAAAAAAACGAGTGGGGCCTATTTTGAGAATTTACCCACCTGTCAGTTGACAATACAAAGTGAATTTTTTTTTTCTGTATTTGATGTTGTAAGCTGCTAGAAAATTTCTCTTAAGATATGCACCTTATCAGTAAATACATTAAAATTAAATTCATGTTGCAGACATATGATAACAAAGACTGCAATATACTATTTTCTTTTTAATAATAGGTACTATTGCACGAAAACATTGGAAAGTTTGTAGGTCGGCATTCCCAAAATCGTGTTTTATGGAATACTGATATTCTAAGTTATAAATAATAGAAAGATAGTGGTGCACATTCTTACCGTTTATCTTAAGATTTTGAAAATATTTATGAATAAAAAATTGGCTTATAGTAACTTGACTGCATTGGTTAAATATTTTACTGTGAACAGCATGAATTATTCTTTCTTCACCAATACCCACCTCTGCAGTCCTAGCTTGTTTAGTAATTTCGTAATTTCCCCAATGGCATTCACATTTACCCCAAAATGATGGGCAATTATGACCGCTGTCTGGGTAATTATGAATGCCAAATAACTCTATTATTAAAGGCAGGAGGAAAACCTTTAATATCTAATATACAGCTTGAAATATGTAGAATTTCATATTACTAATCCAATTTTTAGTAGCTCCTTCTGTTTAGTAATAAATTGACATTTTCCGCCAAATACCTCAAATGCATTCACAATTACCCACATTGACCCTAAAGCAACTAATTAAAGAATTCAAATTGAAGCAACTGGTTAACAAATTAAAAGAAAAGTAATTGCTATAATCGAAAATTACTCCTATGTCCTCAGTAATCAAGGTGTGCAGTTTCCAAATGCCATTTTAGCTAAGGACTGAACCTTGTTGGATAATATTCATAATAAACATTAATCAAAAACATGTGCATCACTTTTTTCAGAATCCCGCTATCACCATTGAAAGCATTTTAATACATTTTTACATTATATTAAACTAAATATATGAAAAAGTTTGATGCTACATTGCCATGACTCATGAGGATTTAACATTCCAGCATTAATCATTGTATCAAGCAATTTATTTAGCCTTATGTAAAACATTATATTCTTGAAATATGAATTCTATAAATATGGATTCTGGCAGTAACAGAAGAGAAATTTGTCGAACTGAACCAGTGTAATCAAAATTTTAAGGAATAAAATTAATGGTTATTCAGAAGACTGAATAGTGAACTTATATGCTTCTTATAAAATCATACAAAATTAATTTTTTTTAATTGGTAGTTTCATTAAATTTTCAAATTTAAAATGTGGTAACTAAAGGACATTTTTTGGACATGGTATTCAGCATATGATTCTTTTATTGCAAATTCAGCTAAACTTAGGCTTATCATAATTTTGGAAGCTCAACCCAGGACACTTTTTAAAAAGTGAAAATATACAGAGGTGTGACCATGGATGGGGAGAAGGGGTAACACTCCACTACAAGGATATTGCATTGTAACATTTCCTTTTTGCTAGCAATTGCCTCTTATTCTAACTGTGCATACAGCACCCTCTCCCCTATGGTGAAACCTTAGTCTCAGGGGCAAATCCAGAGAGAAATTTTGGTTAGGAACTTGTATTGCCAAATCAACAATGGTGATGATGATTGTTGCTGCCACTACCAACATAATGTGTGATACTACCAACATAATGCGATAGGATGATTCATTTCAATACTAGAACTGTATTTAACTATAGTATCAGACATTTATTATTATAACCCAGACAATAAAGAATTAACTTCTAAATTTACTTTTTTAAATTCCAAAAAATAATTATTTTAAAATTAAAATATGGCTAAGCCTCCAAAATGGAGTGTGACATCATGCAGAAGCAATTTTAATGATAATTATTTTGAAAAACTCACCCTGTGCATGAAATGACAGTTGCAGTCAGAAATAGTAATGTATTTATTTTATAAACCTAATTAATTGATAATAATTTAAAAAGCCTTTATTAATTTTAAAAGATTTAAATGTACAGTCTATAGATGTTGCAGCATATAATTAATAATAATCAACATAATGGAAGCTAATGGAGTTGTGTGTTTAGAGTGTATTAATTATAATAATACTTACCCTTTAATTTTGTTTCATTACTTCTTTTGGATTTCAAATAATGAATTCTTTCTGTTTGTTTTAAGATTTCATGCGGTTTGAAAGTATCTAGAATTATACATATTTTCAAATTCAATCCTTGCATAAGATTACATTTTATGCAAGTATTTATATTACAACTAACTATTAATTCTTTGAAATTCAGTTAAGCAAATGCATAGTGATCCCAGAAAGCCTAGTTAATCATGTATTTGAAAAACAGAATTTTTTTTCGATAATCCTAATTTTAAAATGTCCTTAAATAGTCTTCTTTAAACCTTTCAAATTGTATGCTGGCGATACAAAATTTGACTCTGAAAATTAACTTTCAACCTTGACAATCACTCAATATTACCAACACAATGTTACACTGTTATACTTTTTCCTGGCAGTAAGGCTGTACAAATTCTATTTGTATCTACTAGCAGCCAGACTAACGATTGTCATTCTTATGTCATCATATTGCATCTTAACAATGGGATTTTTCTGATCTATAATTTAATTTAGTTTCTAGATAATAAAGAGGGAGGGGGGGGGGGTAAGGGAAACAAAAATTGTTTTCGGTACCATTTGTATATTTTATCAAGTAAACTAGCACAAGAAGAAAAACTTAAATTTATAAGCATTAACATGGTATTTTCTGACAACGTATATTGCTTTCAGTAGTATATCATTGTGGAGCAGGATAGAACAATCATTCCAGGGTGCATTCTTCTCCTTTGATGCCTCTGGTGATGAATAGAGCTTAAGAACCAAAGACTATATTCATATTTGGGAAAGGGCACCTTGAAGTTTTTTGCTCCAGGGTGCCAAAACCCTAGTTATGCTAACAATTGCCTTACTATTTTGATTATTTGTTATGCGGTACCTACACACAACTCTTACTCTAAACCAGTGATTCCAAACTTTCTTATGTGAATAACATTATGGTTGAGGCATCTCTGGCTGAAATCAGAGTGTATATTTATGAACCTAATAGATAAAGTAAAATAGCTTTGTAGGAAATATGATTCTATTTATGAATATATAAAATTAATTTTAATATTTCAAACTTTTTTTTTCAAAAAACTAAAAAGTCTTTGCCTTACTTTGCTTGCTTACTTTTACTCAAAATATCTTCTAAACTATAAAACATAGATATAAATTGTAAAGGACAAAAATTTTCAGTATGAAATCCAGATTTTATATTAATAATTTATTTTTATAAAGCTTTTCTAGTGTTCAAGGAATCAGCTTTTTAAATTCAAAAAGATTGAAAATTTTTCATTTTTCAAGTTTGTAATACTTATATCTTGAAAACTAAAAGTTTTAACCATGAACTATAAGAAGTGACTTGTAGTCCTACAAAGATATATAGTTAATTTGATATCAAATTAGGTTTTTAGTTTCTAAAATGTGGTTATAATTTCGATATTTTAGTATATTTTGAAAAAGTAGTTAACTTCGATATTTTAATATTTTGGAAAAATGGTTCTGATCTTAATATTTTGAACTGTTTTGAAAATATCTAAAGAAGACAAACTACTCACAAAGAGAGGTGTTATTGACACAAAACCTTTTCGGCTATATGGGACTGGAGCAACTGCCTATTATTTTTGTTTAGGGAAATCCCTGAAATGTTTCATAAAATCTCAGGGAAACCCTACATGGTTAACACATATTAGGCTATGTAGGGGTAAATTACAAAATAGATGTAAAAATCAATAGGATTGATAAATACTCATGTTTTTGAATAAAATATTACAAGAGTATTTATTGACTACTTCCTTTTACTGATTATTATTAATAAAAAATGATAGATATTTTCACTTTACATCTGACTTTTTAAAAAACTAACATTGTGTACATATTGTGTAATGATTTTGTGTTAATACAATTGTTATGTTAAAACCTTCAAACTTTCTTTTTACTCAATTACAAAAAAAGTGTCAAGTTGTACTTATTTTTGCAAGAGTTTGTTTTCACAGAACCCTGGTGAAGAATCACTATTTTAAACATTGAATTTGAGTTTCTTTAGCTGCTAGATACAGAATTTTCCTAAAAATGTTAAATGACTGCGGGAAGTTTCTATATTACACATTTTGCATAAAAGATTTGAGCCTTTTCAATAGTGGCTGTGACCACTTAATCAGTCAAGAAATCCACCACTAATATGAGCCAATACTTCCATATGTTACGACTGTGCATGGAAGCATAGAACATTGTTATATTGACTAAAACCTCCTACAAAAATATCTACATTGATTACAAATGTACCTTTTACCATGCAAATTGTTTCCGCTCATAGAAAGAGAGGAAGTAATAGCTTGCAAAGAGTCATATTAGCCACTCCTCACTTCAGTTATATATTAGAGTGTAATAGTACTGACTCAATTGGTCATCATATATGACCTACCCACAAAATATACTTATTCTTCTGAATAACTTAGTTGGTAAAGCACTATATAGCATAAAATTGTGATTCTTTAGGTATCTATGTATATATAGCTTTACCTGGACTGGTGTATAGTAGCCACTTTATGCACCAATCAGTGGGAAAAGATATATATTTTAAATGCATAATGGTATTTAAAACAGGTTTCATAAAAGTGAGCAAGAGCCCCTCTCGTCTTTCCTCCCACGGTGTATAGCAGTGGTGAGGAAACATTTTGGTTCATATATCACTAAAAAAATATAGAATGTTTTGAGAACCACATTAAACATCACTCTCGCAATCACCTTAGGATGATTTAATATTTATAAAAATACCAGCATTTATGAAATAAGTATTGTCCTATGTGGTTAATTAGGATTTGTAATTCTATCTTGTCAACCACTATATATTAGTGACCACAAGTACAAAACTAAAATTTATTAACTAAATACTAGCCCCAGCTGTCTCTTGTCTACCACATAATTGAAGCTAGAGATCAAATAATCTTGGATTTAAAAATGTCCTACTCAGTTTTTTCACACAAAATTAATTTTTTTTTATATCCTAAATGTATAACTTTGTAAATATTGACAGAAAATTAATAATACTAAGGATTTAAATTTTATTGGTGTGATTTTAAAATCACTAGTTTTACTCATCTTTACTATTTAGAGCTGCTATTTAATTTTTTTTTTCATTTTGAAACATATTATTACTAAGCTTTTTAATTGTACCATGCATGCCATTTACAGTTAATTTCAATTTCATTCAACACCAGGGCTGTGGAGTTGGTAAAAATATACCAATTCCAACTTCTAAATTATATAAACTATTTAAAAATAATTTTATTTTTAAATATTTAATTTTTTAATAGTTTTTTAAATAATTTTCAAGTGATAAATCAAAGAACATCAAATGTTTACCAATTAAAAAATATTGATATTAAAAATTGCAGTTGGAGTTGAAGGTTTGAGGTAGCAACTCCACAGCCCTGTTCAATACACAGTCATATATCTATCACAGACAGTAGCAAAGACTCCTTTTTGTTTTTCTCTAGTTCTAATTGGGATTTTCAGAAGAGACTAATATCTATCTCTCCGTCTACCCATGTCAGAAGATATTCTATATATAGAACCAAAAGAAAATGCTCATGCAATTTCTACCCATGCTACAACATTTCTTTGATATTCATAACTAAGCCAGAAGGAAGGGACTGTTTTTTACCATCCTCACATATATATATATATATATATATATATTATAATATATAGGGAAAATATTGTGACTGGATCAAAAATTTGAATTAAAGTTTTCGATGGAAGAGCACTTTTCAAGCATCTCTGAACTCGAATCGATCGGTTTTGAGGTGATGTGTATGTGAGTCTGTGGAGATGATATCTCATGAGCAAATGGAGCGTTTTGAATGAATTTGGTACAAAAATTACAATCTGCGAATACTGAAAGCCTATTGATTTTAAATGAAATCGAATGTTCTAAACATCCCCGAATTTTCGAACGAACTTTAATAAAAAATAAAAATATTCAATATTGTTACATAAATAATCATTTCTTATGTAATTTTTCATTAGAAATAGGTTTTTTGTGGAACTGAGTTTTTAAAAATATCTGACATTCATTTAAGATATTCAGATGTTCCAATTAAGCAGATTTCACCTCTTATTCTTTAATTTTCATTTATAAATTAGAAGCAGGATTTATTAATTTAAATCATGATTAAAATCACAATTTAAGTCGATTTTTTTTTTATATATATATATCATTGATTTAAGTCAGGTCTTATGAGAAGAAAAACCCTTATTTGTGAAATTATTAGTTTGTTCTATTTGATTTTATATATATTTATAAAATAAAAATATATTACTGACCCGATTATAATTATCTAAATATATATTATCTAATTTTAAATATATATTATCAACACCCGAAGGTGCTCTAAACCTAAAATGGAAATTAACAACGTTTGTGTCAGTAGCGCGATGTGTTTTGATGATGTTCTTTGTCAAGGAGTAGGTGTAATCCCGTCCTACCACTGAATCTGCTTCATCCATTCCTGAAGTCACGAGCTGTCAGTACTCGCTATCCAAAATTATCTTCACAGGCAGATCTGAAGAATGAAAGAAACATCCTGGTCCAAATGTAAAAAAATCTGATGTGGGCAGCACATGACTTTCTCTGCAGACTTAAATTTATATTTTTTTTATTTCTTTAATAATTCATTAGATTGAGTTTAATTGCACCAAATAACACTAAATTTGCATTTTTAATTCAATTTTTGTTTTTATTTGGTAATTTGACTTTTTCCCGATAGCGACGTAACAAAAATGCAAGAAATCTCAAATATCTCGAGAATGGTTAGTCCTAAAGTATAATGGAGTGTCGAAGACCCAGGCTGTCCAACTCATCCTATGGACTCAAGCAACCGTTTGGACGGCCGGGAAAGAGTATAATGAGTGTGTTATATTCTTTTCCTCATCAAAAATTGCGTATAAAACAAGAATTTAATTGATACATTTCAGCATACGTAGTCTTTTTTTTTTTTTTTTTTTTTTAGATTTTTGCGTGCCATTTCGTAAAAAAAAAGGCAGTTTGTTATTTTCCAAATCGAACCAAAATCGAATCAGCACCAGAATGTCCTACAAGTAACTTATCTACCAAATATTGTGAAATTTGGTTAATTAGTATTTTAACTAGGGTGGATACATGAAATTTTTGCGGGCCATTTCGTATAAAAGGGCGAGTTCTTTTCCAAATCGAACCAAATTCTAATCAGCACCAGAGTATCTAACAAATAACTTATCTACCAACTTTTGTGAAATTTGGTAAATTAGTATCTTAGCTAGAGCGGATAAATGAAATTTTTACGAGATATTTCGCAAAAAAAAAAAAAAGCGATTTCTGTTTTTACGAATTGTACCAAAAACTAATCAGCACCAGGGTCACATCCAAGTGACTTACCTGTCAAATTTTATGAAATTCGGTCCATTAGTTTTTGAGTTAGAGTGGATGCATACATTGCACAGAGAGACACACACACAGATGTCACGTTAAAAATAGTTTGTTCGTATTCTAAAGGTCTCAAAACGTGTAGATCCGTCGAAAACTCGAATTCCGATTTTCGACATGATTCCAATACTTTCCCTATACATTATCATGTATTGCAGGGAAAGTAACAAATTTATAAAAAAATATCAAATGTGATCAATATATCCTGAGATAAAAGAAAAGTGCTTTGAAATTGGATCAACATATGCCAAAATGAAAGCGCTAAAATAGTATTAACCCGTTCCATTTTTATTCTGTTTCAATATTTGGCTAAACTTCATACATGAGTTTGAAAAATCTTCAAAATAAAAAATGATGACTTAAATTGAAAATATCAAAAATCCCAGTTGCCTTTCGAAAGCTGTAAGTGATGCAGTCCAGTCAAGCATGCAATTGCGATAAAATTTATTTTTATATACTTTTCTTAATTATTTTAAATCGCAAAGGATTTGATAAAAATTGTCTGCTGTATAAACTCTTGGGTTTAATTGCACATTTTTTTTTTTTTCCAAATAAATTTGCGGTAAAAATATGGTCTGCATAATGCTATCTGTCTAAGAAGTTCTTTTCTTATTAATATCTCGACAACTTCTGTTCCAAGTTTCAAGTATCTCTGAACTCGAATCGAACGCTTTTGGCGTGATGTCTGTGTGAGTATGTGTTTATTTATGTTCGTGAGTCTGTATGGACGCGACATCTCACGATCGAATGAAACGTTTCAAAATAAAATTGTCACGAATGTTATAATCAGTGAATGCTATCGTATTTATTTTAAACGTGAACAAATTTTCGGAAGACCCCCCACCCCCCACCCCACCCCACCCCACCCTTAACAAGTTCTGAAAAAATCAGCACTTTTCATTATGATAAAAAGAAAAACCTGAATTGAAACTTGATTATTCATTGAAAAACGAATGATACAAACTTTCGAATACTAATATGATCCGCTCTAGAGATTGCACGATTTTCGGAAATTTTTTTTGAAAAAATCCTTAAAAAATTAGACCTTTGAATACTGTTTATTAAAAAATCATTTCAAACTTTAGAACGCTAGCATGAACCGTTCTCTAGATTAGCACGTTTTTCAAATAAATTTATATAAAAATATATATATAAAATTAAAAAAATAATAAGTATCGCCAAATATGTTAACTTTTAATATGCAACATCAGTCTCATGAATCTAGAAAGTATCCATAAATAAAATTGAATACATATTTCTTAAGTAATCGTGCTTTTCACATCTTGCAACTTTCACATGATGGGCATATTATCAAGTGTTTAATATGTTCAGGTCGTGTTTTTCATCAAAATTACCAATGCTAAAATAATAATTCATGAATATTTTCTCTACGTACAGCCCAAATTGCTGTTAAAGTAATAAAACTAAAAAACTTCGTTAAAAGCATCATAATTTTTTACTGTATGTTGCTTTCAATGAAGTTTTTTTTAGTCTTAATATTTTCTCTATTATAGTTTGAAAACTTAAAAAGTAATAGGATATATTTTATTTTATGTTCCTCCTATATGGAGGTCAGGACTGCTTTCTGTGAAATTTTCCGAAAGCGTCCTTGTTAGTGAATGTGGACTCGATAACCATAGGCGATAGGCGCCGACTACGGGGGGGGGGGGGGGGGGGGGAGAACGAGCCCCCGCTGAACTTCTCCAGAGGGAGCTTTGTCCCTCTGGGAAATTTAAAAAATTTTCTAACTTCACATTTTACTAAATACCAAAAAATGAAATTTTTTAAACATAAAAATAATTGAAAGAAAATCTTATCAACGTAAATGTCACATTTCAGTTCAGTCTTGTTCACATCTTCTTTACCATAGCTCCCTAAACTATCTTGCACACAAACGAAGCTCATCTTTACTCCCAGGAAACATGTTTACGCTAATGACAAAAACATCTGGTTACCAGAACTTTTTCGACTGACCACCTAATTCAAAGAGAAATGGAATATTTACAGTCATGTTATTGACATTTCCAAAAATTAGCTGTTTCTCTCCAGTAATAACTATAAATGATTACCACGAAGTAGAGATGACTTATTTTGTCGACCTTTAAAGAGATCTTATCTGTAATTAATCTTGTATTCTATATACCAGTGCTGTCTTTACAAGTGGTATCCATTCCGCTTGAAGCTGCCAACCCCGCGGGTAGCTTTATTCCTGGTGAGCACCGGACGTTTGGCACAGCACCATAGTCAGGCAAGGGCCAGAGGGAGTCTACCACCACCACACACACTAAGTATACTCAGCACACACCCCTGATAAAAATATTAAAGTTTTAGTTGTGATGAGAAATGTCAACCAACATGTCATCCAAATTTTGCCAAAAATTTTATTTATGAGATTTTTTTTATAAATTGCTTTGTTTTAAAGATTTTTTAATTTAGCTGAATGTGTGGTTATAGTGATGATCAATTTATTTACATATTTAATTTAAAAATATTTAAATATAGACAATAGTATTTGGATACTTTTGTATTATTGCTGGGTTCATTGTTTTAATTTATTGTGTCAAAATCAACTGATAGATAGTTAAGAGTTGATGTTAAGCGTTAACTTGTATTAACTTTCAGATTTTTTTTTTATTAATTAACAGCTTTACTACTAGTTAATTCTTAGATTAAAATCCATTGTAATTATTATATATTATAATACTGATGCATAGTAACTATATGGATTTTCCTAATCAACTCTTAGCTTACAAACATAAATAGGCCTAAAAAGATTAAAAATATTTATCGTACAACAAATAAAACTGCTGATATCTTTCTTTCGACCCAGCCCGTCCGACCTACCCGAAGGTGTAAGATATCTGTTTAGGCCGCCGAGACAATGCCATCTAATTTAGACTGGAACCCAGTGGGGGCGACATCCACAGGGATCGATCCTCCTTCTTTTGCTACCAACCGTTCGGAAGGACTTTCAAACCCACAAATGCTCGTACACAGGAACAGTTTAGG
The DNA here is from genome assembly GCA_951213105.1 of Amaurobius ferox. NCBI lineage: Eukaryota > Metazoa > Arthropoda > Arachnida > Araneae > Amaurobiidae > Amaurobius > Amaurobius ferox. The sequence continues at coordinate 36,903,665 of OX578142.1, forward strand.
CAAAGTCGGAAATCGAACTCGCTTGGGTCCTCCGTGTACAATCCCCGTGACTTAACCACTCTGTTATCTCACTCCAAAACTGCCGCTTGTAAGACAATAACTTACAAAACTTCCTTGAGGAAAGCATATATATGTCAGTTAGGTGACTACATTTGCTTCGATGGCCTAATCCCTCCTTTTTCAGGCCAAAATAACAGTATGCGCTCTTAACAACCACTACTACCGTTCGTTGGGCAGTTCGTTCTTGACGGTTGTTAAGGGCGCATACCGTTCTTTTGGCCTGAAGAAGGGGCTTAAAATGACCTCGAATCAATTGTAGACACCTAATTGACATATGCTTGCTTTCTTCAAGGCGGCCTTGTACGTTGTTAAATCTTTATCGACTTTGTGAATCTTTTATATAACTTTATCGGATTGTGCCCCCCCCCCCCCCCCTGATATTTTGAACGGCGCCTATGTCGATAACTAAAAAGTCAAGAACAAGTTCACATATCGTCATGAAATTTTATATTTAAAAAGATTCTGTTCTTTATGTATGTCATATATGACAGTTTTCACAGTTGAATTGGTAGGAATTTGCTTGGTTTTAAACGCATCTACAAATATGGATGGCGTGTCTTCAAATTACCACGTCATTGTGTACTGTAATAATACTTCGATGATTATCAGTCTAAAACATTTAATCAATCTCATTGATTCTTTTTAGAACGTTCCTTAAAACGCCTATTTTTTATTTTTAGAATCGGCTGTAGATAGAGCGTAGTTGATGACTGATATGGATTCAGAATTAAATTTTAGTGGGGGGGGGGGGGGGGGTTGAGTTGAAGGGGTTTCACTAAGGATTTCCGTTTTCGGTTTCAGAGATATAACTTCGTATTAAAACATTTACATTTTTCTTTCATCTATTTTTGAAGATTGACTACCGATAGAGCTTAGATGATGACTAATATGGAAATAGCATCGAGTTTCGGAGGGATTGGTGGGAGGGGGGTTAGTAAGGATTTTCCCTGCCAGTTTTGAAGCAGTTACTTCCGGTTTTTCCGAAAATTTGCAACTGTGCAAGATGTTAAAAATATAAAAATGCTTAACAGTTCCATTAATAATTAACTATAAAAACTACACTACTTGCCACCCCATGAAGATGTCTTCATAAATTTTTTATTTCATTTATATTTCCAAAAACTATCTATTTGATCAGGGGGAAAAAAGAGAAAACTGTGGAATAAATATTTAGAAAGTTATAGTTTAGAAAAGCAAAGTCTAAACTGTCGCACTCGCAGCAGAGGGTAGAATGTGAAGTTCTACCACTGTCTATGGGCATAATATATCTCGAACAAATTGAGAGTCAAACAGTGGCGTCGCCAGGAATCCATGGAAATTCAGAGAAATGGGAAACAACATATTTGGTTATTCCACACACATTTTTTTTTCTAAAGACGCTGCTGAATTCATGTGAATTTTGATATAATTATCTCAATCAATCAGCGATTGTAAGAGGTCTATTGATTTTCAGGCAAATTGTACACTAAAAGAATGCTATCCACAAGCATTATATCTAAGTATAATGCATCTGGATTAATTTATTTTTTAAAACAATGTATAAATCATTTCATTGTCGCCCAGGGTGCTTCAGTCCCCTCCTCTCAAAACGAAATCGTCTTACACTAGATGAAATAACGTTTTGATTTATATTGTAGGGTTTTGTCCATTGTAGTATATGCATTGATTTCAATTTCGTTGTTTAGTTGAATTTTTGAACATACATAGCTCAGTATTAATCTAGCCAAAGGAGGTGGTAGATGAATATGCAAGGCCCCCCCACGGGAATGGAGTTACTGTATGAAAAATATAATAATAGGTACTAATTTATGCAGTTTTTATTTTGTTTATTTCTCAGTGTATTTAAGTAAAGGCTACAGTCTTAAATACTTCTGTGTAATATTGTCCAATTTTTATTAATTCTTACTTGAACTAAGATAAAACGAGCTCAAGATTAAAAAAAAACTTTCCCCATCCCACAAAAAAAAAAATCTGAATCTGTTATTTCGTGTGATAATTTTTCCGTAGGGCTAGTGAAAACGCAAAATAAAAAGTAATTCTATTAGTTAGTTTTTATAGTTAATTTTATTAATAATTTTAATAGTCATTTTTAAAAGTGGCATTTCTCGTGTCGCTAATAGTGTGCAGCATGAAATTTCCCTTAGAAAAAAATCTTGCTACGACCTACATCTTGCATAAATTAGAACTATTACAATTTAGAATTAAATACCGTAACTATGAAATACATTTGGTAGAAAGAGAAATTATTAGTAAGTAATTATTAATGACTAAAAATGGAGGTAATCCCCAGAAGACAGGGGTCCTAAACAGACCTTTTGGCCATCCATTCATATTATTATAGTACTACTTTCAAATTTCTCTTTTATCCTGGATGAGTGAGACATACGAGACGTAAGTTTTGACTTTTAGTTTTAGACAACACAGTACATGTAGAAGCATTGTGGCAGAAAAGAAAAATCGTAAAATCCCCCTCCCCATCACCACCGCATTCCTTATTCAAGGTCACGGGGGCGTTCGTCTGCAATAGAAAGCGAATTCCAGCCAAAGTAACTTTAAACAAGGTTCCACCTCATAGACTTAAATTAGTTTATTCCCCGTGATTTTATTATTTTTCGTAGTGTTATATTTGACGATACTTACTACAGTTAATTTTATGCAATTTTACAGATAAATTTATTTGAAAAACGTGCAATTTCTTGAGAACAGTTCAAGCTAGCGTTCTAAGTGTGTGTGCCATTCGTTTTTATATATTAAAAAATTGCGTATAAAGTGATTATTTATTTAACATTATCGAATGTCTTGATTTTTTTATGATTTTTTCAAAAATTAATTCGAAAATGTGGGTGTCTTTCGCACGTTCGATCGCGTTTAAAATCTATATTAATCTAGTATTCATAGTTCGTAATAATCGTACAGAATTAAGTTCAAAACACTCCATTCGTTCGTGAGATATCGTTTCCACAGACTCACGGACACACTTCAAAAAAGTTTAATTCGAGTTCAGGAAAACTTGAAACGCGCTTTTCCGTCGAAAAGTTGAATTCGAATTTTTTACCTTGTCACAATACTTTCCCTATACATTATACTATATATGTAGGGGAAGTAAAAAATCGAATGTGGGCAGCAGATGACTTTCCCTACAAGCTCACATTCATGTTTTCTTTCCCTTTTCTTTCATAATCAATTAAATTGATCATTTTTTCGACTTATCACATTACAAAACGTTACTGGCCTGTAAAAAATAAATAAAAATAAGTATCTCGAGAACGGTTGGTCCTAAACAAAATGAGGTTGGTCTTATTTATTTTGACTTCAAAAATTGTGTATAAATAATTATGCATATCAATACAATTAAACATATTTAATTTTGAACTACATATTTTGACGATTTTTGCTGGCTATTTCGCAAACAGAGCAGTTTATCGTAAATCAAGTAGTCCATAAGTGACTTACCTTCCAAATTTTGTGTAATTTCGTCGAATAATTTTTTTAGCTACAGTACCTACATCGCGCAGGTATAGACAGGCACACACACACACAAACGTCACGCTAAAAATTGTTTTCTCGTGCTCTAGAGGGCACGAAACGCGTACATCCATCGAAAAATCGATTTTCGACACGATTCCAATACTTATATATTACCATGTATTATAGGGAAAGTAAAAATCTGATATGGGTCGCACGTGTTTTCAAATAAATGACTAATATTGCTAAAATATATTAAGTAATTGCTTTTTATGTCACTTTTGACAGCACAACGAATAAGACTGATCCCATGAACCGTTCTCGAGATATTTCAGTTTCTTGGAGTTTTGAAGAGCTGAAAACTTTAAAGTTCATCAAGTTCCCTAAGGAAACGAACATGCATTAAAATTGTAAATTGGATATAATATCAGAAAAGTATCCATGTTATTTTCTGCAATTAAACTCAATTTAATGCATAATGAAATAAAAGATAAGAAAATGAATTTGTAGGGAAGTCGTGTGCTGCCCAGTTTTTTTTTTTGCTTACAACAGATTTTTTTTTTGCTTACAACAGATAATATTGGCGACATGGAAACTAACGTAAGATGCATAACTAAAACAACTTCATCTTTGTAAATTACCAGCAAATATCAAGTCCCTGCACATAATAGATTTTATAACCACTACGTTTTGAAAACTAAGAACCCTATCCAAAAAACTTGTATATACGGCTTTTGAATAGCTAAGAATTATTTTCTTACTATTCATAAATAGTTATTTTGTTTTCGAGATATAAGCATTACAAACTTAAAAATCTGATGACTTTCCCTGCAGACTCAAATTCATATTTTCTTTATTTCTTTAATAATTCATTAGATTGAGTTTGATTGCACCAAACATTTGCATTTTTAATTCAATTTTTGTTTTTATTTGATAATTGGACATTTTCCCGATAGCAACGTGACAAAAATGCAATAAATCTCAAATATCTTGAGAACGGTTAGTCCTAAAGTATAATGGAGTGTCGAAAGCCCAGACCGTCCGGCTCATCCGAGGACATAGAGCAGCAATAAGGACGGTCGGGTATAATGGAGTGTGTTACATTCTTTTCCTCGTCAAAAATTGCGTATAAAACAAGAATTTAATTGATACATTTCAGCATAAATAGTCTTCTTCTTCTTTTTTTTTTATTATATTAGTTGACACCCAAATGAAATAACTTTTTAAATATTACTTATTATATTATTTGATAATAGCCCCCCTCCCTCTCTTATCACCCATTTATGGGCGTTCATTATGTTCATCACATATTTTACTTATTAAGTAAAATTTGTTAGAAAATATTACTTATTTCCTTAAACAGTTTTTTACTATTTACCTTTTAATTTACTAAAACAGTTTTTATTTTCTTAAATTTACGGCGTGACCACGTGGCGAATTTTTAAGAATCACTTACATTATATTGTATCGCATTTAAAAGAGACAAACATTTATAAAATAGTTCTTACCTTCTGCCCTGATACAGATTCGACAATTACAAGAGATAATTAACTTGCTTTACAATTTACAATTACAATAGGTAATTAACTTGCTTTACAATTTACAATTACAATAGTTAATTAACTTGCTTTTCAATTAAAAAAATCGAATCCGATGATGTGCGTAAAGAGTTTTATTGTTCTTTTCAACGTTTGATTTTTTTTTTTTTAATCTGGTGGTCAGAACTTTTGGTGACTGTCTTATTACTGAAATTTTGTGGTAATCTTTACCAGAGCGGGGGGGGGGGGGGGGTGACCGGGCACACCCCCTGGCTACGCGTATGCACAAGTAACTTATCTACCAAATTTTGTGAAATTTGGTCAATTAGTATTTTAGCTAGTGTGGATACATGAAATTTTTGCTGGCTATTTCGTTAAAAAAGGCAGTTTGTTCTTCTCCGAATCGTACCAAAATCTAATCAGCACCAGAGCATCTTAAAAGTAACTTATCTACCAAATTTTGTGAAATTTGGTCAATTAGTATTTTAGGTAGAGTGGATATATGAAATTTTAACGAGCCATTTCGCAAAAAAAAAGGCGGGTTCTGTTTTTATGAATCCTACCAAAAACTAATCAGCACCAGAGTCTCATCCAAGCGACTTACATACCAAATTTTATGAAATTCGGTCTATTAGTTTTTGAGTTAGAGTGGATACATGCATTTCTCAGACATACATTGACAGACACACATACAGACGTCACGCTGAAAATAGTTTTTTCGTATTCTAGAGGTCTCGATACGTGTAGATCCGTCGAAAACTCGAGTTGTGATTTTCGGTATGATTCCAATACTTACCGTATACATTACCATGTATTGCAGGGAAAGTAAAAACGGAAATTTTTCTATACCTCGAATATAGATGTTATTCGCATCAAAATGATAAATGTTTGTGTCTAAAATAAAATATTTTAATCTATTTATCTAAAATAAAATATTTTAGACAAAAAAGAAAAAAAAATACGCTTACGTAAATGTAATTTCATTCATGTTACTTTCTAATGGGACAAGCGAGAACTTAGCTTTGACTTCTGTTTCTAAACGCAACGTGTACATGTGGAAATTGCGGAAGAACTATACTGCCCCCCCCCCCCCCCCCCCACTCCTCCACCAAAAAAGAAGAAAATCATTCCCCATCTCTTGTATTCTTCACAATAATTGAAGGCCACGGTGTGGTCTGACGGGATAGTTTCTTCAGCTAACGCTTTCTCTTTCTTTTGTTTTTGTTCTCTATGCTGCATGAGGCCAGGGTTTGACAATTATCACTTTGAATGAGTATACATATTGTCTATATATTCAGGTTTATGCTATACTTACTTGAAACAATAATTACAATTACGTTTTACTGCTATTTTTTTTAATGACAAGTGACAAAATGGACTATTCATTGTACGTACCCCGGGAAATAATCTTCGAGCAGAAATATAGGGTCACCCATATTTCACCTCGATGGAAATAATCGCATATCTGCAATAGCAACCAGCTAGAAAATTTTTTATATGTCACTTTTTTGTAAACATTTATAGAGACAGACAAATTCAGTTTTATCATGCAGTCAGCTTAAAATTTCTTCAAAAGAGATTATGCTTACTTTGCAACAATGAAGTTTCTACTTACAGTATAATTCATATACAGTTTATACCCGCCCATGAAATAAATGGCTGTTTGTGGATTGTGTAAAGACAAAATACAAAACTATTACAAATGGTGTCTTACAAATACCATTGTAATACACTATTTGTAATAATGTCTCACAAGATATTACAAATTGTGTTTTCTCTCGTAAATGGAACTATAGCTAGATCCACGAGGATATGAGTCAATTCGTCGCGTAATATTTCATAAGGAAAGTCAACCTATTTAACGATACCTATTATTATTATTTCACTTTCATGTAAATATTTATATAAATGTGTAATATCGCGAAATCGGTTCGTACCAGAGTTATAAAATGAATGCCATGCATTTTCTAATGATAAGTGACATAAAAATAATTATTTATTTAATATTATTAAATATCCTGTCGTTGCGTCATTCTCCATTTGTAATAATCGTACCAAATTTCATTTAAATAGCTTGTTTCCACTTGTTTGTGAAATATCGCTCGTATATGGAAGGATTACATATCACTTCAAAAACAAGCTCAGGGATATTTAAAACATGTAAATCAACTGAAATCCACTGAACTTTATCTATATAAATAAAATTAAAAATCTGTCTGTTTATTTATTTGTTTGTCGTGTGTTTTTGTTTCATCATCACGAGAGAACGGCTGCACGGAATTTGATGAAATTTTCGGACTAGACATACAATAGTTCCACTTAAAATTTAGTCCATGTTTCGAGTTCTTAGGACCAGGGGTTATCGGAATATTAATAAAAAACGCACTATTAAACCTTCTACTGAGATAGCATTATGCAGACGATATTTGTTCCACAAAGTTATTTGGGGAAAAAATTATATGTTTCTAAGCAACGGAATTTAACCCAATGAGTTTATATTTAAATATATATATATATATATATATAAATATATAAAGTATAAAAATAATTTTAAAATTTGAAAAAAGAGAAGGAAGGCTTAGCGAGAAGCTTACTCAATGGCGGTAAGGGGTTGTGACCTTACACCCCAGTTGTCAACAAGCTTGTCATAAATGCCGCGGCATTGCTTTTTATATTTATATCGTGTATAGTATTTGTAGCTGCTTTGCGCATAAATGCTATAACACTTCAATATCTTTAATAACTTCCAATTTTCATCTTATATATTATATATATATATATCTATATATATATATATATATATATATATATATATATATATCATGTTGCTAAATGACGGAATTAAACCCAATAAGATTGATATGATTGATTAATGGATTATTGATATTTTCAAATTCTTACGTCATCTTATATTTATTTATTACTTGAAAATTATTTTGATAAAATATTTTTCAAATCCATATATTAGTATGGGTATATCTTTTAATACACGGGTATAATCTTCTAATCTACGGAAATATAAGTAGCACGGGTATACCTTCTAATACACAGGTATATCTTCTAATCCACGAGAATAAACGAAGTATACTTCTAATACAATTTTACTGCTTTTATTTTGGCATATATTGATTCAATTTTATATTTACTGTAAATTTGTTTATAAACGGGATCAGGATGTTTTTTTATTCTGCAGGTCTGCCTGTGAAGATAATTTTGCATAGTGAGACCAGATTCTTAAACATCTTTTTAGGAGCATTAATTTAAATATTTTAATAGAATGTTTTGAGTAACAATGTTATTTAGAATATTATAGGAATTAGTACATGATTATGAATTTTAAGTTTCTTTTGTATATTCCGTACGAAAAACGGGTACACTACTACCAGTACAATAGTATAATGTTGCATGGAAAGTAATTTTTTCTCAAAAAATTTTTAATTCGATATTTTGACGGATAAACACGTTTAAAGACCACCTGAACACATTTCGAACATTTTTGGAAAGGTATCTGTGCGTGTATGTGCCTGTGAGATATGGACACCAAGTCAAAAATAAATACTTGTATCGCTATGAAATCTTATTTTGTCACGATATTACGTGAAAACATCGAAACTAATTAGAATATTTTGTGTTTTACACTATTAAAACACAAATTATTCGAATTTCAGGTTTTTCGCACAATTAATTTCTATAGCAAACAATTATAATTCCTAAAACATTGTGTTAGCATAACATAGAGTGGCGTCGCCAATGGGGAAAATTTGGAGGCCACAAGTCCCCAGGGACCCACCCATCAGAACCAATTGAAATTCGTAGAATCGATATTTGGAGAAATGGGAAACAAAATATTTTGATACCCCCTTCCAAAAATTTTTCTAGCGTCGCATTGATAACATGTATGAGATGGATGTAAAGGGTATTAAAATCAGTGGCGGGACCAAGAGGGGAGGGTCGAAAACCCCTTGTAAGAGTCCATTGAAGCTTATAGAAATGATATAGAGATATAAGAACCAAATATATTTTGGTTACCCACCGCTCCCTCCTCCCCCTCCAAAGAAAAATTATTGCGACGTTACTGATTAAATTATTATATAGTACAATGATCAGCCAAATGCATTAAATTAATTCGGGTGACAAACCTGTTGAAAAAATAATTTGAAAAAATAATTTTATTTTTCATTTCTACGAAAAATTAAAATATTATCTGTGTACGAAATCCGATAAAATAATAATTGTCTTTTGATATTAATTATAAAAGTAGACCTAAACACTATGGCTTATGAATGTATGAGAAATTCGAGTGAAAACCCCTAATATTTCTTATAAAATATACGAGGAGCTACATAAAAAAAACTAGATTAACCGAAAATGTGGGGATCATATTGAAACTTAGAAATGAAATTCCCTGAGTTTTTCAGAATTTTTTTTTAATCACGAAATTTTCTAATCTATATAATTATTTTATATACTGAAAGAATTGAAATTCTGTATCTGACAATAAAATTTAGTAGGAACGACTTGAAAATCATGAAATCTATGAAGTCAAATTTAAAAATTTTTTGGTATCAAATATAATAATAATAAAAAAAGAAACTTTATAAAATCAATTTGAATATTTCAAACGACACAATTTAAAAAAGTATTCAAAAGTCAGAACATTGCTCCACCCAATTTTTTACTTTCCTTGCAATGTATGGGAAAAGTGTTGGAATCATGCCAAAATCGCAACTCGAGTTTTCAACGGATCTACACGTTTTGGAACCTCTAGAATACGAAAAAACTATTTTTAGAATGACGCCTGTGTGTGTGTCTCTGCAATGTATGTCTCTAACTCAAAAATTAATGGATCGAATTTCATAAAATTTGTTGAGGTTTTGTTGCTTAGTTTTTGTTATTATTCGGAAAAAAAGAACCCACCTGTTTTGCGAAATGGTCCGCAAAAATCTCATTATTCTAGCTAAAATACTAATTGACCAAATTTCACAAAATTTGGTAGATAAGTTACTTGTGGGATACTCTGGTGCTGATTAGATTTTGGTACGATTCGGAAAAGAACAACCTGCCTTTTTTCACGAAATAGCCCACAAAATTCGCCAAAATAAAATAAAAAAAAACTACGTATACTCAAATATATGTATCGATTAAATGCTTATTTTATAACTACGTATGCTTATAACTACGTATCGATTAAATGCTTATTTTATACGTAATTTTTGACGAGGGAAAAAAATAAAACCAACTCCATGACCGCTCTCCATTACCACTAACCGCTCTCGAGATATTTAAGATTTTTCGCATTTTTGTTATGCCGGCTTTAGAAAAATGTCCATCCAATTACCAAATAAAAACAAAAATTGAATTAAAAATGCAAATTGAGTGTTATTTTGTGCAATTAATCTTAATTTAATTAATTATTAAAGAAATAAAGAAAAAATGAATTTGAGTCTGCAGGGAAAGTCATGTACTGCCCACATCAGATTTTTCTTTTTTGCAGTTGAACGATCGAATTGAGTTGAAAATTTGTATTTGATTTTGCTTCAGTGAATCCAACATAATTCAAAATTGGTGTCTAATTCATCCTGATTTGTAGTCGACGGTTCTAACTTTGGAACACATAAAGCTATGACTTTGAATGATCTATAATTGAAAATTGCTTTACATTACACAGAAACAATTGACAGAGAAAAAAAAAATGTTGATATGAATAACATCTGTGCTTGCGGTTTCCGTGGCGGGAAAACGGATCGTAACGCAAAATGTAAACATTTCACTTCGGGCGCTTATACCGCTGAACCCGATAGATAAAAAATCTGATGCAGCACATGACTTTCCATGCAGACTCATATTCACGTTCTCTTTATTTCTTCAATTAAGTTATTAAATCGAGTTTAATTGTAAAAAATAACACCCAACATTATTTTACATTGTTGAATTTGGACTTTCACTTCAATTTTCGTTTTCATTGGTAACTAAACTTATTTTCAAAAGTGGCGTGGTGAACAGGCGAAAAAAATAAAATTTCTCTAGAACGGCTAGTCTTAGAGTAATGGGGTTAGTCTTATGTCTTATGCTTTCATCGTCAAAAATTACGTATAAAACAAGCATTTAATTGATTTATTTGAGCATATGTAATCTTTTATTTTTGATTTTGACGATTTTTGCGGGCCATTTCGCAAAAAAAGGCAGGTTCTTTTGTCTAATCAGCACCAGGGTATCCCACACGTGACTTATCTACTAAATTTGGTAAATTTTAGTTTTTTAGCCAGAGTGGATACAGATATTTTTTGCGGGTCTTTTCTCAAAAACAGACAGGTTTTGTTTTTCAGAATTGTACCAAAATCTAATCAGCACCAGGGTACCCCACAAATAACTTACCTATAAAATTTTATGAAATTCGGTCAATTAGTTTTTAAGTTAGAATGGATACAAAATCTGCACAGACTCACACACAGACGTCACGCTAAATATAGTGTTTTCGTGTTCTAGAGATTTCATAACATGTATTATGTAGATCCGTCGAAAACTCGAGTTGCTATTTTCGACATGATTCCAATACTTTCCTTATACAATATGATGTATTGCAGAGAAAGTAAAATGTAAATAATTTTGCTTGTTTTGTCGGAAATAAGGTCCAGATTATGAATATATAAAAATAATTTCAATATTTTCCCTCGAAAAACTTTTAAAAGTATCTGTCCGACTGAGCACTAGTTTCATTTTTCTTAATTTTACTCGAAATATCTTCAGAACTATAAAAGAGATATCGATAGTAAGTGATAAAAATATGTATTTGGAAATTTAGTTTCTAAATCTATATTTATTTTTGAAAAAAGCTCTTATAGTTTGAGTTATCATCTTCTTGAAGAAGATTGAAAATTTTCTGTTTTCCAAGTTTGTGATTCTTATATCTCAGAAACTAAAAGTGAACTATGAACAATAAGCAAGAATATGTAGCTCTTGAAAGCCCTACAATTGTATATAATTGGGTTTTGGATTGAGCTCTTAGTTTTCGATGTATAGTGGTTATAATTTCTGTAATAAGTGGTTATAATCATTAAAAAACCAGACCCTTGAATATAATGTTAAATAAAAAATCATTTCAAACTTTAGAACTCTAGCATGAACCATTCTGGAAATATTGCACGTTTTTCAAATAAATTTATGAAAAAAAATTATGTGAAATTAAAAAAATAATAAGTATATCATCAAATATGTTAACTTTCCATATACAGTATTAGGCAACATCATTCTCATGAATCTAGATAGTTCCATTTACGAGGGAAGATACTTTTGCCAAAATTTTAAATTCAAGATTTTAACGGATAAGTATATCTAAAGACCCCTATGAACACACTTCAAACCCTTTTTTTATAAAGATATCCATCTCTGTGTGTGTTGTAACGTATAGATACTAAGTTAAGAACGGAAGAACGAATGCTTGTATAGCCATGCAATTTTGTTTGGATACGAAATTTTATGTAAAAAACTAGAACTGAATAGAATATTTTATAATTTCTATACTACGAGTATTAGAACATAAGTTATTCGAAAGTTATGCTTTTCATACATTTTTTTCTATAGCAAGCAACTACAATTTCTGAAGGGACAGTTGGTAAACAAAAATTTTGTTTCCTATTTCTTCAAATATCATTTGTTCGAAATTCAATGAGTTCGGGGGGGGGGGGGGGGGGGAGGCATCTCTCCATGTTTGGCAACGCCACTATGGACAAACGATAGTTTAAACTACGTTATGTTATGCAAAGATTATTAAAACATATCTGATTATATATTATATTAACATAAATCAGCCAAATGCATTCAATTAATTGATATGACAAACCTGTTAATTTGAAAAAGTAATTTTATCTTTTATTTTTACGAAAGGCTAAAAAATAATTACTTGCATACGAAATCGGATAAAATAATAATTGTCTTTTATATTTTGATACTAATTATGCAAGTGGACTTAAACACTCCGAGTGATGAATGTATGAGAAATTCGAGTGGATCGATATTTATTTTAGTACTGCGGTTCTATAATTTATATTAAAATATACAAGGGGTCCATAACATTACGAGGCGAGCCAGGTGGAGTAGGTGGATTTGGAAGTCATAACATCCCCAGAAACCCATTGAATTTCACAGAAATAATATATGGAGAAATGGAAAACAAAACTCCCCCCCCCCCCCTCCTCCACCAAGAATTTTTTTCGGGCGACGCTACTGGGCGTGCCAAAACTGTTGGGTTCATACTGGAACTTGGAAATGAAATTCCCTATGTATTTTCTGAATTTTTTTTTTTTTAAATCGCAGAATTTATAATTATTTATATTTATCTATAATTATTTTACTTTATTTACTGAAATAAAGTGAAATTCAGTAACTGAAAAAAAAAATTAAGGAACTATTAGCCAATTTGATGATAAAATTAAATTTCCAGTCATGGGATCTATAAAGTCAAATTTCCAAAATCAAAATTTTTGTATTAAATATAATAATAAAAGAAAAAGAATCTGTATAAAAGTTTAAAACTTTCAAAACAACAATAAAAATTTAATCAGATCACAAAATATTACCCCCCCCCCCCCTTTTTTTTTAACAGTGAAAGAAATGAATTGAGTTGAAAATTTTCATTTGGTCAGTTAAATGGCTGAATCCAATATAATTCATGATTAGTGTTTTATTCATAATAGTTCCAACTTTGGTTTTTATTAAAATCAAATTAATTTGATTTCAAAGTTTCTTTATTACTCTTTTCAATATGTATATAATAGCAAAGTAACTTATCAAAGTCAGATCTACGAATTTACAATGTAGTATTTTTTTTAACTCAATGATTCATTTGTTTCATCAAGAAAATAAATTTTGACATCAAATCTATTTCATATTTTCCTATTAATTGCTTATTTAGAAATTACTTAGAGTCTGAAATGTCTAATTTGCGTATAATGTCCTTCTCATAACACAAATCAAAAATTAAAAGAAATTGAAAAATATTTAGTTATATCATTTGATTCTAATACTTTTTATATTCTATAAATGTCTTCATTTGAGAAACTGTTAACTAATAATGTTTATTAGAACACAGCCTATAAAGATTCAATCTGTTTCAAAGGAAATAAAGTGTCTTCTTCGTCATGATAAATGATACAGAGCACCACTACCAACAAAAGCAGATGCTGTGTTCTTATGAAGCTTCAGTTTTCAGATTCTGACAACAGAGAACAAATTTTTTTACAATGCTGTTTAAGTCAAAGAAATGATTTTATTTTCCATTAAAATTTCAAATATTGATATCTTAAAATTAATCAATTATTCTCTGTTTCTTAAATCAGTTAATTTAAATCGTTATAACCCTGATTTCAACCTTGTGCAGTTCAAACTCATTGTTGGCTGTGTGGTAAAACTGACTTTGTAGGTCACCACAGAAGTCCAGAAGACAAATACAGGGAAAGGTGATTAGACAAATTGCATCCCCCTGTTGTATGATATTTCCAGTGATTCTATACACCTTACAAAGTTTAATGCAACCCAACACAAATATCTAGAAATTAAATAAACTTTAATTTTATAGGGTCAGTTTGCTACGTTTTATGATTAAGCAAGAATTTCTGATTAGTTTTAATAAATTACTAAGTATACTAGGTAAATGATGAATAAAAAATTGTAAAAGTAAATCCCCCCTTCCCTGTTATCTCTGGGAGATTATCCACCCTTGACAGAAATTTGCAAAATTGTAGCATATACTCATTCCTTATTCCCTGTGGATTATTCCATTCGTTTTTAATAAGTTCGAGCAAAATAAAATTGATCTACCAATGCTAGTTGCTGCATTGGGAGCATGATTGAAATAAAACTTTAGAATGATTTGCTTCCTATTAATCGGTTTATGACTATGAAGAAGATATCAATAAAATTCATAAAATCAAAGTAGAAAACCTATTTTTCTAAATATAATGTTTTTATATTTGTACACAAATAAAAAAATAATGATTATATAACCCTTTTTCAGTAAAAGGTCATTTTATATGACTTTGTAGTACATAACTGAATCTGATGCTGTCCATGTTCTAAACCTCTATTTGCATTTTAGGATTCTTTTATTTAGATTACAAGTGAAAGCTAGAGCATATTTTTAATATTTTGTAACAATAAACAGGGAAATAAATGCATGTTATGTTTGTAGACAACAGTTATAAAATTGAAATTGTATTGAAATCATTATTCTTGATGTAATTTACCAATATTACAAAGTGTCGTTTAAAGTTCAATGGCCTTTGATGAATGTCGGGGATCTATAAGGCTAAACCGATACTGGATCTGATCAGAAATTGAAATTTTCTCTGAACCCTATAATTTGTGATAACATTTCAATTCATAGAAAGTCACATCAAACAGAATGATGCTATCCTGTATTTTAAATAAAAAAGCAGAGTAATGAGGAGGCCATACATGGATTTAAAATCTGAAGGAGAATATAGTTGTTGTTGATACCCAGACCGTCCGACCTACCAGAAAGGTGAATAGAGAATATAGGTGAAGAAGAAAATATAGTGTACCACTTCAACATATGATATAGATTAATATGTCAACTGAAAACATTTTCATTTGCAAAATGTTAAGGTGAACAGGATGCTATGCTATCTTAACATGAAATTGAAAATATAATTATTTCAGTTGCTCAGTAGATAGAGTACTGTCTAGCTAACAAGAAATCAGTGGTTCATTTCCTTACTGAGATGAGATCTTTATACAGAAAAATTAAATAAAATTACTTAGTCTTAAATTATACTTTTAAAAGTCTTAAATACAATTGATAATTATTTTCTAATTTTTATCTCTTTCATTGTCTCTTCTCTAGCCTATATCTCTACTGGTTTTGTATGATAAGCGACCAACATGCATGTACATAATATAAAAAAATAATTATAATCAGTCTTCCAGCAATAAATTTAATTTGAGAGAATGCAAGCTATCATTCTCAGAAATCAAGAAAAATCTGAAAAATTAAAATTTGTAGCTGCTACCTTAATTAATGAATGCCATCCAGACTCATTGCAATCTAAAATGTTCCAAAATATAGTTACTAGATATATGATTACGAAATAAGGTATTTGAATATGCTTAAATAGACTACACTTTGAAATAACGTGAGATATTTTCATTTTTAAAAATTCTATATCAACAGAATTTATTTCTCATGTACCACAATTATCATGAAAACATTTTAAAAATTTTATTTGATAGATCTATATAGGTTAAAGTACAGCGGCATAATTTGAATGGGTTGGTCATAGTTGTTTTATATGTCACAAAGTTCATTCGGACAAACTGTATCAAACAATGGTGAAAAACAATTGAATAACAAGCAACTAATTATGTTTATACTTTATTATGCAAGTTATTTATAGGAGGTTAAACCCCAAATAAATAACCACAAATTCAGAAATCAATGTCCCGAAGTACTCCTTATTAACTGGCTTTAGACACATTTGGTAAAAATTAAAGGATGCAGGACTTACCTTTTAATTTGAATGTGCACATAAGAAGGGAATGTGCACATAAGAATATATATAATGAACGTAGATCCTTAAGTAACCATTGATAATTACATTTACTGTTATGACTCAGTTACTTTAATGAATTACAAATATGAGCAGTTTAATTTTCAATCAAATAGCAAAAATTTTCAATGCTTATTAAGTGGATTTAGGGGCAATAAAAAAAGGTGAGAAATTGAAGATCATTTTTAGCCAAGCTTTAATTTTGTCCTGTTTTGTATTAACATTGACACAGAGGTACAGGAAGTGGTCAAGACTCTTTTGAGTCAAGATGAGTAGAAGTGATTTTTTTCATAAAATGTTTAAGTATTCATTTCCTAGAATTTTGTTTGTTGGACACTATATTATCAAAGGAATAAATGACATATATAAAGTAGCTCAACAAATGTATAAGAACATATAAATTAGGTACACGCTTACATATTTAAAGTGCTGAAATTTCAAATACTCCAACAATAAAAACGTTAACTTGTGAGTTTTGCATGAACTTATTTGCTCATTTTCTTTAATAGTTTAGAATTAAGCATAAAAGGGTAAATATATCATATTATGAATACATACAAAATATTAACAATGCAGGTAATGGAATTTACCAGTCCGTGATAAAAAAAGTTTCAAATATAGTGAGTGATAGTCACGACAAACAAACTTATTAAGGGTTTTAAAATTTCAAATACACTTCAACAGCAATCAATAAGTCAGCATGTCAATTTCCCATCAACACTCGTATAACATAACAGACTTTCATTACATTATGCATGCTACGAATTTGATTTACACATTTTGAATACGCATATATTATTTAAATTTTTTACTGTTCTGCAAGAGCATGCAATGAAATTTTATTATCAATATGAAGAAAGTTTCTACATACTTTGATTCATAGTCCGCTTTTCAATTAGATGACGAAAACTTCGGCAAGTTTGATTTTGCCATTGAAAGCATTTCATAACAACCTTGTTTCATAACATACGGCTTCAGGACAACGAATCTCTAACCGATTCTCTTCAGGATTAATCTGGAAGTGAGACTATGGCTACCGCAAATTGCACATAATCGCTGTTTGGCGCAAAGTCGGATCTCGCCAAACCTGCGATATTCAGAGTCATCTATCGGGAAAAGGTAACTTTTCAGATCGGTTAAACTCCGCCTTAATAATTTAAATAGTTTCATTGCATGTAGAAAGACAACGATTTTCTACTTAGTATGGTAACCTAACTTATGGATAATTAAAATTTGTACATATACTACATGTCATTACAAGTTAAGGTAATTTACATTTCAAGAAGGAAAAAATGATTTAAATTTCATGAAGATATAAATCAATAAATGGTGTGTACTAGCATATAACATGCATACTGAGGTGTAACTATTGATGATTGTCAGTGATGTTTGTCATTACTAAATGAAAAAGCTTTATATTTAGTCAGAAAGTTAAAATGATTAATAAATTTCTACTAAGTTATTTTCCTATCTAAAGTCCGACAGAAAATTATGCACAAATTTGCTTGAATTTTAAATGACGAATTTTCAGATTTTTTAAACAGGCATGTTTCTTCGCATTTTTTATGAAATCTAGATTTACAGTATAAAATGTTGTTCAAGTTAAATAGGTAGGTATCAAGAGTTTTTGAAATATAGTATTAGTGTAAAAGTAATAATGTTGCAAAAGTTACTGTCACAAAATTGAAAAGTTAAATTTAGAAAATTATATTCATAACTATTTCACTGCGTTTCATGTTGCTTATATTTGAAAACTAAATGCTAAATCTAGATATATATATATATATATATGTATGTTAGCTTATAAAATATGTATTTTAAAGTCATAGGTAAGTGTCAGCAGTTTCTCCCATTATAGTGAATAATATGTAATTGCTTTTTTCCTAATTTATAGTTATAAAATATTATTTGAATTTCTAAGGTTTATAAGTTTTGTTTTTGATATATTTTAAATATTATATAAATATTAATATAGTTGTTTATTATATTAATATAACTTTAACATAAATGTCTACAGAAGAGAGTGAAAAATATTTGTTCTCAATGTAGATCATTTTTTATTTTAGAATCACAGTTCGAAGTTTATTCTAATTTACTTGTTAGTTTAGAGATATATTTTTTCCTATTAGTCTTATTTATTACTGTAGAAATTCATCTGTGTCAGATCCCGTACGTGTTACGCACGGGAGATACGTTCCCTCCGTTGCTGCGGTTGAGTTGTCAATGTCCGGGCCTCTTATTCTAGGTGGCCTTGGCTAAGCACAATAGGCTCATGTAGGTATTAGATACATTCTTGTGAAGAGTAAAGAAAGTTCGAGCTGTGAAAAAGAAGTTGCTTTATTGCACAAGGCCAAATGACTGCTTAGTGTGGCAAACAGTCCAAGTTTACAAATCATATAACATAGCTACAATGGAATCTCAATATATTTCATGAACTGGAGCACCATTTTAGTTTGTTCTGGTACATTTCAACCCCTGATTTGAATGCATGCCGTACCTCTCCTGTATATTATTCACGCCTTCTGTGAAGCGACAAATTTGCAAACCCATGCTATAAAATATCATTTCATTCCTATAATATGAATTTTAATTATAATTGGATACAATCAAAGCATTATTTTAACGTTGCATGTCGTACTTAATATTATCAAAGTTGTACATATTATCAAACTTACTAAACTTATCCTTGAAACTAGTTTTTTTACTCAAATAATTTAAGTCCTTATTACAAGGAAGGGATAATGGATAAAAAGCACCAGAAATGCAGCAGATTTCTCTAATAATTAATTATTTTAATTAATTTTAAATTTCAACAGATTCATAGTTACTAGTAGAAGCGTGAAGTTTGAACCTGAGCGACTGCTACTAGTCCTTGACTAAATAGTAAGACAATAACATATAAGATGGAGTAAGAGTTTTCCTTTAGGTTCATATTTTAAACAATGTAATTATGGTTAAACTTGTTATCATCTGGAAAATGGTAAATAAGCCCTTTTCAACATAACGCAAATAAATGCATTATATATGCAGGATTAGAAAGTAGTAGCATAAAGTCACGCAACAATGGCATCTAACCAATTTTCCCCAGTTACCAAAATGTCTTATTTGGGTGTAATTTCCAAATTATTTATTTTGTTTTCATTATTCAACTCACAAAATAAATCATCTTTTATTGGCAGACCTGCCTTTGACCCGCTGTGCTGCATGGGTGCATGTAATCCATGATATGAATTAGTTAGATTGTTAGAAGGAAGAATAAATGGATCAAATGGAATTTGCATCATACATGCGAAGAAAGGCAGAACGGTCGGGTATCTAAAATCTCCATCAAAGTAAAATATATAGGTACAAAATTTAACAACCACTCATTTTGAACCCTTTAGAGATTTAAATCAAGGATTGCAAACACAAATAAATTTCAATTAAAATTAATAACTATTAAAATATGAACTTACATATTTTAATATTTTTATAAAATAACATATTAAATTTTCTTTTGATACGATATATTGAAAATCTGAACATCAGCTTAAGATTTATTTTAACAAATTTTAATGTGTAATGGTTAACAAAATTTCTTCCCACTCTAAAGCAGAGGTACTTTACGTATTTACTGTCACAGTTTACTTGAAAATGAATTTTATGTGTATACATCTTGCCCTTTTCTCCTTATAAATGAGGTCACCTATTCTTTTTTATTTTGATATTTTTGTATGCTTTTAAGAAATTTAAATGTTAAAACTTAATACGTATTTAAAAATAGTTAATATAAATTTTGAAAATTTAAAACACTAAAAAATATTTAAAATTTTAAATGTTTGTTTACAAATGGTAATCTATATCTGGTCTCAAACCAACCAGATGGACAAGTGCATATGAAAAAACAATATGTATCCAAATATATATATTCGATATATGCTGCCATTCAAATAATGCAAACATTTTGTTATGTTCTATGTATGCACTTGATAAGGGTTTATTTTTTCTTCATTATAATTCAATCCGTTTTGGCAAAATTGTTGAATAAACATTGATTTTGGTATTAAACATTATTTCAACTACTGCACTAATACCTAAACAAGAATATAATCTAAAAATTTTGCACATTCATTATAATTTTTTTCATTTCCTCTTATCACATTACGAAAGTTCTATCATATTACAAGGTCATTGAACATTTGAAGAGCTTAATTCCGAAAGGGCCTAAATCACTTTCACTCGTTCGTCTTATATGATACAGTGCAATATTGCCATCTACTGTTACCTATCTAAAGTCACTTACTAGGAACTGTAACGCAGCTACCGCAACATGATAACCAAGCGAAAGTGATTTAGGCCCATTTGGAATTAAACTCTTCATTTAATGCATTGCATTTCCAATTTTATTGTGTACTTGCAGTATACTTGTTCTTCATATGGAATACACATTATTATATTATTATTATTATTTACTTCATATGGAATATACATTATAAGAAACTTAAAATTCACAATCACTTGCAAATTCCTAAAGTAATCTAAATGACATTGTTATTCATTCGAATTCATCAAATGAATAATCGAATGTTATTCATCAAATGAAACTTACGAAAAAGGCTAGTTTTCTATTTGCCTTATATAAATAAATCTAAATGTTGTCACATCAACAGAAACTAGGTTAATATAAAATACCCCTCTCAGGTGTATGCCTGAAAAAAACACTGGCCTTAAACTCACGGGCCAGACCAGAGCCCATAAAGGATTCACCTCTAACTTAGATCCCTTGAGATTGATATGAGCTTAATTTAGAACTGAATCCCTCCAAAAATTGAATTTCAAAATATGCCTCTGCTTATATTGCTGTAGAAGCTTTAAAACAATGTAGAAACAATTATTTTTTATAAATCTGTAGATTCCCAAATTTGGAATTGGTGGGAAAACAATAGTACATATTATGTTATTTATTATAGATCTCACTGGAAATTAGTAGGCTCATTGTTGTTACTGATTACATAACTAATAAACATAAATAATATTTTAGACCAAAAACATGCAATATCTGAAAATATCATTTTGGAAGTTATGTTGCATTCACTTTTATACTAAAAAATACACATAAAATGATTTTTTTTAATAAATTGTAACATAATTATATATTTATAGTAGTTTTGATCTAAAATGAATGTTCGAAATATTGAAAAAGTTTCTGCAGTTTGATGCCGATGGTTCTCCGATAATCGCTTAGGAACTGACATTTATTACTTCAAAAATCACACAAATTTTTATTTTATTTACTTTTTGTTTCAGAGATATAGGGTTAATTGTAAAAAAATATATAAGTTTCATTGTATCTCGAGAACAGCTCTTGACAATTTCTAAATAATGAAGAATTGTGTCCATTGATTTCTGGTTAAAACTATGTATGTACAAAATATTCATTCATAATAATAGTGAGTTTCATAATAGTGAGTTTAGTTTATTTTTTTTAATTAAGGTAAAATCTTGAGACCATGTTAACGTCTTCAAAATGAGATGGCATTCCCATGTAAACAAAAATCACATATTAAATACCTATTTTTGTAACATCTTTATATGTCATTATGTTTATATATTGCTTATTCGATTTTCTAAACTAAATGTTCGAAAAACGGAGGGACTTCTTCGTGGTCTGTTTGTTCACTCCCAAAATTAATAGGTCTCTGATGTTCATTGATTGAAATAATAGCACTAAATGTTATTCGATTTGCTCAATTTGTTAGAGATATATAGTGCTGCTTGTAATAATTTTTTTTTTTCTAAACAAGACTTGTTTGATGATGTCGACTCTAGTAAGAGAATAAATATGCACAGCTATATTTAGCAAATGGTTGCTTTGAATGAAAATTTCCCAATTAATCCAAAGCAATTAATTCTGATATGCTAGGATAAATCATTTGCAAAGTTTTCTTAACCTCTTACCTTTACAACTCCTGAGAAAGTGAACCAAATGTTCATATATGTAATCCTTTCTCTCATCCATAATGAAATCAATTGTCATAAATTAATTTGAAACAGAACTCGAAATACAAAATTTTATGAACCGGAATGCCAAATCACTCGTTTCGTATTTCCAAGAAAAAAACAAAAAAAAAAAAAAAAACGAAGCCTGTAGCACTTGGCTTTCCCTCTATAATGAAATGAATTTACTTCTTTCACAGTGAAAATATAATATATAGGATCCATGTCACAATGTTTTTAGTGAATTGTACATTAGGCACTTTTCCTGATGACAACGTCTAAAACTATTTCGAAGTACCCAATTTACTTATATTTCATGCAACTTTAAATTGGCAATTATCAATATTGATAGCATCCGCAATAGTCCATATATTAAAATATTTCATTAATTAATTTATCAATTTGGCAATACTTTTGTAATTTTAATGATATTTTCATTAATCTGGGGGGTTGTTGTTGTTGAAACCCAGACCGTCCGACCTACCAGAAAGGTGTATGGTAACTGTTTGGACGGCTGAGAAGTACCACTCAATTTAGACCGGAACCCAGTGGGGGAGGCATCCACAGGGACCGTACCCTCCTTCCCCTACCACCTACCTCTCAGAAGGACTTATGGACCCACATGTTTAACGTGATCGTACTCCGCGTGAACACAGCAGCAGTTTTGGCAGTGGCGGGGATCGAACCTGGGCCTACCGAATGCAATTCCCGCCCGCTAGCCACTGGACTACCGCGCCCAATCAATCTGGAGGTAAAATATAACCAAGTTAGCGATATTTTATTAAATGAATAGTCAACTTTGCCAAAAGTTATCACCAAGCGTTACAAATAACCAGAGAGAAGAACATTTATTATATATATAAATGACTATTAGCAAATTATTTGGTGTCAAAATACAAAACAATTACACGAAGTACCTTCTTTCGACAATAGAATGAACTAGATCCACGAGAATGATGTTAACAAATTTAACGCATAATATTTATATGAAAAGTGAACATATTTCACAACAGTTAATACGTTTTTTAATTTTATGTGATTTTTTGATAAATTTATTTTAAAAAGTATAACATTAAGGAAAGAAAAGAAGAATGATTCATGCTAGCATTCTTGAATTTGTGTCACTTGTTTTTTAATGAAAAATCACATACGAAATGATTATTTGTGTAACATTATTGAAAGTTCTGATTTTTTTAAAATTTCATTCGAAAATTTGGGGGTCTTCCAAACATTTAATTGCATTTAAAATCAATAGGCTTCTAGTGTTCACCCATTGTAATTTTTATACAAATTTGTAATTTTTGGTATAAAAAAATGTAAACTTTATACCAAATTTTGTCCAACATGCTCTAATTATTTGTGAGGTATCTCCATTCACACACACACATAAATCACTTTAAAAACAATTGATTCGATTTCACGATTGCTTAAAACATACTCTTTCATCAAAAACTCTAATTTTTGACTCTGTCACAATACTTTCCTTATATATAATACTATGCACATAGGGAAAGTAAATAAAAGACAAATTGACAACAAATGGATAAAAATTTCATTTATTTTCAAACAATATAAAAACATACAGAGCATACAAAAAAGTTTGCTGTAGTATTACATTAATAGAGCACAGCAAAATGTTACAAACATAATCACAAAAAATTATAATATCAAATATAAAACATACTCACAGGAAAAGTGCACAAGGCGGTTTTTATGCATTTTTGATGAACCAGCGGCTATCTTAGACATATGATTGTATGTAATGCATTGCAAGTTGTATTAAAATGTGACTCTGTGCGAAGCACGATAGGCTCATATAGGTATTAGATACATTCTTGTGAAGAGTAAAGAAAGATCGAGCTGTGAAAAAGAAGTTGCTTTATTACACAGGGCCAAATGACTGCTTAGTGTGGCAAGCAGTTCAAGTTTACAAATCATATATCATAACTACAATGGAATTTCAATATATTTTATGAACTGGAGCACCATTTTGGTTTGTTCTGGTACATTTCAGCCCCTGATTTGAAAGCATGCCGTACCTCTCCTGTATATTATTCACGCCTTCTGTGAAGTGACAAATTTGTAAACTCATGCTATAAAGTGTCATTTCATTCTGAAAATATGAATTTTAATTATAATTGGATACAATCAAAGCATTACTTTAACGTTGCATATCGTACTTAATATTATCAAACTGTACTTAATATTATCAAAGTTGTGCATATTATCAAACTTACTAAACTTATTCTCGAAACTAGTTTTTTAACGCAAGTAATTTAATTTCTTATTACAAAGGAGGAATAATGGATGAAAAGCACCATAAATGCAGCAGATTTCTCTAATAATTAATTGCTTTAATTAATTTTAAATTTCAACAGATTCATAGTTACTAGTAGAAGCGTGAAGTTTTTAACCTGAGAGACTGCTACCAGTCCTTGACTAAATAGTAAGACAATTTTATGAATATTGAAGGTCATTAAATATTTATATAACAAAAAATAAAATTTCCGAAAATTTTGATTTTATTGTTCGTCTTAGTGACATTATACACTTAGTGCTCCTTTTAATGACATTTTACACTTCTCTAACGAGCACTAAATACAGGTCCATAAGCATTATAGTGCTCGTAAGCAACATGCTCAGGACCTCTGTTCTATGGGAACTGAGAAATTCAGTTCTACTACGTTACCAACTTCAAATTTCAATAACATTTAATTTGAGTTACATAAAAATATTTAATGAAACACAAACAGAATGTAAAAACTTCTGTATCCTCAATAATAAGTTATTAGAAATGCAATTTATTAAATCAGCTTTAACTTTCTTGAAATTCAGAAACATATAAATTCAATCAAGCCTTATGTAATTTAATTAACTTTAGCCATCATAGGAGTTCAAAATTTATTTTTAGTTGTTTGAGAAGTAACTGGTTTCTCACATTTGGCATTATTTCGCTCTATAAAATAAGTATGTCAAAATGGCTTTTAACACCAAATTTAGTGTAGCTTCTGTAAATATGCAATTTTGCATGCATATATGAAGATACTCAGCTTTATGTACAACTACTTAATTACCACACTCGATATATATATAAATATAGTATCATTTATTCTACAGGATGAGCGTGTCCTTAAAGGTTGTAACTAAAGGAACACGGGAAAAGTTTACCAACATTTTATAAAAAGCATAACTCTTTAGGGATCATTTAATTTTCTATTACTCTCAGCGGTAGATTGGGGAAGGGCGGGGGGGGGGGGGGGATCTACAGCCATGAACACCAAATTGTGTAAATTAAAAAATATACCATAATTTTACATTACATTCTAATTTATATATTTGTACGACTGCACTTACTGCTATCGAGCTTAATATATAGTTGTTCATATAGTCAGTCATATAGTTGCTTATAGAGTCAGTACTTTTGATATGTATATCAAATATGCCTTTTTAAAAATACAATATTTCCTTTAGTTCTCCAATTAACACTCTGTATGGTGATAATTTGTGGTTTTAAAAGGCAAGTTTTTCATTTAGTTGTGTTTGTGTTACTGGTAAAAATTGAGCTGTAATTATACTAGTTTACTTAATTTTTAGTAATTGAAATTTAAGAAATACAATAATTCCGAAAGTACAATGACAACAACTACGTATGTAAATTGTTTCTGAATAAATAGCTAGTATACTTTAAACCCCTTTACATCTTAGTTATTTATTCTCCCGGCCATTCAATCGGCTTCTCTTAGTCCTCGGACGAGACGAATGGTCTGGGTTTTCGACATCTTAGTTATTTTCTATAGAAATATAAATGTGTTTTTACACATCTCAGGTTAGCAAAATAATAGTTTGTGAAGCAAAATCATGCATTTCTTTCTCATTAATTTTTAGCATGTTCATTGTAATCATCTTAAATGTAAATATATCAAAATACAATAGTATTTGAAGGATATCAGAGTAAAATATATGTATATTTATATAAAACGCTCACACAAATAATAAATAATTTTGGAAAAAATCAAAATTCAACACAGTCTGTTTCTCATACTTTTTATTTCGAATATTAAGTAGTATGATTTTTGGAAATTGAACTTCTCTAAAATGAGTCATTTACTATTTTTAACAAGTCTTAAAAATTTATGTCATTTAAAATGACAAATTTTTAATTTCATTTAAATTCCCAGTTAAATGTTTTAGGTCTATATCATCAAGTTGCATTTAGTTGACTATATTCATATATCAATAGCGACCCCTTTTTACTAATAAACGGAAATCAATTTGTTGCAAGGGTCCTATCAATATTTTAAGCCAGGGACCCCAAGCAAGCATGATCCACCTTTGATGACTGTGTGTTTGGGTCTGAGAGTATAACCGGGAATGTCATTAGTAGCAGAGAGCGATGGTAAAAACCAGCCAACAAAACTGTAATGTATGATGAAAACAGACTGTGCATCTTGAAATCAATCCTATTATAGATACTCTTACTACTGAAATAAAAAGTTCCACAAAATGCTACTTGCCAAACTGAAATTCATTGAAAATTAACTTCAGTGTGGCTCAGCTCGACATTCTCATACCAGATTCTACTGTTAAGTAGCTTGTTTTTTGTTTGCAAATTTTACAAGAAAAAAAATTTCAAAAATCTATATTGTTGGTTCAAATGATCATAATTAAAGCATGTTACCTTTCATTTTAAAATCTTGAAAATATATTTCGACTCATAGGTACTAAGTTTGATAATGTATCCCATCGGGAGAGGAAGGGGGAAATCTTTCGATTGATACCATACTTGGCATTGAACCCCGTGGGGGTAACTTGCCCATCATGTCATGAGCACAAAAATTGTATCAACTATTTTTCAATACGATTGAAACTGTTAGGTTTCATGATCATTGGGCCAAACAACCTCTTTTATGCATAATTATGTTAAATTTTGTCCTATGCTACCAAAAAAATATAAAATTTCACAGTTTTCACTTGATCTACACTGAGAACAAATATTTTTTCACTCTCTTCTGTAAACATTTATGTTAAAGTTATATTAACATAATAAACAACTATATTAATATTTATATAATATTTAAAATATATCAAAAAACAAAACTTATAAACCTTAGAATTTCAAATAATATTTTATAACTATAAATTAGGAGAAAAGTAATTACATATTATTCACTATAATGGGAGAAACTGCTGACACTTACCTATGCATATTTTATTAGCTAACATACATATATATATATATATATATCTCCAGATTTAGCATTTAGTTTTAAAATATAAGTAACATAAAACACAGTGAAACAGTTATGAATATAATTTTCTAAATTTAACTTTTCTGTTTTGTGACAGTAACTTGTGCAATATTATTACTTTTACACTAATACTATATTTCAAAAACTCTTGATATCTACCTAGTTAACTTGAACAACATTTTATATTGTAAATCTAGAATTCATAAAAAATGCGAAAAAACATACCTGTTTAAAAAATCTGAAAATTCTTCATTTAAAATTCAAGCAAATTTGTGCATAATTTTCTGTCGTACTTCAGATGGGAAAATAACTTAATGGAAATTTATTAACCATTTTAACTTTCAGACTAAAAATAAAGCTTTTTAATTTAGTAATGAAAATCACGACAATAGTTACACCTCAGTATGCATGCTATATGCTAGTACACACCATGTATTGATTTATATTTATATCTTCATGAAATTTAAATTACCTTTTCCTTTTTGAAATGTAAATTACCTTAACTTGTAATGACATGTAGTATATGTACAAATTTTAATTATCCATAAGTTAGGTTACCACACTAAGTAGAAAATCGTTGTCTTTCTACATGCAATGAAACTATTTAAAAATTATTAAATCCAGCAAAAAAATGTAAAAGTATTTCTTGAAATAAGGAAGTAAAATACAAAAAAAGGGCTTTTATGAGTTATAAAAACTTTTTATCTTACAAATCTAATTAAGTGACATCAAATTTATATTAATAAAATGTATCATACTGTATATGCAGCAATAAATAGCTAGTTTTGTATTTTATCTGAAAAAAGTATATTTAAAATTAACTCAAATTTGCAAAGTATCCGAGTACCATGCATGTGTGTATGTTTTAACTAGTACACACCATTAATACGGACGGTCTGGGTCTTCAACACCATTAATATTGTGTTCAAATGTGAGATTATTTATTATTCTTGTTGAAATGTGAAGTTATTAAGTTTTTCTTGAAGCAAGTAAATAAAATACAAAAAAGACTTTTTATGAGCATATAAAAACTTTATTACAACAAATTTATAAATCCAAGTAGTTGGAGTTAACAAAGTTACATAAAAATAAAATGTATCTGCCGCAAAAGCTAGATCCATATTTTGTCTGAAAAGTATCTGCATAACATGTGTCATATTCAAACAAAAGTTCAACCCCTGCCCCCCCCCCCCCCCCATTTATATGTACTGAATACCAACCTGATATATATTAAATGATGTACATAAAGTATGGGATATAAATAAATACTACTGATTTTACAGTAAAAGCTTTTATATCAAATCTAAAGAAATTTGATATTTGCATCCCCCCTCCAATTGAGTTCTCAAAATAAAATAAAAAATGCTATGAAATTTAAATTTACAGTTTAGACTTTTGAGCACTAGTTTAGCAACCCTGGATACTCAAGAGGGTACCGTAGTTAAATGAAGAATGGTAAAATATATTATGTTATAACTAGTAAACACAGCACAAAAGTAATTATTTTTAACAAAAGCCTGACAATTCAACAATAAATACAGACATCAATATGAAAATTTAAGTGTGAATGCATTATGCAATGATCACACAGATACCCCCCCCCCCACACACACACGTTTTATTTTCTTAAACAATTATACAAAGGCATATTGCATATATTTCATTTGTAATACAGTTTCTATGTTCTATGATATATCAAGGCTATTTCGATAATTCTATGATTTATTATAGCTATTTCGATAATTCTATGATTTAGCAAGGAGCAAGGCTGCAATTTGATTCATTGATACTTTAGATTAACTTAACATAACATATCATGGTGCAAGGAGTAATTTGTAACAGATTTAGTCTTTCTATTCTTCTAGATCTTGTCTTGTCTATTTTGTCCCAATGTTTTAGGCAGCCTTGCTCCATCCCGCCCATATTAGGCACGTGTGAACGTGGAGCTAATCTGACGTAACAGATATACGTAGCGAGATATGTCAATCAATAAGAGATTCAAGCTATATAAGCTGGATATAATTTTTTAAACAATTTAAAGTTATTTGATGTATTTCAGAAAGAGGATTTTCATTAATTGCCATTTATGTTCTAAAAACACCTAGATTTAATTTTTATGTCTTCATCGTATTACGGATGGATATCTTTTTCTATTTACGCATGTACAATTATTGAAATTCATTCTAACTACGATTCGCATTTGAGCACATAATGTAATTTTTGAAACATATCAGCAAGCTGGGTATTTTTCTTTGGATTAGGTGGATTTTAAAACATCTGATTCATTATCAATTTATTTTGCTCGCACTTTTAAAATCATTTTAATCATCAGTATTATTTTGTGTTGAAATTGCATTCCTCTTACTTTCAAGTTTTCTACAACATATTCAATTGCTTGCAAACATAAATATTAAATATTTTATTCTGTTTTAAATGTTTTCTTGCCACAATTACAAATGACAATTAGTAAATAGTATTGCATGATTCATGTATGTGGTTACAATATTTCACAATTATCTAATATTTCACCCACTGCATTTTAATAAACAATGGCCCACACTCCAAAATATTTAGTATAATATACCATTAAAGCATTGGTAAATATACCACTTAAAGCATTGATAATCTAAATTTCTTCATAGGAATGCTGTTGTGAATCTGAGATTTGATTTAAACTTTTATGTCAGCTTTATATGTTCATGGATGCAATTACCTTACTTGCAATGAGAGCAGGGTGCAGCAAAAAAAGCGCTATCGCATCGCAAATTGCGATAGAAAATTTGTGTTTTGCTATATAAAAATAAATTTGAATCGCATTTTGAGACTTTTATGTTAAAAATCATAACAAATGATTCATAACGGTAAAAAAAAATCTTTCCGTATACGTGCATAGCTTCTCTAATATTTATGGTTTTTTCTTTTATATTTCGAATCCTGCATCTCGATATGTTTATAGGTACATTTTTTAAGAACTAGTGAAATAATAGTTGTGAAATGCAAGTCAAAATATCGAAACTGCTATAGAAATGAAATTTTGATTAGCAGTTTGCTAATCAAAAATATTCCCTTATTCTGCACCCTTCTTCCTCTTCAACGCAGACCGTCCGACCTTCCAATAAGGCATAAGATATCTATTTGGACGACCAGAAAGTGCCACCCAATTCAGACTGAAACCCAATGGGGATGGGGGAGGCATCCACAGGGAACGTACCCTCCTTCCTTTACCACCAACCTCTCGGATAGACTTACGGACCCACATGTTTAACATGATCGTACTCTGCATGAACACGGCGGCAGTTTTGGCAGTGACAGGAATCGAACCCGGGACGTCCAAGTGCAATTCCCACGAGCTAACCACTGGACTGTCGCGCCCCTTATTTTGCACCCTGAATGAGAGCCTGAATTGAACTTTGGGAATATTTTTATAGGCAAAGTTCTCTCAAGAGTTTAATTTCTAATAAATTTGAAGCCGGCTGCATGGTAGCACTTAATATATTAGTCCCCATAGAAATTCACGTTATTGTGGCATATAGCAAAGCACGTTTTCTTGCTGCCATTGTAGGTATTAATTATACCGTGTTGATAACATGCTTCTTTAAAACAAAATATAAATATCCCTTACTTCATATTACGTTAAACAAATGCGTACTTAGAATGTTAACGATTTGTACACAAATATTTGTTCAGAAATTGTTTTAAAATTGTGCTTTGTATACAGGGATAACTAAAATGTGTAAATTGATGAAAGTAAGAATGTTAATTTTTTTTTTTTTAAACTACACTAAAAATTTACTTGCACAATGATTTGGAAAAAAAATATATATGCATCCTGAGATTGTTATTTAAAAACATCATATCACTTTCATACCAAATCTTTTCAGACATAGTTAGAGATGTGTATCAGTAAATTTTCCATTTCTATTTCATTTTAATAGATTTGAAAATTCTTTTTACACTGCTTTTTAAAAAGCAAGTAACTTTACAAATCTTTGATTATTTATTTTTTTAATTTTGAGAAAGATGGTTCAGTCATGATAACAGTCATGTAAAAATAATTTGCGGAGACTGAAAAACGGAGTCCAAAATTTGCAAATATGGAGTTTCATGATATATATATTTTAGCTAGGTTACATTTAAGACTGTCGGATTATCAGCTGTCGAAATGAGGTAAGAAATAAAAAAATTAATTTAAAACAAAATATTGGGCAATAAATATATTTTTTTCCAAAAGCATTAGACAAAGTGGTCACTGTACAGTACATGAAAAACATTTAAATTAATTTATATGTTATAAAGTAAACTTCTATAAACAGAAATTTACATACAAAAGCATTTAGTCTATTAAAATAAATATACCTTAGAACAGCTGAATGAACCTGAACATAGCCACCGTTAGATATTTTAGGCATATACAACAAATATGCACCCTCCGTATTTTACAAGTTATTGATCTATTTCTACAAACGGTTTAGGCAAAAAGGAATCCGGTGTGTGGAACAGTCCAGTTGTTAGTGCACGGGGATTGCACTCAGATCACCCAGTTTGATTCCCAGCTCTGCCCTAACTGTCTATGTGTTCATGCGGAGTACAGGAATGTTAAATATGTGGGCCTATAAATTCTTCCGAAAGATACAGTGCCCGTAGATGCTGCCCCTACTGGTTTCTGGTCTAAATTGGATGGCACTTCCCGGTCATTTAAACAGATGCCTTACACCTTCGGGTAGGTCAGATGGTGTAGGTAACTCTAAAAAGAACACCGCCCCACCCGAAGGTACACGGGAAAGAATCAATGTCGCCACGATAGCGCACCCAGGATACCAGGGCAGGGCCAAATGGCCACCACGACCCGTACCATCCTCTCCAGCCACCCAACAACACCAACGGCAAGCCAAGAAAACGGCGGGCGCAAAGACAACAAAACAGCAAAACCCATGGCAAACGCGTCCTGCCATCTGGAGAGAGTCATCCTCTGATGGGTCCCTCAAAACTTTATTTTTCAATCAATTTTACAATACAAGGTACATCTCCCTTAATTTAGGGATACTTTCAATTCTTCGTGGTTCTTCCATCAACATGGATACAATCATTTCAACTTTAACCAATTCTATATAAGAAACAAAGTAATAAGTTTAAAAACACAAGTAGCACCTGGTTACCAAGAACAAATACAACCTACTGGGTTGTTAAAGAAACAGAATAACATAATACATATCATAATAAATTTCATGAGACAATTCAAATTATAATAATAACATATTTACAAACTTAATCATCAATACAATCTTAAAAATCCAACTGTACAAATATCAACTCTTATTTCATTTCCATAGATAAAACGTTTTTCATAATTTCTTTATCACCAACTCTACACTTACGAAACAAGCACAATTTAAAAATATTTTCACATTTTTATAATTTAAAGGGAAGTAAGTACTTCTAATAGAGTCCCAAAGTTCACATTCATATATCGTATGATTTACAGTTCCATCTGATTTTCCATAATGACATCTTTTGTTTTTTCCAAAGAATCTGCTTTGGTAGTCTTTAAAAGCTCCATGATAAGTCAGGACTTGATTCAGATAAAAATCTCCGTAGAGGTGATTCGTAGATACTCTTCTGATTTCATTGTGCAACTTCTTCCCCTCTCGACACTCGTCCCATCTCTCTTGCCATTTCCCAATTAAATCCACTTGTATTTTCTTCTTGATTTGTTGTTTACTCCATTTAAAGTGATGATTTATATCTATCTTCTCTGTTGCGTCTTTTGCCAGCTCATCCGCCTTTTCATTTCCAGTAATTCCTATATGAGCTTTCACCCAATGTAGTTCAATGAGGTCTTTATTTTTGACCAATTCTTCTTTCAACTGTAGAATTTCATCATTGTTATTTTCGTAGGAACATAGTGCCTGAAGTACCGACCTTGAGTCGGTGCAAATGTGCACTTTGCCAAGATTTTGTTCTAATATGTACTTTGTTGCTTTCCATAAAGCATAGAATTCCGCATTATATACAGTTGTTGTGTCATTTAGTCTGTATTGTTCATAGTGCAAAATTTCCTCTCCTTGAAATTCTACAAACGCGCAACCAACTCTTCCATTTATTTTAGATCCATCTGTATAGAGGGTCTTGTGGCCATTATTAGGGACTTTGTCGTTCCATCGCAAAATCTGTTCTTTCCAAGGAGGTTTTTTAGAGTAACTTAATTCCTCCATTTCTGTATGTTCGATGATCTCATCTCCGATCATCATACTTTCCTTCTAATGTATTCCTTTGTAAAGGGTAGTTTCTCCTTTTAGCTTTAAGTCTAGGGGCAAGCAGCCCACTAAGACTTGTAAGTCCATATTGGATGCTGTTCGATAGCACTTGATTATAGATAAAAGAGCAATTCTTTGAATCTGGTTCACTTTATCATTTATTCTTCTTATGTCTCTGTACCAAATTTCCGCCCCATACGAAATAAATTTTTCTACCGCCTTTAGGTAGATCTCTTTCTTATTTCAGGTCTAAGACCCCATGCCGCTCTTATAATTCTATTTAATTTCCCATGGAAATTTAACACTTTATTTTTCACTTCATTTAGATGAGGAGTCCAAAAAAACTTGCAATCAAATTGTACCCCCAGGTACTTAAGGTTCTTCTCATAACTTATTCTCTTTCCATATAATTTTATATCAGGAAAACATGTAATAGTTTTCTTATATGGGAACATAATATATTTGGACTTTCCGCTGCTAAATTTTAAGCTATATTTTTCTGCCCAAAGCTCCAACTTCCTAATTGCAGAAGTTCCTATATCTCCTAGTAAATAGGAGGCTCTTGATCTAATAATAATTGCAATATCATCTGCAAAGGCTTGTATTCTAACTTCTTCATTTTTAAAATCAATTTTTAATGCTTCATCCATTATAATTAACTACAACATTGGAGCCAAGCTAGAACCTTGTGGTACTCCAATATCGTAATACAAATATGTATCCGATTCTTCAATATAAACTTTCCTTTCACTTAGGAAACTATTTACAATCTTCTTTAATTTTAAAGGCAAGGAATTGTCTTTTGACATCTTTCTTTCTAACTGTATTAAAAGCATTTTGTATATCCAATGAAATTAAACAGGTTATTTTATTATTACTCCTGTTTTCAAATCTATTTTCAACAATAGATTTCAATGCATCTATTGTACTCATGTGTTTTCTAAAACCAAATTTATAGATGGTGTAGGTAATAAAATTGAAGCCTCCCGAACCCCTATACAAAGAATTCTTATGCCTTACCTGTCAGTGCTTCTGTACTAGGCTGCGGTTTGAGAGGTATGGAATACTATTTTAAGTACTGCTTTAGTAATAACTGAATTACAATTAAAATAAATTAATGCCATTAACAAATTTATTGAAGTGAAACCCCGGTTTTGTAATACAAACATTATATGCAGGAAAACAAAATACAAGGAAAACTCCATTTTAATTAGAATATAAAAATCAAGGAAAATATATAAGAAATACATAGACCACTTATCAAGTTTCAAGTTATCACTTTTTCATTTGATAAAAATTTAATCAAGAACAATTTCAAATATATATTCGTATATTTCATTCAAGATTGATTTGGTTTCCATAAGAACTTTTTTACCTTGACCTTAATACATAGACTTGTAAAGTTCTTTATTGTAAACAACTATGCTGCTTCTAATTTATACAAAAAAATTGAAGCAAATAATAAATAAATATCAAAGAATGTAAGGTGAAATTGAATAAATTAAAACATCAGGATATTTGAAGTCAAATTGCCTATTAACTATTAAGAAAACAGCCACTTCCATATAGCTTAGACATGTCTATCAAAGACTTGCTGTAGCTCGAGTATAAATTGTGTGCATAATTTCTTTAAGTTCCATTTCCAATGGAACTTAAAGAAAATATGCGCATACGATATTCCATTTCCAATGGAATATCGTCTGATGTGGGTAGATAGAGAGCTTCGTCACTCCTGAAAATCCCGCTTGACGCTTAGCTTTACTAGACAAAGTAAACATACTTTGTTTATTTACAAATTATTTGGATAGACGCTATCTCTCTTGTCAGCCATAAAACCAAAATAAATAAAATATTTCTACAAAATTAACTCTTTATAAAAACTTAAAACAAAATTGTAACATGTTACACATATAAACATACAAGGTTACCGAATGGATTTTTAAATGAAATGATGAAATCAGTGGCGTGCAGCGATCTTTTGTTTTACGCAAGCACAGCATTTAATTCTGGTATATAAAAACAATAGAAAAAATATATTACAGTCAACTCTTCTATATTGTGGTACTCTCATAATGCAGATTCTATATAATGTGGAGCAAAAATTGTGACAGCCCTGTCATAAGGCAAATTTCATAAAACGCGATAGTCTTATAAAGCGGTTTCTCTATAATACCCATCAGTTTAAGCAGTCTCCCTATAGCATGATTACACTTTTACGGTTCGAAATTAATGGGGAATTCCCCGGTTTTTTCATCCACGTACATCACCATATGTCAATTTCAGTTATCAAGGAAATCCTCTGTAAAATAAATTAATACATTCACCTCAAATGCATTAGTAGATGAAAATATGGGTAAAGAATGGGTTTCAAATTTCGATTTAAGTGGTGTGAAAAGGGGACTGGGTTTAGGTAAAATTGGAAAATTACTTTATTGAAAATGATCCTTCATCAGTACGAAGTGCAAATTTTAAAAGATAATTACAAAATTGTTTAGCTCCTTTCAGAGAGAGTAGCTCCTTTCAGGTAGAGTTACAAATTAAAACTACATTTGAAAACGAAAATGAAGGTATGCAAAGTGAAGAGGACATTAAAAGAATTAGGCCACTAACTAATATTTAACAGAAGTGATGAATATTAATAGAATTTTTGTTGGAAAAATGTTTTAATAAAAATAATTCGAAATATGTAAAATATTTTTGCCATACTTTTGTATCTATAAACTTATATTTCATAACCATATTCACCATAACATGGTACTCTAAAAATACCATTTTATATAACGTAGAATGAATCAGTCTGATTTATATGTGGTTCTGAGTTCCACTTAATGCAATTTACGAATTAATCTGATGTGCACTAATCTGAACGACGGAAGCTGCAATTTTGACCGCATAACTGCAGACCGCAACTTTCAGAAACGATTCCTCCAAAACGACTAATCTCAGCTCATTCAAATTTTTATCACTTTTCTTATTTTCTTTGCAAAAGATGTGTCGAAGAAATATCTTAAATGCTGTAACTATGATATTTTGGTTTTGAATTAAAGGTATGTTGAACTCTTTCTATGGCGGTCTAGGTAGTTCAAAATATCAGTCATTCTAGTGTTAATCGCATTATGGGAGGGTTGACTGTACTGTTGAATCTGTTTGTACAGAATTCCAATCTTCTACTTTTTTTGCAAACGCATTAATGACATTTTCGTGGAAATTAAGAGTTCTTATTTCTCAAATTTGAAGAAAACTTTTTAAGATACGGCAAAAAAGTGTATCTTTGCTATTATTAATTAAGATTAATTTCAGCTTGGTCACCAATGATCTATCATTAATCACCGTTTCACAAATTCTGCTGAAATATTATAGTAATTTTTTTCTATTTTTTCAAACTGATGTTAGGTAAGCAATGCTTGCATTGCTTCTATGGACTGCATACCACTGGACAAAATCCAACTAAAACTGATAATATTTGGGAAACAGTTGAAGAGTTTCTACAATTATGACAGATGACCACCAGCCATGACCAGTGAGTTCGAAAACTTTTTCATGACCACTGCCATTTAAAAACTTGTTTCGTTCACAGTGCAGTTATAACCAGAATAACCAAGGATTTTCTCAATCAATGTTATGTAGTCACATGATACACAGAAGACATGTTTTGCCTGAAATGCTGTCTAGAATCGTGCAGAATAACTTTGCTGTTTTTTTTTCTGGCGAGTTGCTTGATAACTGATAAATAATTGTTAACGGAGATGACTATTCAGTTAACTTTTCAAACACATCCTTGACATGTGCAAAAGTTATACAATAAAAGTAATGCTCAACTCATTGATTGTTCCAAAGCTGGACCAATTTTTTTAAGCATAAATGATAACAGAAACTGAATATCGCAACAAAATTACTTACTTCTACAAAAGAAAGCTTGTTGAATGAATGTTTGTCCGAAAGTACATACTAAATTAGTTAAAATATATTTCTACATGTGTGTATGCCTGCATTGTGTAACTATTTATTACCAGGCATGGGGTGGTTTATGTAAAAAGATACTAGTATGAATTGTTATAAATATTGGCAAATAATTGATCAGTTACACATGCAATATAATTTTTACATACATCTTTACAAATTCTTGGCCAGAAAAACACTGAAAGCTTGCTGATATTTTATAAACAGCAGAAACTTCATTGTGTTCGCCTAGCCTTTCCGACATTTAACAAAATATGCAGTCTTTTAGCGTGTACACGATTTATACACGATTGATAAGAATTTTATATTTTTGTAAATAATACTTGAAATTGATGTAAAACAATCTTGAAATGATGTTCGATTATTGTTAAAAGGAAATCTGCGTTGTTATACATATTAAAATATAACACTTACTTGATTGATACAGATTGATTTTATATCCAGCATAATAACCATAATAGCATTATAGGCATATATTGAGACAAGAATGAAAATAGGATGTACGGGAAGCGAAGTGACGTTTTTGTTCTACGTCAGAATGGCGCGCCCCCAGTATGGGTGAGACGGAGGCGGAGCCGTATAAAGTAGTAATTTGGATACTTCGTTTCAATATATGCTTCCCGCCCATACCAAGGCTACCTAAACCAAGGCCACCTTATTCTAGGTGGCCTTGGTTTAATGCGTCCAAAAATTGTCCTAATCTTAATTGGTCGATGATTCTTTTTGATCTGACCTTTTGAGGTAAGTTAGAGTGATACATTTTATTCTGTGGGCTAATGCTTTCACGGTTTCGCCTTCAAATTGTTTGTAAATTGTATTTGGCGTGTCGTTATGCTTGTTCTCTGTGAAAAAAATTCTAGGAATCTATCTCGTATGAACTTTCTTTTCGCAATTTAGCGGAACTCGCTAGGAGTTTTAATGCGTTTCTTTTAAAGGCAGTTTTAATGCTACAAGCTTTTCTGGTTCGGTCTATTTTCCCAGTTTGGCTATCCAATCAAATTGATTGATGAAAATCTTCAGTCTGTTTCAACATTCTGTTTCAACATTTCCTTCAAATACCCCAAGTAAAAATCTTAACCCTTGTATGCGGTTTTGGTTCTCGCCTCCCTGCTCGGGCGCTTCTGCACTATTTGTATCAGGCATCCTATACAATTTATATATTCTGCCAAATTGCTAATTATTAGCTAACTTATTATTTACAATATTACATTCATAGGTATTTGTCCTCCCATGATGCAGCATATTCATCCCGTAAAAAAAATTCTCTTAATTTTTAATTAAATTATCCAGTCAATTATTAATCGAGGTACTTTGATGATTGTGCACAGGACTGGTCTCGGCGCCATAATATATTGCGTGGTTCCGCTGAAAACTTACCGTTAAACATTGGCCGCTGGTCGTACTTACGCACGCTACTTGCTCACTTACCGAGCATAACTCAAGGTGAAGTTTATTTGAAAAATGTATCATGAGAACACACAATAAATACTAATTAAGGTTAAGTGAAATAAAGCTTTTATTTTAAAAAGCACATGTAATATTAAATCTATGTACTTAATCTTAAGACACACGATGAAAATTCATACAATGCAATTTAGAGTTGGCAGAAATTGCGAATGTTAAAAAACTCTCTCTCGTTTTAAAATCCCATCCTGATATTCAAATTACTTAGTCTCTTTAATATCTGGCACTCAGAATGCAGCGGGGAAGAGGGCAAAGGACTTACCCATTATACAGCAAGGGTAGACACTCATCGGGACGGTTTTCCTCCGTCTTTGTGGGGTCCGCACACTTCACTCCTCAAAAAACCAACTGACTTCTCCGTGAATACCTCGCCCCTATCCCGGGAATCGGGCGCCCTCGACCTGGCCAACAGCCGGTCTACACTCAGGCCGTGGCACTAGAATCATGATGTGACGCTAGAAGGGGAACTCTCACTAACTCGGAAAAACTTGCAAATTGAGAGTTAAAAAATATTTCAAAATAATTACACTTTTACTCATTTCTATGCCCAAATTTTAGCACAGTTAATTTCATAAAGGTTATCTAAACTTAGATGGGAGACGGGGGTGTATATTTTTACTGGAGCTACCACAAAGCAAGAACTACTCTGTCTAAATGATTGCAAAATTATATATATTCTAGATCCTTTTACAGTTACAAACCCAGTGTTAATGAATATAAGTAGCTTTCATTTTTTTCTACTACTGTAAACAATGCAATTAATATGACATCAAAATTTCTACAACCATATGTATAATAGCAAAAAAATATTGTGTGACAATTCTATTTCTACATATAATTCGAAATATTTTCATATTGCTGATGAGAAAAATTACTTCAATTGATTTCTAATAAATATTTTAGGTTCATTAGGATTTAACGAAGCAAAATTTATTGCCAAACTTACTTTAAAATACAATCGCAGATGTAATGGACAATTTTGCAACATATTATAGTATAATGTGTGGTATAATATGTATACAATAATTCGATAAAATGCATCAGTATCTCCAATGTTTCTAATTTAGTTACGTATAGTTAGGTTTAATATGATATGATGATTTCAAAGTTGTATAAATTCCGTAAATCAGAAAAATTTGCCTCTTTAAGGTTTTCATTATTTTGGAAATCAGGGTACTGCAATTTAGTGTCTTTTACATTTAACCAATTATTTCTTATAGATTTTAATAAATGAACACGATCATACATCAAATACAGAGGTATATCAGAATTACTTGGATTATATATAGCATCATTAAATTTATTGTGGTTCTTAAAAAAAGCAAACATGCTTCTATTAATATTGTTGTTATTTTAACTTGCAAATTAACATAGATGCCAAATTATAGAGCTTTTGTCCCGTAAATGTTGAAATTGGGGCAATTGCTACTACGTCTTTAT
Organism: Amaurobius ferox; assembly: GCA_951213105.1. Lineage (NCBI taxonomy): Eukaryota > Metazoa > Arthropoda > Arachnida > Araneae > Amaurobiidae > Amaurobius > Amaurobius ferox. The sequence continues at coordinate 36,944,635 of OX578142.1, forward strand.
AATTCGAAAACATAGATGTAATCAAAAACACTTGGTCAGTTTTTGCTTTTTCATTACTATCAAAACAATCACCGGTAACTTTACCACATTTAAACGTATACCTAGGATCTATACGTATACCATAAATCTCATTAAGAGAGAGACAAATTTTTGGTCATCGTTTAAACATTGTACCCTACTTTAAATAACTATTACACGGATTAAAAAAAATCTGAATCCACATTTAACTTTTTTGAAATTCTACTTAATGTTCTCACATGAGGCAATGTCAACACCTTTGAATTTCTAAATGCCTTATAGCAGCAATTTCTAAACATACCTGCTTCTGTTTCTCCAACAGCTTCGATATAATTAAGTTGTGATGGAGTAGAATGCACAGTTTCACATGCACTTATTAATAAATCCAGATCACGTTTATTTGTAATTAGGCTAAATTGTATTCCACATTTTTATAGCTGCTTCTCACTGCACTGGAGATTTTTAAAAATCACATCGAACGTTTTTTCTTGGCATATGCAGATACTCGCAATAACATATGACACAGATGATGCATTAATGTGAACTTTAAGAGATATAAACTATTTAAAAAAATGGCTCTAAAGCACCCATGAAAGTTATTTAACTGATAATAAAACATAAGAACAACTTATTATGCACAAAACACGATGCCATAAAACTAATAGAACATTTCAAAAACCTCAAAAACGTTTTGCAATCATCAACCACCCCACGAGGGACGCGGATCGCGCTTGGATTTTTGTTCCCTTCTTTCCGAATGCTCCCCTCTTAACGTGACGTCACGACAATTTCTCCTCCGTGGCGCCACGGCCTGTATGTAGATGGCTGTGCCTGGCCCCATGGCTGTCTTTTGGTCGCAATAGGTTGAGAAACCCACAAATTCAGTGACGTGGTCGGGCTCTACCGAGTCATTGGATTCGACTTCTTCCAAAGGTTTGGCGAAAATTGTGGGGCGTTAGCTCTTGCAGGTGTCCTATTTTATTTAAAAAGACATAGCGTACGATCTGCAGCTGGTCCACTACTCAGGGAATTGGAATATCAAACGTTTCCAACACCAAACTACTAATAGAAAGGAGAAAATGAATGCGTAGACGACGATATCTGGTACGTCAACAAGGGAGTGAGTTCAGGACTCGACAACCCTGTGATTAACGGGTGGGGATTGCACCAGGGCAGTAAACTTGGTCCCATTCTTTTTAACATTTACATAAGCGACATACCTAGAACCAACAACATTATTCTTTGTTTGTATGCAGACAACACTGCCATTCTTGCCACACACCACAGCACCAGCTACCTACACCGATACTTACAACATCACATCGACACTCTCGAACCCTGGTTAGAGAAATACCGCATCAAAATAAACCCTAACAAATGTCAAACTGTATTTTTCTCACATCAACGTTTTCCGACCCAACCAATCATAATTAACGATCAGCCAGTTGAGACGACATGTAAATATCTCGGTGTTACTCTTGACAGCAGACTTACATGGAAACCCCACATTGCAAAACTCAAAAATAAAATAAACTTTGTAAAAGCAGAACTGAGCTCCCTCCTGTATTCGAATGATGTCAGCATTGAAAACAAAATACTACTTTACAAATCAGTTATCCGCCCCATCGTTCTCTATGCTTCCCCAATTTGGGGCTACGCTGCGAAATCTAATGTAAAAAAATCCAAATCATTCAGAACAAAATCCTACGTTCTATCAGTATCAGAAAAGCCTCAAGATACTTGAAAAACTTTGTAATACATCGCGATTTCAAAATTAAAACAAGTACTGTTTCTCTTGAGTGTGGTTTCAGTGCTTTAATTGTATAAAAACACTAGCAGTATACCCATTTTTCGTATGAAGTATATAATATAAAGCTTAAAATGCACAATTATGTGCAAATTCCTATAGTGTACTAAATGACATTGTTAATCAAAATATTCTATTAAAATATTTAATTTAATGCTCCTAAAAAGAAGTTTAAAAATATCTGTTCTTGCTATACAAAATTATCTTCACGAGCAGATCTGAAGAATAAAATGTCCTGGTCTTGTTTGTAAACAAATTTACAAAATATATGAAGTTGAATAAATTGCAGTTGAATAAATATGCAAAATAAAAGTGCTAAAACTGTATAGGGCCCATACTACAACTACAACTTATGAGTTTCTAAAATCTTTGCCAAAATAAAACAGATGACGTAATAAATTGAAAATATCAATAATCCTGTAATCTTAAAACCTAAAGGCCGTAATTGATTCCAGTATATGCCAAAATATGTGCAAATATACTTATATTCTCGTAGAGTAGAAGATATATCCATGCATTTGTTAAAGATTACTTTGTACTACAATATATGAGTATCAACAATTTTTGCAAAAATAAAACAATGACAATAATAAACTGAAAATATCAATAATGTTAATGTTTAAACCTGAAGACCATAATTGATATAATCCAGTCAAAAATGTAATATCAGTGATATTTATTTTATATACCTATCTTTATTATTTAAATCAGAAAGGATTTAATAAAAATCATCTGCCGTATAAACAGATTGGATTTAAATCTGTTACTAAAAGGCATGATAAAATTTTCTTCAAATAAATTGGCGGAAAAAATATCGTCTACATAACACTATATAAATGATTTAATTGTTCGTTTTTAATTAATATCTGGACAACCCCTGGTCTTATAAACTCAAAACATGGACTACATTTTAAGTCAGGCTATTTCAAGGCTACCCACAAAATTTCATTTAAATTCGGTTCGGTTGCTCTCCCGTGATGATGAGACAGACAAATTTTCAATTTTATTTATATAGATTTAGAGAAATAGATTGAAAATCAGCAAAATAAGTAAACTTTTAGTTATCTATTAAAAGTCTACATTTGGATAATTTTAATCCACAATCAGTCATTCATAAATGATATGTTTCAGCTGACAAATGTAAATATGTCAATAGCTAGGAAGAAATTGTTATCCACTCTGAGTGTGTACTTTTGTTATTTTCTTACATATCATTATCAGCTTATGTAGGAATGTACTAAAATTTGTATTTACACAAGACTTTACAGTTATGTGCATATTTATATTATTTTATATTTTGACATAACATTACATAATCTATATAAAAAAATTGAAAATCTGTCTGATTATCATGGGAGAATGGCTGAACTGAATTTATTGAAATTTTATGGGTAACGGAATAACCCTGCACTTAAAATTTAGTGCATATTTCAAATTTCTAAGACCAGGAGTTGTCTAATTATTAAAATATTAATTAAAAATGAACAATTAAACCTTCCATAGAGATAGCATTATGCAGACTATATTTCTTCCGCCAATTTATTTAAAGAAAATTATATCATGTCACTTAGCAATGGATTCAAATCCAATGTGTTTATGTAGCAGAAGATTTTTATTAAATCTTTTCTGATTTAAATAATAAAGATATGTATATGTATCAAATAAATTTCACTGATATTGCATTTTTGATAGAATTATATATCAATTACGGTCATTATTATTATTGATATTTTTGGGGATTGTTGATAGTTTCAATTTATTACGTCATTATTTTATTTTGGCAAAAATTGTTGAAACTTATAGTAAATAGTACGGAAACTCTTCCACGAATGCATGGGTATATCTTCTAATCTATGAAAATATAAGTAGTACAGGTATAGTGGCATATATTTTGACATATATTATAATCAATTACGGTCTTCTGATTTAAAGATTACGGAGATTATTGATATTTTCCTTTTATTATGTCATGTGTTTAATTTTGACAAGGATTATTCAAACTCATATTGCAATACGGGTAATCTTTTACTAACAGACGGGCACATCTTTTAATATATACGACAATATAAATAGTACGGAATATCTCTCTATACAATTTTAGTGCTTTTTTTAGGCATATATTGGAATTAGTTATGGCCTTTAGTTCAGTATTATCAGTTTTGGCAAGATTAAGGATATCTTTAATTTATTACGTCATCTGTTTTATTTTGACGAAGATTTTAGAAATTAATATGCTGTAGTATGTGTAATCTTCTACTAATACACAGGTATATCTTTTAATATTCACGAATATAAGTAGCACGGGTACTATACTATTTGAGCACTTTTATCTTTTATTTTGCACTTATTGATTCAATTTCATGTTTATTGTAAATTTGTTTACAAGCGGGGTCAGGATGTTTTATTCTTCCAATCTGCCGTGAGAAAATTTTGTATAGCGAGAACAGCGATTCTTAAACTTTTTTAGGACCATTAAATTAAATATTTTAATAGAATATTTTGATTAACAAAGTCATTTAGTATACTATAGAGATTTGCACATGATTATAAATTATAAGTTTCTTTCTATACTATGTATGAAGAATGGGTATACTGCTAGTTGCACATAAATTTTAAAGTAATTTTTTATGATAAAAATGACAAATATGTTATGTAATGCTGTTATTTATATTGCACTTAAGAGTGAAAAGATTTTTGGCGAGTAAACTTTGAGCTGAAATTTCTTTTCCTAGACTAATTAATAATAGAATAATTGACAAAGTTGTACATTCAAATACAGCCATAAAGAAAGAGATGGCCAGATAATGGTTGAGAAAGCCAGACAGCAGTGTATGTTATTTCTGCAGGTATTAACATTTTGCATACCCATGATAACCGATAGATATAGCAAAACTTGCACGAAATTAACTTAACATGCTTTGTTTGGAACATTAGTATTAAAATATTTAACTAGTTGAATTTTGCAAAAGGTACAGAAAAAGATAGGATCTGTCACATTTTCCAAATAAAAGGAATGTAATTCTTCTCACTAAATTTATTGCAAGTTACTTTATTTCTGTAATTTATTTAAAACATGAATAATTTTCTACAATTACAAAATTTATTCTGAACATTATGTGAGCATATTGTGAATATTATGTTTATTGTAAATAATTTATTACTCTATGTATTATTGTTATTAAGTAGATTGTGTTATTACTTTAAATTAAAATGCTGTAATAATTTATTTTTAGTTTATAAACTAAAAGTAAATCAATATATTAAAACAAATCAATATCTTAAATGATAAAAAAAAATGTTTTAAGTAGGAGGCGTACAACATATATGTAATTTACATTTTAGTAGCTACGATATTTATAGAGTTTGCAGACCATCGATTGAGATGTGAAAATAACTATTAGTACGATGAACTTGTTCATATAAATTACCGTTTTAGATAAATTTTAATACAAGACCTCGTTATCGTATGATCATTAGTTTTATGGTATGTCATTGATTCCGAAAGATCTGCCTGACATCGATCTTCAATTTCATGTAACAGAACATAAATTTAAAATAATAGTACAAGGTTTCACTTCTATGAAAATTACTAATTGTAAGATTTAACAATTTTCAATCTTTATAAGACATAATTTGAGAAATGGAGTTGTGCTAGAAAATGTATCAAATATAATACTTACCCTTATGTAGAAAAGCTTTGTCCAGCTAAAACGTTCATGTTTACTTTCTGAGCTAGGGTTGCCGTTCTACTGGTTTTAAGCCAATTTTGACAAGCATTGGCTGCAATAATGGCCGGCTATTGGAAATCTGATGAACATATGTGAGAGTTAATTAAGGTATAAAATGTCAAAAAGTTTGGTGTGAATGATAAAACTTTGGTATTTTAATCTTTTGGCAGAGGAAAATTCAGAATAACTAGATTAGGAAACCAGTAAACAGCTATTAAAGCATCCTGATAGCTATGAGACGGCACTAATGCGCCATCTATTGAAGATTTGAAAAACTACAAATTACTTAGTTTGTTTCAGTTTTTAATTGATAGTTTATTATTTTATTAACCTTCCTCGTATTTTCTTCTGCCAAAAGATGCTTCATATTCCATTCTATCACCCACTGCAAACTGCAAAGAGATTTGAGCCCGCATTATTGCGTGGTTATGTTCAAGAGAATGTCCTATACTTTAACATGGGCGGAGAATAGTCGAAAACCGCCTTAAGCAAGAGATGCGAAAACTCTCTAACAATTTCTATGATAACCTCGCTAGGATCCCCAAAGAACTGATCTATAATATGATCGACTACGACTTCCGTGAATTTCCAAAAAGACACAGAGCTATCCTAAATCCCGATTTAGACGTCCCATGTTGATTCCTGACTGAATCTCTTCTGCATACCAGTAAAGGATATTCGCCTCATCTTTAAAACTCTACAATAAGACGACTGTTTACAGCATTCTTTGTTTACTACTAACTTGTTTCATCAACATTATTGGCCCCTATTGAAGGACTAGGTTCAGTGGAAGATTGTGACCCACATATATGTTACCTGACTAGGGATACGGAGCTCTGCTCCAAGCACCCTGCTATCGACAAATTACTGGCTGGCTGGAGATTGCGCGGAGATATACGAAGAAGAGTTACTATAACCCTTGATTTGGCGCTTCATCGTTAAACCACGGGATTACCGGCAAGCACTTCTTTCCTTCTATCATTTCAATGGAAGTTTGAGAAATTAACTATTTGAAAGAGGTTAAAATAGTTTCGTCATGTTGCTGTTACAACTGTGCAGAAATACAAGTAAAAGGAGGATTCATAACGCTTCATTGTTATGTATAACTATTCATTAATGTTTTGTTATTGTGTAGTTTTTGGTAGTGATGGGCGCTATCGAACAATTTCAACTATCGAATAAATAGTAATAGTAGTTTACAAACTATCGAATACTATCGGAACTATCGATAGTTTTCTATGACGTCATTTTCGGGCAGGGACAAAGGGGGTGGAGCTAAAGGCGGATGATAAAATCTTCTAAACAACAAATTTTAATTATTTATTCTCAGTCATTCTTTTAACTGCGTAAATTATTGGTTTTTCTCGTTTTATTTATTTATTTATTTTTTATACGATATTTGCACCGTACTGCTACTTCTGTACCATCCGAACACGGTTTTTTAAAAACTGGACAAGTAATAAATAATCGTGGAAGTCGTTTATTATCGAAAAATTTGGATTAGATAATATTTTTAAATAGTAATTTGTAATATAAAATTAATCAATTTGTAACATTTATCTAATTTTTTTATTTATCTATACTTTCTGAAAATGTATTTGTGCGAGTGCAAGGAATGCATATTTATAATGCAAATAGAAATATGCTAAAATCCCAGAAATATGAGACATCAAGATTTGCAAATAAAATGAGATTGAAAATATATTTCTGTATTTTATTGTCTATGTTAAACAACATATTTAATAGATTTAATAATAGATAATTTATTCATAAAATTAATGCTCACCGTAATTTAAAGCTCAGATCATTACAACAGTTTGATCATTAGCTCAATCATTACAACAGATCATTACAACAGTTCATTTAAATTACAACAGTTTGCTCAAATAAATTCTCATTTAATATTTGTTATCTGAAAGAAATCGACAGAACTGTATTTTAATTTAAGAATAGAATTTATTTCAAGTTGTTAATTTAGAAACATTCGGAATCTAATAATTGAAATTAAAATCACAGAAGGAATTGAAAATAAAATATCAGTGTTCAATTTTAGAGTAAGCAGTACTTATTAGGTTTCATATTTCATTACCAGTCAAGCAATCATAGTACAAAAGCAATTAAACTTTTTTGCGATAAATTTAAAAATATAGCAAATCACAACCTGCACTTGACCAATGATAATAAATCGCAACTTCCACTCGATCAATGATAATAACTGAATGATCATTTCCTCAAACGTTAAATTTGGAATGTATTTCTTCCTTATTAAATTTATAGATCACATGATGTTAAGAAACATGACAGTTGATATATAGGCATCATATATTTATTTTGCTGCATCCAAGCCAGAATATTTTCTGTTACTGTAGTTTCAAACAACTTGAATGTTGCGAAGCGCAATGTTTTATTTTGACTTTGGAATGTCATCGAATAAATAAGTCTTCAATCTTTTATTCGAAATTATAATTTTTCTGTATCTGGTTCTAATTTACCAACCTGCATTCACCTTATAGAGCAAGCTTTAATTACTTAATGTGGGACAAAGAGACTTTTATCTGCTAATTGGAAATTTTATGTCATATGTAATTTCAAATTTATCTGTTTCGATTTTGATCTATTTTTAACATTTTTATTTATTTTGACTGACCCAAAATGTGGCTCAAGCCCAGCTCGAGGGTCAGGTTGGGCCTAATCCCACAGGTCAGACCCGAGCCAGTGCAGACCTCTAACTTAGAGCCCTTGAGGTTGATATTAAAAACTATCCACCCCCTTAAATTGAATTTCAAAATACATCACTGCTCGATATGCAGTGTTTATACTTCACTAAATGTTGAGCTACTGGCTTATATAGCTATCTTCTTCAGTGTTGGACATCAGTCTGGTGAATCCTTACGCATTTATAGGGTATTATGAGCAGAAAAGACTTGATTTTGTCAAATCTTTCTCAGAAGAGATTTTGTCAAAACAGCAATTGAGCATGAGATAGTCAAATAAATATCTACCTTGAGTTTCAGCAAATTATAGGGTGAATTTTGAATAAATAGATGCAAGTTGAAGTAAATGCAACTTATGTTCACCCTTTAAAACAAAATATTTTCACCTTTAAATTTCATTTATTTTTAGCTTTTAATTAGTCACTGATGCTGAAAATAAATAATTTTAAAATTCCAAAACTCCCTCCCTAAACCTTGGGGGGCACTCATACGATCATGCAGGTTAGGCTTTTTCGATGTAAATATCACAGAACATAATCCATATGATCATATAGATTAGGCTTTCTCTCGTTTAATGTCAGAACGTTCAATTGCAGAAAAGAAATTTAACTGTAAACTTTTAAAAATAAACTAATTACAATTTTACTAACTATATTTATTTACAATGGAAATCTTTGAAGCAATTCTTAATTTTCAAAATGCATAAATACATTTTTCATAAAGCATTTTTGTACTGCTTTTGCAGGTTTCGTTACGGCACATACGAGACCTGGAAATGCTGTTACAATGGTTAAAGTGGTTATAGTTATCGTATATTTTATGTGCACATGCTGGTGGATTACAATGTCTTACAGGAACTTTGAATTTCGTCACTTTCTTCATTGTTACTTCATTTTAAAATCTAGGGTAGATAGGCATGGCCTCTCCCTACCCCCTACTGATGTCCATGCAAACAGGGTCTTACTAGCACAGTGATACATGGGGCAGCTGCTCTTGGCACCCACATTAGAGGGGCTTCCCAAATTCTATGCAAACAGGGCCTTACTAACATAGTGACATGTGGGGCAGCTGTTCTGGGCACCCACATTAGAAGAGCTTATCAAATTAAACAATTACATCATTAAAAAGTTGAAGACTGCTTCCTTAAAAAAAATTATACCATCAGAATAGATTTGCTTAGTATAAAGCCTTCTTTTGGGGATATATAAGATTGCAATAATTTGGATCTTGTGTGTTAGCTTCTTGGCTATGATAGAAAATTGCCAATAATGTAAATTCCATTATAATATGTAAAAGCATCATTTTTTATATATTTTTCTAGAATGCAATTATGCTTTTGAAAAATATATTTTTATTCATTTCATATATGTTAAGATAGAGGGGGGGGGGCAGAGGATTGTCCGCCTCGGGCTCTAATTGATGCGATGCTGGGCACTGCATGCAAATATACACTTCGTTGATTGTATATTATGTAGATATTCATTTTTTTGTAATAATTTAGGTCATAATCAACATTCATAATACAGTAAACAAAAGTTTCTTGGAAAAATAAATTATATTTATGATAATAAACATCACTAGCTTAAAGCCGAAATAGCACGATCATATTAGTGATAAAACATTGCACCCGATGAGCAGAAAAAATAATGTATAATTTATAAATTTTATTATTTTCCACTTATTTAAACATTAAATTAATAATTTATATTTAAGCAATTAAAAACATGTTGATAATTACTTAATTGTGACAGATAAATTACTGAGTTGTTTCATGTGTACTTGTAAACATAAGAATGACCACCAATTGCAACGTAAAAACTGATTCAACTTACCCTCTGTTAAGCAAAATTGATATTACATACTTTCTGTAGACTAGCAACCAGCACAATTGTTTATTACATCAGACTGGCCAGGAAGCCAAAAATTTAAATAATGCCTGACTCATATGATTGTACCATCTCGATTTTGGGTATACAAAGTAATAATGACTTTCCATGCAATTGTAATCCTAATCTCAATGCAACTAGCATCAGTGGACCAGTTTCACGTATTTCATTCACCTACCATATCAAACACTGATAACTGAACTGGTAACTATGTTTACAGAGACTGTGTATACTTAGTCAACATAGTTTCATGTGATGACTACAAACACATCTCTAAAATATTGAACGGTTCTCATGAAATTGTAGCATGATTTATATTTATGGCCACTAGGTCCAGCCACCCAATGATAGTTGCTGGATCACTTTTTTAAATGTTATCTTTGTACATGTTATGACAGTTACTTTAATTTTTATTGTTAATAATTTTTTGCAATGGTCAATTTTTATAAGATAGCCCACACCAGGGCTTGAAAAACCTAGAAAATTTTACCCATCCTTGAGGACGGCTTATCTAAAAATTTGCCCGTCCTCCTTTGAAAATAAGCCATCGGGCTCTTATTAATGCTATAACTATGTATAACTCTCTCTATATATGTATAATTATATATGGATAGATAATAAATACATTTCTGCTTTCACAGCAATTGAATTAAATTTTAATATTATCAAATTACATCGTTTGGATTTATTTCTTATTCCAAAAACAGCTGAAAATGGAATTTGGTATCTGAATAATAATAAATACATTTCTGCTTTCACAGCAATTGAATTAAATTTTAATATTATTAAATTACATCGTTTGGATTTATTTCTTATTCCAGAAACAGCTGAAAATGGTATTTGGTATCTGAGTTGCCACCCAGTTAAATCAAAAACTGCAATTTACAATATAATATACAGAAATTATAAAAAGTTATTTAGTCAATTAGATGAAATATGGCGTTTGTCGGGTCCATGGTCAAGCCAATGATTTATAGAGGCTTCTGCATTAAACTGTGAAAGGGATTTCCCATTTAAATGGTTATTCATAATCGAATTTAAGGTTTCTTGTTGAAGGGCAGTGCGTAATGTTTTTTTTTTTAATGTTCATTATTGAAAATCCTCTTTCAACAACTGCAGTACTCCCGGAAAGAGAAAACATCAATTCCACTATTCGAAGTATGTTGCTGTATTGTGGGTCATTTTGTTGCATTATGTCTTTGTAAATATCTTGAGTGGCTGATGTTTTATGGTGTTTCAATATATTATATATCTTAAGTTTTAAGGCTATCCATTCTTGACAGATTATTTCTTTATCCACTCCTGCAAAAAAGTAACTAAAACTTTCCAGTAACATTTGTATATTTTGCTTGCTAAAAGATATTAAAGTCTGTTTGTCATATGGCCACTCAGTAAAATCAAACACACGAAAATATGACATAGGAGGTTCTTACAGCAGTTTGAATCTAGTTGTTAAAAATTCAATGGTATTGTCAATAAAATTGGCTGCAAAAATGGGATTGATATCCTTATCACAGTCATCTATTAAACTTCTATGTTCCCTTTGGAACAGTCCCGGCTTAGATTTCAGTTCAACTAACTGTAGAAGTGTCAGTTCAAGTTTCCTGGTTGCTTCAAATATTACCAAATTTTCAGCCTGATACATCTTGGACAGAATGCCAATAATAGATAAAAAATCTAAAATAAACAATAGGGTTTTTTTAAATTTATCTGACCTCATAGTCTTTAATAGACTTTTTGCAGTTGCTGATTTTTTTTTGTCACATTGAGCAATGTCTTCTAAATGAAGTAAAGTGACTTCAAAATTCAAAACTAAGGGTTTTAGTGCTCTAGTTTGACTAGCAATCCATCTTATATTTTGTACTCCCCCATATTTTTGCAAGCTTACTTCCAGCATTTCAGCAATCTTTACTAGTTCTCTCTGCCGTTTTGGAGATCAGTGGTAAAAGCTGAATATCTGCTTTATTGTGCTCTCAAATATAACCATATAAGGCTCATTTTTCTTTGAATCAAGCACCCCTAGCTCTAACATATGGTTTATACAGTGCACAATTATTAGATGTGGGTACTTTACTTTCATTATTGCTTGAACTCCATTGTAAATTCCCATATTTGTGGCAGCAAATATGGGAATAAAATTGCATTTGGTGTTTCTAAATTTAACCCAACCAGTTTTTTTTTTTTAATTGATTCTGAGATACCAATGTCCAAGAGTCCTTTCAAAATGCAGTTATGTATTCTGCTGCTGTTAGCATCATCCACAGTGACAAATTCTGTCAATTTTATCACTGAAATACCATTTTGGACATATCTCCCATAAATAGCTTCTTGTTCCAAAGCACTTCGATCTGTAGCTCCATCTGCTAGAATTGTTATGAAATTTGATTCACCAATTTCAGCAGTTAACTCATTTCACAATGTGTGAGCAATAGAAAGAACAACATTTTTGCCTGCATGATCATTGAGATAATTGATTCCTAGGTCTAAAGTGTTTTTAATCTGAAGTTCACACAGGTTTTGAAATTTTGAAAAAGCCAAGTTTTCTTATACAATGTAGTAGGCCGTATTAAACAAATATTTCATTTTCTCAAAATTCACAGTATTCAATTTTCTAATAGCTATAGCCATAGCTGATTTTGTAGGATTTGCTTTAGCAATGACAGCTTCTGCACACTTTTTGTGAGACTTGCTGCCATCGTGAGTTTGCAATGTTTCTTTACGAAAACCTTGTGCAGTTCCACCAGCTCCATTGAAGAAAGGGCTTTTCTTATCAGCTAAATTAGGGAATTCTAGGCACCATTTACAATACATTTTTTGCTGTTCTTCACGGAACTCAACCCACAGAAATTCTTTTTTCCAGATCTCCAGAAATGTTCGTTTTCTTTTTTCCCTATCGTAAGTTAGATGATGATTTTCAGTTTTTTCTGAACACATTTTCGCTGTGTTTTCTGAAGGACCACTACTGTCTTTATTTACCGTTTTCCCCTTCTTATTGCTATCATTTCCACTAACATAAAAATCAAGAAGGTTTTGCTACCGTTTCATCTCTTTGCACGAAATTAGAAATTTTCAATTGATATGAGAATAATGCACATATGGAGACTTTATTAGGTGCGATCACGGGCACAATGAAATATGCCGAGAACGGTGATGCATGCGATCGCGGAAAGAATATTATCGCGAGCCCCATACGAGCGAAAGATCAAGGTCATCCAAGGTCAGGTCGGACAACCTCAGTGGGGATCAAATTGAAGAGTGAGATAGGAAAAGAAGAAACCTTATGAAAGTCGCACTTTTCCATACCTGTTCGGGCAAATGAGAGGAGAAAAAAAACGTAATATATGAAAATATATCGATCGCAATCAGGATGCAAATGTGCAGGGGGAAAAGTGACCCGTCCGCACGGATGTCATGTTTGAGAAATTAGTCATCCGCAATGAATTTTTGACCACCGCGGATGGGCGGACAGGTGGTTTTTCGAGTCCTGGCCTATACAATTTTTGATGTTTACATAAATTCCATTATCTCAAAAAATATTTATGCTAAACAAATGGATTTTGTTCATTCTAATTTTCATATTACAAAATATCACAAATATTGAAATTTTATGTCAAACATTAAATTTGATATTTGTAAAAATATTTTCTCAAACAGCTGTTTTGGAAAAATATTTTGGGTTGAAACACTTTTACTTGTATCTATTCAGAGACCAAGGTTTTTCTTTTCTAAAAACCAGCAGCTTTTTCAAAATTGGTTACATTCGAAGTCAAATATAGTTGGGCAAGAAGTCAAATACATTCAATGGCTTCAAATACAGTTAATTTTGAGAAAAATATTCCATTTGTCATTTTCGAGAAAAGAAAGAGTCTGAAATTTTGTAGGCCTGGTTTCCTAGTAGACAAAAAAAGGGCTTCATATTTCTTTCTTTGATACCCAAAATTTAGTTATGAAATAGTTTCTTAAGAAAATATTTTTACAATTTTTAAATTCAATTTTAGATGTTACATTTTGCTTGTTTTATAATTAACAAAATGGTTGTTAATCTTAAGTGTTTAGCATAGATAGTTTTTGAGATAATAAAATTTATGTGAATATCGAAATATTCAAAAAATTGTGTGTGTCATCTTATAAATATGGCTGCTGCACAAAAACTATGATAAAAATTAATGAATGGCCACATTGAAATGTCAAAACATGTGCAAAAAATATTTTTTTTTTTCAAAATGGTTTTGCAACCCTTTTAAATTTAATTTGGGTGAGCATTAAAGAATATTAGTACTTTCTGAAATATGACCTGTAAAGTATTACTTCAGTATTATTAACACATAAAATTTTTAATATTTATCTTGCATACAAATTCATTTCACATACAAAGATTAAAATTACAATATCATAAAACTGATAGCTGATACACTTCTGATAATCTCTTTCATACCCACATTAAGAATGACATTAAAAAGAAATTGGCCCTTGTAGATCAAGTTGAAAAGTTAAAATCGTCTGGGAGATCTTGTTCTATGAGAATGATGATGCCTCTTCTTATCACGGCTATGATGATGCCTCTTTTTCATACTTAAAATAACAATTGATATATTTATACAGGAAAACAGCATGAAATACAGAAAGTATAATACACATATTTTTACTATAAATGTTAAAGTCTAGTATTAACACTAGAACGATAGAAGAGGTCATTTTGACCATATAACTACTTTGAGAAAGATTTCCTCCAAAATGGCTAATCCCAGTCTATAGAAATTTTATGACTTCTCTTATTTTCTTAAAGTTATTGAAAACACAGAAGAAATTAAGAAACGTCATAAAATTTCAATGGGCTGGGATTAGCCGTTTTGGAGGAATCATTTCTCAAAGTAGTTATACAGTTAAAATGACTGCTTCCATCTCATTCTAGTGTTAACATCTTATACATTAAGACTTTGACATTGAACTTTTATGCATAAAATATTTATTCATTTTGCTATGTTATATGTTTTACATAAACTTAAATATTGACTAAATGTCAAATATTTTAATTATACATTGCCAAAAGTTCTACTGTTTTATAATTTTTCAAAATTGAGGACAAAAATACACCAGGACATGAATCTTTTAATAAACAATCCCCTCAAATCAGAGGCAAATTGTCACTACATAACAAAAATGACTACTTTTATATTATCTATTAAATTATACCAAATATTTCTTAAATAATTAACCTAAATATGAAAATAAGCTAGTTTAGTCAATCTAACGTTGAAGGCCCAGACCATATGACCAGCCCTAAGGCTTATGGCAATTTAATGTGTGGCCAGGAAAGAGTCAATCTAATGTGCAATACTTAGAGGAGATGAATGGAAAAAGGTATCCGTAGCCTCTAAGGACTATACAAGAAAAACTGAATTTGTACAATCACACTATTTATGCAAAAAAATTTAAAGAATTAAATAATTAACCAGAATATGAAAATAAGCCAGTTTAGTCAATCTAATGTGCAATATTACATGATAGGAATATTCCACCCACTCAAACAGTTGCTGTAAGCCCTAGTCAAGTGGTCTTGGTTTTCAACATGATAGGGATAGATGGAAAAAGATACTAGTGGACCCTTGGCAATGCAAGAGTATACAAACTGAATTGCACAATTACACTATTTATGTTGTTGTTGAAACCCAGACCGTCCGACCTACCAGAAAGGTGTAAGGTAACAATTTATGTGAAATTTTTTTTAAATTAACCAAATCCTGAAAATAAGTTAGTTTAGTTAATTTAATTTATAATAAATAATTAGGGGAGATGGATGGAAAAGGATACTAGGGGTTACTACTATGGGTGTTTGTTCCGATATCCGATTATCGATTTCGGCAATATATTGGTATTTTCCCAATAACAACAATAAAATGATATACTGATAGCTCTGATATTTTTTCTGTTTTTTATTCTTTAGCATTGAGGAAATGGATTTTCTTAACTGCCTTTCATCTTGAAACAGAATGATGTGCAAAAAGATGTTAAAAAACAGAAATACCTCACTACCCTAAAACTGGAAGTCAGGGATAAGCTGTTGGATTCTGTGCATCTGCAGAAAAGGAAAAGCTAAAGTTTAAGGCCATTCGGCACTATGTTTATACAGTACAACCTCGAAAATCCGGACTCGTCCGGACTTTGCCGATTCCGGATTATCGATTTTTCCGGATTATAGAATTTGAATAAAATTCCGATTTAATATTAACTAAATACGCTATAAAGCACTATTTTTAGTAAAAATAATGGCAAAAGTTAAGTTAATTAATTAAAACATATTATTTAATTTAAAAAATAGGGTAAAAGAAATTTCTAAGAAAAAAAAAATACATATTAATAATTTAGAATGTGTGAACGAAACGAAATGATAAAATTACATTTTATCATTTCGTTTAAATATTTGAATTAACATTTGTTATTTCATTAATTTTGGTTTATGGGAAAGCAGTTTTATTTATCCTGTAGATGGACATTATTTCTGCTCGGTTATAAAGCTTCTTTGTTCAAGACCTTTAATAGCATGATCGATTGTTTGCATAAGATTATCAATGGGTATTTTTTCTTCTCCGCATTTATCGTCGCTACTTTGATCTTTTTTTATTTAATATCATATCGCGAATTATGCCATCACTCAATTTATTTACGATTCGCGCATCATCATCACAGTGCAGAACTTCGGTTATATCGGCTTTGTCGAGATTTAATGAAGCGCCGGAAGATTTAATGAAGTGCCGAGATTTAATAAAGATCGAGGATTAGCACTTTTGATGCATTTAAACCGTTTTCGCTATTAACGAACGAAAAACAAAAAATAAGAACTTAAAAGTTTTATTTATTTTCCAGCATCTATATAATGTTATGTTTAAAAAGGCCAATGACTCTGAAAAAAGTAAAAACTTTATTAGTAATAGTCAAATATGTAAAAAATATCGCAGTAGATAAAATAAATATCTTTTCCAAAACAGAAAAATATTTCTCCTCTCAATGATTTTTCTAAAATACGATGAGTCATTGCTAGGCTGCAGCACCGGAACGTGGTGGGGCAGGGAAAGCGAAGAAAGGAATTTGTTTAGCTCCTAATCGTAACTAATCGTAAACGCAGCCGAACCCTTTGAGAGGTCTGTGTGTTAATGACCTTGTTGCTCGGTTCTGTGCGATACGATATTATTTAGTTATTTATTTGCTATTTATAGTATGTAAATATGGCTTTCTAAACAAAAGAGGCAAAATATACAGTTAATTTCAAGCTGACACGTTCGACGAGAACCAAAAAATCGTCAGATATCGGGCGGGGGAGGAGATTCTGAAGACAAAACAGAATACATTGAAGAATGGAATTCGTACTACGAAGCGAACAAAATAAATTTCCGTGAGCGTTAATATGAATTCTCGGGATTTTTAGATTTAATTGAACAATTTGTGATAAAATGTTACGATAACGTTTTAAAGTGTTTAATATTAAAAATCACATTGTTTCAGAAAAATGTCTTTTTCAATAATGAGAAAAGGAAATTTTGATAATAAAAATTCCGTATTTAAATAACGATGTATATTTTACGCTAAATAATTCATCCGGGGTTGTGATTTGAATAAGGGGGAGGAGGGATTAACGCTAACAACGTAATTCACGCTCCAACCACGAGCGGATCTACGGCCGTCCATCTAAACTTTCGTTTCATTTCCGGGTTCAGAAAGTCGACCGGAAAAAATACAGTATTTGCTTATAAAATATAATTCCATATAAATAATTTAACCCTGTTGTTTTAAATCCGCGATTTCGTCAATCCGGGGAAAAAAAAAAAAAACCCGAAAATTTGGAAAATGTCCGGATTTGGGAGGTTTCCGGATTTTGGATGTCCGGATTTTCGAGGTTGTACTGTATGTTTAAAATTAATGATCCTACCTTTATGTTATTTATTTATCTTTAGAGAGGTATGGAGATCTTTAACTCTTGGCACAAAAATGAAATCCCTTTTTAAAACTGAGTCGGTCACAAGGGATTTAAACAAAACAAAAACATTCCTAGTCAGATATATAATATAGATAGTGTACTTATGGTATTTCCAGTTGAAGACAGAGTTGCCAGATTGGGTGACATTCTGTTAAACTGGATACTTTAGAATCCTTATTGCAAATTTTTAAAACATAAAATAACTAAAAAACTAATTCAAATGAAAAAAAAAAAATAACAGAGGTGTACAAACTGGCTACTTTAGAATCCTTATTGCAACTTTTTAAAACATAAAATAACTAAAAAACTAATTCAAATGAAAAAAAATAACACAGAGGTGTACCTTTCTGTGTTCTGCAATATCTGTGTACCGAATTTCATGGAAGTACAAAGCTTAAATTTCCTGCTATGGACTACACACATGGATATCATCTGTTATTATGTAAGAAGAAGACTGACTGAAGGTGACTTATGTTTACCCACTTCTAGAAATTGTAGAAACTTGCAATTTGATGCATGGATGGTTCGAGTGGTGCAACTAGCCTGAGAATTTCAAAAAACTTAAGTCAAAACTTAAGCAGGAGGAAAATCTGAAATTAATCCATAGGAGGGTTGGGGGGGATTATATTCTCCATATCGGTTCATATTTGATTAAATCTCGCTATTGCATTGGATATGAATAACCACTGTTGCACAGAAAGGTAAAATAGAGTTTAATTTTAACCTTGTTATCCTACTATTTTCTTTACTTATTTTACTTGCATCTTTTCCCACTTTGCATTAGCCAAATCAAAAATAGGAAAGAAAAAAAGAAAAACATTTCCTATAACCACTCCTGAAAAAAGTAATTAAGAAATAAAGTAAAAAGAGAGATGGAAGGATCATGAATGGTGCACTTACCCATCTGCCTGATAAATTGTAAGTTTCTTTTTTTTTTTGCAGAAATTTTGTTCAATTATCATTTTTTATGTGAATTTGGGATAAAAAGTTCTGAAAATTTGAACACTTTTAAGAATTTCTGCTCTAAAACCAATATTTTCAAATATAATTATTCAGACTGGGATTCCCCTACATTCCTCATTTGCAGAAATGCTATTTTCAGTAAGTGTTTACATTGAGTCAGCAATCAAGTCAAAACAGAGCACAAGCGACAGTTGACAATTATGATGTCTGTGGTTAACAATTTTATTCGTGTTTATGGTAAAGAAGAGATTAAAGAGGTCAAATGTGGGAATCATAATTTTTTTTATCTCAATGTAAAAGTTATTTCTCAGTTATTCTTTATACTTTCTTACACAAAGGAATACAGTAAAAAGCGGTGGTTCTCACTGTAAAATTTAGGACAGTCCATCAATGGTTGGGGTATACCGTGAGATAACCCCGCCCATTGATGAATTGTGCAAGCCTAAACAAGTGCAACCATATTACTAATTACCTAGTAAAATGTTTAGACTTTTTAAATTGTTTGTCATTTTTTGCATTTATTGATATATGTAATTAATGAATACAAAATTCTATGCGTGTATATATATTATATATGTTTTATTTTATTCCCATTATTATACTATAACTATAGTTCAATCTATATATACAAAGGGTAACACCAATTTCATCCATATTTCCAGGGGTAAGTGAAGTATAAAAGGTTGAGAAACACTAGTATAAAACATTGTTTCCATGAAATGTTTCGATTTTAATGCCAATTTTTGGTTTAGGATCTCCTGATTAAGTTTTGACTGTTTTTAACATGATGTCTGTCTGTGGTTGATTTCTTGTGTACACAATAGCTGCCTCAAAAATATTAATGAATTTTCACGAATTTTATATTTGGCTTTGTTAAAGAAAAATCTAGAACTAGATAGAATTTTTTGAAATTTGAGCGAAAACTTCAAAATTTTATATTTTCTTAACATGGCAACATAGGACAAATTTTGACTTAATCATGCATAAAAGAGGTTATTAATCAATGATCATAAAACTTAATACGAGGCATGTTTTTTATGTAAGTACCGTTTTGCGATTCCGCCGCCGCAGCGCTACGGTCGGCGTTCCGCGCATGCGCGCTGGTTACCTACATCTCTTGTCTACGCACTGACGCCATTACAGTCTGATTCTTCATTGTATACGTTGTTTACTGAGTGTTTAAGATGCCTCCGACAATCGTGAGTCCCGCCGATTGTGAAGTACGGGCTGTTATACGATTTCTTAGTGCTAAAGGCGTAAAACCGATCGATATTCATCGTGAGATCTGTGAAGTTTACGGACAAAACATTATGAGTGATGGAATGGTAAGGAAATGGGTGAGAGCATTTAAAGATGGCCGCACAAATGTGCATGATGAAGAACGGAGTGGGCGTCCTTCGGTCTTTAATGAAGATTTGGTGCAGAAAGTGGAAGAAAAGGTGAGAGAAAACAGACGCTTTACAATTTCATCAATGTGCGACTGGTTTCCTCAATATTCTCGTAGTGTTTTGTATCGCATTGTGACCGAGAACTTGAATTACCGGAAATTGTGTTCACGTTGGGTTCCTAAAATGTTGACGGATTTGCACAAAACCCAACGTTTAGGCAGTGCATTGACTTTCCTTGAGCGGTACCACAATGAAGGTGAAGATTTTTTAGACCAAATTGTTACTGGTGACGAAACATGGGTGGCCTACGTCACACCAGAATCAAAACAACAATCCATGGAATGGCGACATTCATCATCACCCAAAAGAGTGAAGTTTAAGCAAACAATTTCTGCCCGGAAAATCATGTGCACAGTTTTTTGGGACAAAAAAGGAGTATTGCTAGTGGAGTTTCTGCCTCGTAATGAGACAATCAATGCAGCGTCTTATTGTGAGACATTGAACAATCTGCGTCGTGCAATCCAGAACAAAAGACGTGGCAAGTTGAGTAAGGGTATCGTTTTGCTGCATGACAATGCCCGTCCACATGTGGCTAATCGGACCAAAGATCTCATCAAATCTTTTAAATGGGAAACTCTAGATCATCCTCCATACAGCCCTGATCTGGCGCCCAGCGACTACCATTTGTTCCTGCACTTGAAGAAACACCTGGGTGGTCAGCGTCTTCAAGACGATAACGAAGTCAAAACAGTTGTGATACAGTGGTTAACAAGTCAGGCGGCAGAATTTTATGAGGAGGGTATTCAAAAACTGGTGCCACGTTATGACAAGTGCCTCAATATTCACGGAAATTATGTAGAAAAGTAGATTAAGGTACAGGCTTTCATGTAGAAATAAAATTATTGCGATATCTTTGCACGTCTTTTTTTAATTCCAAAACGGTACTTACTTAAAAAACATGCCTCGTAGTATCAATCATTGCAATAAAATTCAGCCACGACACAATTTTTGTGATCATTACGTCATTACTCCATCTCAGCAGGTCAATTTTGAACAAACAGCAGATTTTCCCTGATATTTTAATCTACTTTTAAATTCTTGGTTTTCAGAGTACACATGAACCCTACATTATTTAACAACAAAAAAAAATTGTTTCAATACTCATCTAATAAACATGTTTTACTATCATTATTGTCCTTCATTGTTTTAGTAATATCAAGATCAGTTTTTGCAAATGTACCTTTAAATCAAAGTTTTATTTAGGCAAATATTGTGACAGTTTTACCTTTGAAATCTGGATCAAGAGTAGAAAATACTGGGAAATCTGAAGGTAGCTCGGACCATAAACACCTTTGAATTTGATGAAATGTACTATTTTTTGTATTTAATATTTTGTTCTAAATGCAAAGCTATTATCCTTGTTCTTTCATTTTCATTTCATTGATCTTTAGACATTAGTTTACTTATCCTAAAAGACTGGAACTATTAATTATTTCAAAATTAAATTTGCCAACAAATATTGATCTTCATAATGCTAGTGGTAAAACCCACACGTTTATCAAAAGACTATCATAACACTTCAAATAAATATATATTAATAAAATTAAAATCAATTATTTATACATATATTTTAAATATCCCCAAATTTTGTAATTTTATTAGAGTTACATTACAGTTGGTAGTGTTGGGATGTTAGACTCTTGTAACAGAAAAGTTTAACAAATGCTCAGATCACATGAAAAATAAAAATTTATTATTATTATTATTATTTATATACATTAAAAATTTTAAATAATACATTATTCCAATTTTGTTATTCTAAAATATTTTCAGTGCATAGGTTTGAATTAAAAACTTTTTTCATTATAAACAAAAATGAACACATTAAATCAGCTTTCATTAACCCATTCATGACCATCTAGTAAAGGAAGAAGTATTTCTGCAAGATTGTGCATAAAGAGAATCAACTGCTACCCCAGGTCCTGGAACTTTTGGATGCTAAGCCTAATGCGATAAAAAATTCATATTATAAAAATTTTGCTTTAAAATGCATTTACCATTATTACAGAAATATACAGGTGTTATGGCATTTTGAGGAACCTGAGTGCTCCGTTATTTTTCAAAAGTGAACCATGAAAACTTGTTTGTTTTGTAAACTATTACTTATATAATATTATCAATGAAATACAGATAAAAAAAAATTAATTTCCTTTGAAAAAGGCTTTGAACTGTTTGTATTTGGTACAGAGTTCAGAAAAGATGGTAGATCTTTGAAATTTGAACTCTAATTATCTGTACCCAAAGACACTAAAGCACATAGCTTTAGTTGTTGTTGTTGAGACCCAGACCGTCCGACCTACCAGAAAGGTGTAAGGCTTGGACGGCCGGGAAGTGCCACCCAATTTGGACCGGAACCCAGTGGGGGAGGCATCCACAGGGACCGTATCCTCCTTCCCCTACCACCAACCTCTTGGAAGGACTTACGGACCCACATGTTTAACGTGATTGTACTCCGCGTGAACACGGAGGCAGTTTTGGCAGTGGCTGGAATCGAACCCGGGCCTACCGAGTGCAACTCCAGCGCGCTAACCAATGGGCTACCGCGCCCGCACATAGCTTTAGTGTAGAAGCGTATTTAAAATATAATCGAGGTGGGTGATGATATTTTTGATACTTTGGGTACAGATGATTAGAGTTCAAATTTCAAAGATCTACCATCTTTTCTGAACCTCTGGACCAAATACAAACAGTTCAAAGCCTTTTTCAAAGGAAATTAATTTTTTTTATCTGTATTTCATTGATAATATTATATAATTAATAGTTTACTTCTACACTAAAGCACATAGCTCAAGTCCTCTGGATTAGTCGGACGGCCTGAGTTTTCCACTAAAGCACATAGCAACTATTTCACTTTCTTTACTTATATCACTATGAGATTCATTTATCAATTGTTAACTTTTACTTTCAGAAATACATTTTACTCTTTTCGACATGATTATTGTAATTCTTCTGACTAAATACTCCCCCCCCCTCCAGGAAGCTCATACACATTCCCTTTGAAAATCAGTGATAAAAATTTTCAGCCATAATCCCCTTCTAAATGTACAACCCAAGACCCTCATTATTAAAATAAACACAGAATAACTGCCAAGAAAGAAACAATCCCTTTAAATATCCCAATTGATATACCTTTTAAATTAGAATCACCATAACAGCTTGCATGTCTGCATGTGTGTTTGTTTATACAATAAACTTAGTCGTCATTCTTGTGAAAAACAAAACTGAAGAACTAAACTGTGAAGGTCAATGATTCAAGTAACTAGCTTTGCAAAAACGATAGGATTCTAATGCCATTTAGTGTTATTAAAAATAGTAATGAAACGTCCCAATTCAACATTGTGTATTGGCATCACTGGGCTTTGGCAGTCATCTGCATCACATAGCGAATATGCCGCATTCATGAGTCGGAGACGGGAGAATCCTTCCATCACATATATGCATGCTACAGCGGTCATGTACAGGTTAACACATTAATTTTCAATATAAAAAATTATACAGATCATTCACCTTTAGAAAATATAAAATTTATCACAATGATTATGAGTTGTGTAAAAAACATGAATTTCATGTTTTTTCTTCTACACTTTTTGACATGTGTACATAAATATTTCGAAGTATAAAAAAAAAAAATCAAATTAAAGGCCAAAGTTCGAATCGAATAGTTTACCGAAGATCATGTATGTAATAAAAATAGTATTGTACACAGAGGGAATACATTTATAGAAACAAATAGTAAAATTTAATTTAAATGCTAAGGGATAATGCCTTCATGAAGAGCTCTTAAATAGTACTGTATGCATCTTAAATAATAAAAGGCAATGTCTGTGTGTCTTATACACTATACGTTCAGCGACCGCGCGTCGGAGTGCTACGAAATTTGGCAATCGGAGACCCGGGGGGTGGGGGGTGGGTGGGAAGGGGACACGTGAAAACCGATTTTTAAAATTTTAATTATTTTTTTTGTTATTTAATGTTTTATGCGATTTCGACCGTTTTTTGCCATTTTTGCCCTTTTTTTTCCCTGATCCGGACATCGTAGGAAAAAACAAATCACACCATCGGAAAGAGCTGACTATTGCGAGTAAAAATATATCAATTTCAAATCTGAATTTCGATTTCTAATATTTTTTAAAGATTTTAAAACAAAAGTCACTTTTTGCTCAAGAAAACGATTTTTGGTTTTTAAATTCTCGCATAGTAAAAAGTACTCATAATTTCGACTAATAATTTACATTTTTAGAAAGGTCAAACATCTGGCATTCTTACAAGTCCAATCTGGTCAGAAAATATTACGTATTGCCCACAGGATCGGGATTTTAAAAGTTTCCGAATTTCAATTTCTCGGCATTCCGTTCGGCGTGCCGCTTCTTAACCGGCGTTTCTCCCCCGCAGAAGGAGGGAAGGTGGTGAGTGGGGACGTCAAGGTGGAGGTGATGTCACGGTTCTGAATAGAGCTCCTCTACTCCATATAAATTATTATATTTATATTTTAAATGATGGAACGATATGGAGTTTTTAAATGTATATTTTAACTTTTGGATATTTTAAATGGATATTTTAATTTTATGGATATTTTAAATGATGGAACAATGAAACAATGGAATGAGGATGATGGAATTAAGCATATGGTCATTTTAAATTGCAAATTAGCACGCGGGAAGTTAGTGGTAGGCCCGGGTTCGATTCCCGCCACTGCCAAAACTGCCACCGTGTTTACGTGGAATACGATCACGTTAAATATGTAGGTCCGTAATTCCTTCAGAGAGGTTGGTGGTAGGGGAAGGAGGATACGGCCCCTGTGGATGCCTCCCCCACTGGGTTCCCGTCTAAATTGGGTGAATATATAGAAAGTTATGGAGATTGTCGCGGAGGGCGCGGCAGCCCAGTGGTTAGCGCTCGGGAATTTCACTCGGTAGGCCCGGGTTCGATTCCCGCCACTGCAGCCACGTTCACGCGGAGTACGATCACGTTAAACATGTGGGATCGTAAGTCCTTCAGAGAGGTTGGTGGTAGGGGAAGGAGGGTACGGTCTCTGTGGATGCCTCCCCCACTGAGTTCCTGCCTGAATTGGGTGGCATTTCCTGGCCATCCAAACAGTTACCTTACACCTTTCTGGTATGGATATTTTAAATGGATATTTTAATTTATAGATATTTTAAATGGATATTTTAATTTTATGGATATTTTAAATAATGGAACGAGGATGATGGAATTAAGCGCTTATCATATGGTCATTATAAAATTTAAATTAGCATGCGAGAATTGCACTCGGTAGGCCCGGGTTCGATTTCCGCCACTGACACGGAGTACGATCACGTTAAACATATGGGTCATTATGTTTTTCCGAGAGGTTGGTGGTAGGGGAAGGAGGGTACGTTCCCTGTGGATGCCTCCCCCACTGGGTTCCGGTCTAAATTGGGTGGCACATCCTGGCCGTCCAACCAGTTACCTTACACATTTCTGGTAGGTCGCGCCAACGAGTTTGCCACGGTTGGAATTTGCCACGATCAGCATTTTCAAGGGTTGCGAACAGGCTGGTCGCCAAAGGCGGCTAGTACTACATATAAAAGAATCCATAAAATGTAATACACAGTTAACCTTTTAGAGCTTGTTGGTCAGAGGTTCAAAATCAAAAACTACTTAGTAGAAACTGCATTTGAAAGGTAAATTTAATATTTTACTTAAGTTAAAATAAGTTAAGATAATAGAAGGAGACTTGCACATTCAATCCTTATAAAATATCTTCACATATAAACAACCTTTTATTTAACAGGAGTAAAATTTCAGACTGCAAAGTTAGATTCAAAATATCTAGAAGACATGAAATCAAAACTGTATTTTTCTTATATAATCAAGGAGCACAGCAGACTACCAGCCAAGTACTGCCAGAAAAGAAAGCACTTTCAACACAAACTAACAAGTAACTGTAACCCTCCGCCCCTTACAGTGCAATATAGCAGGTGACTTTCAATTCAAAGTAGCCAAATAAGTTACTAGCTTATGATAAAGCTACTAGCTTATGTAAAGTTAATAACACAGTTATTGGTGTAGCTTTTTAAGCCAGCAGGGAGCATTTTTATTCTGCTCTTGTAACAGTTTTAAAAGAAAATTTCACAACTCAAGTTTATCTTATATAAAATATTTATTTCCTTGATTTTTATGGCACCTATTACTTAAGATTACTATTACTTATTACTATTACTTTACTATTACCTATTATTTATTAAGATTTTCATGGCAAAAAATTCAAGTCAATACTGAAGAATTATTACACTTGGCTATAGTACAAAACAAACATCTACCAGGAGACAAACATTCAATATAGAATGAGATTCAAGATATTTTCTGAAACTAATGAATAAAATCATAACAAAATACATTTTTATCCAAGATTCTCATTAGAACTTTTAAAATTAATAAAATATGCAATAGTTTGCATAATCACATGTGCAATTCAAATAAAATATTTATTATAGCTTTAAATACATTTAAAAAGGTCATATTTATATTTATAATTAGTACCTGGTTAAAAAGGCTTTAGTTGAAGCTTTCAAGAAATTATCATGCAACTCGCTTAAATCCTCTCTTCTAGAACTTGAACCTTCACTGGAATTGGAACTAATGCGGCTTTAAGAAAGGAAAAAAAAAATTAGAATAAGAAATATATAACGCAAAAATATATACAGTGCTAAAAATTGATCTATCCTAAAAAACTGATTCATTCTAATTCAGAGCATCAGCGAGCTAAGTCAATTTGACTATTTTTAACATATAATATGACAGGAAGATATAGCTTGGAGCATATAACATTTGGGAAGAAGGTTACAGAAGCTTCTAGTAGTAGACACTGGTACAGCTTGAAGAATTAATTTTTAACACAAAATCTTTAATATCATTCTAATTATAAACCACTTATTATGAGCAGAATTCTTCCATTGAATCATAAAATGAAAATTAGCTAAATAGACTTCATTCATATTACATCCAGGGTTAGAAATTGTAACTTGGAAAAATATAGGACATTTTCATAAAAAATATAGGACAAAAGAAATCATCATAAATATCTTACAAATTTTGCTATTTTCATTTTTGAAAAAGTATTCTATCAGATAACAAAATGATTAAGAAAAGTTTACTCATCTTACCTTAAAAGTTCTGAAAAGTTCAATACAGTACAACCTCGAAAATCCGGACTTTGCTGATTCCGGATTTTCGATTTTTCCGGATTATAGAATTTGAATAAAATTCAGATTTGATATTAACTAAATACACTATAAAGCACTATTTTTAGTAAAAATAATGGCAAAAGTTAAGTTAATCAATTTAAACGTATTATTTAATCT